>CM061750.1:367652543-367991946 GCA_030979885.1 Lolium multiflorum
GTGCCTGATCTACTGGTTAGGGTTAGTTGTAGGGTTAGGGCTAGGGTTTAGGGGGTAGGGCTAGGGTTTAGGTTAAAGGTAAGTATTTATGGTTAGGTATAGGTTTAGGGTTTAGGGTTAGGGTTAGGGTTTGTGATGCATGGTTCTGCAGCTCCGGTGTCGTGGTTTAGGGGTTTAGAGGGGTTTAGGGCTCGAAGCCTCCCCAGTTTAGGGTTTAGGGTTTAGGGGAGCTACTTTTGCACCATTAGACCTTGCACCACACTTTGACACATATCATAGGTCCACATTCAAGATTTGGTGGGGTTCCGGTGCTCCGGCGGTCGTTCTCCCCCTCCTCCCCCAAAACAGCGGAATGTGTGCCCCGGCGGGTCTACCCCCTAGATTTCTCCGCGCGAGGGTGCACCAATGTACCTTTTCATTCTTTTAGGTTTGTTTAGGACATATACACATGGAGAACCAAGATTGGGACCCTTTGGCACATATACCCGCAGCTAGAGCCATTATCACACGATTGAGGGTGTGCCTGATCTACTGGTTAGGGTTAGGTGTAGGGTTAGGGCTAGGGTTTAGGGGGTAGGGCTAGGGTTTAGGTTAAAGGTAAGTATTCATGGTTAGGTATAGGTTTAGGGTTTAGGGTTAGCATTAGGGTTTGTGATGCATGGTTCTGCAGCTCCGGTGTCGTGGTTTAGGGGTTTAGAGGGGTTTAGGGCTCGAAGCCTCCCCAGTTTAGGGTTTAGGGTTTAGGGGAGCTACTTTTGCACCATTAGACCTTGCACCACACTTTGACACATATCATAGGTCCACATGCAAGATTTGGTGGGGTTCCGGTGCTCCGGCGGTCGTTCTCCCCCTCCTCCCCCAAAACAGCGGAACGTGTGCCCCGGCGGGTCTACCCCCTAGATTTCTCCGCGCGAGGGTGCACCAATGTACCTTTTCATTCTTTTAGGTTTTTTAGGACATATACACATGGAGAACCAAGATTGGGACCCTTTGGCACATATACCCGCAGCTAGAGCCATTATCACACGATCGAGGGTGTGCCTGATCTACTGGTTAGGGTTAGGTGTAGGGTTAGGGCTAGGGTTTAGGTTTTCGGTGCTCCGGTGTCAGCACGTGTAGTTTAGGGTTTAGGTTTAGGGTTAGGGTTTCGGTGCTCCGGCGGTTGTTCTCCCCTCCTCCCCAAAAGAGCGGTATGTGTACGCCGGGGCACACATGTGTTCCCCGGTGGATCTACCCTATAGATTACGCCGTGCGAGGTATGCGATCGAGTTTGCACCCCTATAGCTTTAAGAAAACATGATAAGAACATTATAAAATATTATTAATGTTGGAAAAACAGGTTTAATTTAATTTGAAATAAAATTAAATGTTCAATCAAAATGGTAAAATTAAAAGTAAATTTTGCCGTGCACTAGCGCACGGCAAAGAGCAACGTTGCACGGCAAAGGGGCCTTTGCCGTGCGGCATATCCTGGTCGCACGGCAAAGAGGTCGCGCCGCACGGCAAAGCGCTTGCGCACGGCAAAGAATCTTTGCCGCACGGCAACGTTCTCTTGCACGACAAAGGCGCCTCCACTTATCCACTTCGGGCGCGTCCCGACCACACAACTCGCCCCCATCCCCCACGCATCAGCTCGACCCGCGCCCGCGCCTCCCTTCCACGCCGCCGCCGCCGGAGAACCTCCTGCTGCTGCCGCTCTCCCCGCCATGCGCCCGTGCTGCAGCCGCTCTCCCTCCGCCTCCTCCTCCTCCTCCCTCCGCCCGCGCCGTGCTGCGCGCCATTGCCGCCGCGCGCCCGAGCTGCTGCTGCCTCCCCCTCGCCGCGCTTGTCTGCTGCTGCTGCCGCTCCGCTCGCCGCCCGTGCTGCTGCCTCCCCTCCGCCCGCCGCCCGTGCTGCTGGCCGCCACCATCCTTGGAAGCTCCGGCCACCACCCGGTATGTGGCCATTTTTTTCGTAAATTTGCATGTTACTTAGAGCTCGTTTGGGATTGCTACATTATCAAGTTGATGTGTGCATCAGATGAACTGCAACAAGTATTTTTCATAGCTTTTTCAACACATCTTCCAAACGCATGTCACTGTTTGTATAAGCATACCGGATGAAATGGTATGACAAAAGCATATGGATGCAAATATAATACTGCAGCAAACCATATACTCTATATACGCGCATACATGGTAATTATTAATAGCCCCTAATTGGTTTTTCTCGCTATGCAGGAGATGCTTCGAGGTGGACACGAGGGGCGGCGTCGCGGGGGTGTTTGACGGGCGTTCCGGATCTTCTTTGGCGATTCTCTTAGAGGGTCGTTGATCTTCTTCGCCGGCAGTCGATCACGCTTCGAGGGTGAGAATCCGTTCGCCTCTCTTGTACCTAGGTTTTTTTTGTGTCTAGGTCACCAAGTCTGTCGCGATACCTAGGCGTCTCTTCCCGACCGTAAGGGTTACGCGGATAAATATGCATTAGTGGTCTCGCATATTATGAACCGTAACTCTTACGGCATTTATCGGGACAGCCGGCGGATGCGTAGTTGGGTACGTTCTCCCTGCTCTACCCCGATCCGAGACAGGATTTCGGTAGCGCCTCCCCGTTGTTCTCCGGATGCACACCCCTCTCGGCTTTTTGCCGAGACGTGTATCGGGAGAGCAGCGGGGAGGTGCTGCCGAAATTCTGTCTCGGATCGGGGTAGAGCTGGGAGAACGTACTCAATCTACGGATCCGGCGGCTGCTAGGAGCCCACCTAGTAGAGTTTCAGGTTGATGCACGCGTAAAAAAAAGATATGATGCATTTATTTCCTATTTGATATATAAATGCTATGTTCGTCTGTTTTGTTGCTGATTAGAGGATGGATAATCGTGGCTGGATGTACGATGGCAGAATCAGTCAGTGGAACTATACTGATGAATGGGGAGAAAAGACCGAGCAGTTTGTGGATAGGGCGTTTGCCATCCCTAGCAGACCTATAAGAGTTTGGTGCCCTTGTAGTAAGTGCGCTAACCAAAAGGCACAGGACAAGGAAACTATGAGTATGCACCTGATCAAGTTTGGGTTCACACCGTCCTACAGGATTTGGACTTACCATGGAGAAAAGGCAAAGAAACATGCTAGGAAGGAGGTGCGGCAGATTCAACCTAGGGGGGAATATGACACTGGTTTTGATAGGTGCTTAGAAAACTTGGCTAATGGTAATGTGCCTGAAAGCCCTCATGTAGAGGTGGAGACACCTCAGGATGCGGAGACAAGTGAGGACCCGGAGGAAAACACAAAGGAGTATTATGAGGCTCTGTTTGCTTCGCAGAAACCCCTACATGAAAATACAGAGGTTACCCAACTAGATGCCATCGCTCGCCTTATGGCCTTGAAGTGCCATAGGAACTTGTGCAGAGATGGGTTCGATGAACTTCTGGTCATCGTAGGCAGCCTTCTGCCGAAAGGGCACCTCTTGCCGCAAAACTTCTACTATTCGACCAAATTGCTCAGTGACCTTAAGATGTCATCTCAGCAGATACACGCTTGTCCAAAGGGATGCATGCTATTCAGAGAGGAGCACGCTGACACAAATTATTGCATCAAATGCAATTCCTCTAGGTACTTTGAGGTAGACCGCAATGGTGATGGTCAGAAGAGGCAGACCACGGTTGCCAAGAATATCCTCCGCTATCTTCCAGTTCTACCGAGGATCCAGCGGCTCTTCATGACCGAGGATACTGCCCAGCAGATGAGGTGGGCCGTGGAAGGAAACAGATACACCGACAAGATGATACATCCGTCGGATGGTACTGCATGGAAGAACTTTGTCAAGAAATTTCCACTGAAAGCAGGTGACCCGAGGAGCGTAGCAGTTGCGATATCAACCGATGGGTTCAATCCATATGGTATGTCGGCTGCAGTATACAGTTGTTGGCCAGTGTTTGTTATTCCCATGAACCTCCCCCTGGCGTCTGCATGAGATCAGAGAACATGTTTGTGTCGATGATAATCCCAGGGCCCAAATACCCGGGTAAGAACATGAATGTGTACCTGGAACCGCTGGTGGATGACTTGGTTCGTGGCTGGGAAGGTCGCGGGATCCGAACATATGACGCATCAAAGAAGGAGTACTTCGATATGTATGTGTGGTACCACACGTCCCTGCATGACCTGCCAGCACGTGCTTTGTTCTGCGGGTGGTGTACACATGGGAAGTGGCCTTGCCCACAGTGCAGATAGGCCGTGACTTTCTTCTGGCTAAACAAGGGAGGCGCTAAGAGTTTGGGCTTAGCTGCCCATGTATCTGTAATTTATTAGATCGTATCGTAATTTAGATTAAAAAGATAGAGTCTGGCCCGTGCACGGTTAGGTGCACGCCTCAATTAGAAAGTCCCTTGGACTATAAATATGTATCTAGGGTTATCGGAAAAGGAGGACAATCATCGTTCAACCAACACAAATCAGGCGCATCGCCACCCCTTTCTTCGAGGGTTTCTCCCGGGTAAGCACCATGCTGCCTAGATCGCATCTAGCGATCTAGGCAGTATACGTTTATTCGTCTACCTTGTACTGCTCGTGCTGAAGCCTTGTTGATGGCGAGCAGTACTATTTATCCTTAGATGTTTAGGGGCTTGCATTGATGCTTTCGCGTGCATATCTGCGTGGCAATGCCCTCGACACCTAGCTGCCCTTACACCTATCCAGGTGTAAGGGCAGCATCTTGCTTATTCGTTACTTAGTAGATCCGATCCGTTATAGTTGCTCCTTGATCCGCAGGGATTAGTTTAATATCTGCATAGTTAGGCCTTATGCTGGGGTCGGACAATCCGGTAGTGCGTTAGGTGTTGTTCACCGTCCCTGCAAGGGATGTTCCGGGAATCAACGTTATGTTGGTTTTTAGGCCTCTCGTAGGGGTAGTTTGCATCATCTTCCGTAGCTGCTAGGCCCGATCACACGTAGGACGTTCCGGTTATGCGGTGAAAACCCTAAACTGTCGTGGATCGCTTTAGCTTTGTTTTGATCAAGCAGGATCCCCATGCCATTGTAAATCCAACGTGAAACATGGGGCGATCGGCTCCTTGAGCCGATCCACAGGGAAACCTGAGAGCCGATAGGGCTCGTATTTAATGTTTACGTGTCTACCATGCAGGAACAATCGAAGCACTCTAACACCTTCCTGATCGGGTCTAGGTCAGGTGGCACGCCCTAGCAACCGCCAGGACGTGGCTGGAAGATTTGCGGGACGACGCGAGGTGCCAGGGTCCACTAAGCGGCCTTGGGAGCCTCCCGGCTCTTCGTGTTGCTTAGCCATTGCCCGTCGGTGGGTTTTGGAGGGTAACACATGCTGGCACGCCCGGTGGGACATCTTCTGCAACATCCACGTCAACACCGACATCCGAGATGGCAGAGGAGAAGATCACATACGAGGATCTCCCTGCGGAGCACAAGAAGAAATACGATGAGTGAAGGCCATCTGTGAAGCCGAGCTCATCGGACAACCCGTTCTCACAACATCAAGCTCAAAGGAAACACGTGTCCGTCGCATGGCGTCAACTGAGTAGATCTAAGCCACTCCATAAGGGAGCCAGGGTTCTCCTTTAGTGTCAACATGGCCAGGCTGGTGAACTGCCACAACGCGGACAAAGCAGAGAGCAGCCACTCTCGTGGCAAAGATAAAGAGGAGGCCGTTCCACGCGACCGGCCCCAAGATGATGACAGACGGTACCTAATCGAGGAGGAGGTGAGAAGCACGCGGTATCAACGCCCACTCTCCGCACATCTCCTCAACAAATGTGAGCAGCAGTATGACCGACGTCGGCGCTACGACGAAGACGACGAAAGATATCGTCGGTCTGATGCGGCAGGAGGTACCGTCAGATAGAAACAACGACGGGTATGAACGCTACGCTAGAGGGAGGTCAAGGGAGCAAGACAACGTGGATAAGCACTGGAACCGTCCCTTCTTCAAACATTGCTGGGACTCAGGAATGAGCCGATTGCCAACAATCGAGAACTGCCCAGAGTGCAAACAGCAAAGGAAGAGGACAAGTGTAGATTCAGTGTTCGAGCGCCTAGGGCCTCTCCCACCTATTAACAAACGAGCTGAGTCATCTCAAGAAGAAGACTTCGAGGAGTCAGATGGAGAAGAAGATAGGTATCACCGACCAAGGTGGTGCCCTGATGGACTCAGCCACTCTCAGAGTGCAGCGGCTGCGAAACCTGGAAGAAGCCGAGGCACGTACTGTACACGTTGAGAAGAGCCCGGCCCGATCTGGCCGTGAAAATTCAGCAAACATTGGAGACGAAGGCGCGCCCGCCAAAGAAAGTATGGCGCCCAAAACAGGCGAAAGCCGATGCACAGGCATCGGCTGATGCCGACGTAGAGACGTCGGCTGGTACAAACACAGTGTTCAGGATCTCGTCAGAGATTTATGACCCAAGACATGGTGAACATGCCTCCGTCGAGTCACGTCACCATAATAAGAGACCGAGAAGTTGTAAACCCTCATCAAGCATCATAATGGAAAAGGAGGCCGATTTTAGCAATCGGCCAGCATTATCCTCAACATACGCTTTGCCGGTGTTCAACATTGACCTGGCAAGCGATGGAAAGCTGGGTTATGGGTTTACATCAGCGGACGAGCTAGAAGAGATTGATATTGGTCCTGGGGACAAGCCACGACCAACATTTATCAGCAAAAAATTAGACCCACATCTGAGGGGCCTGATGATAGCCCTGTTAAAAGAGTACCCAGATTGTTTTGCCTGGGATTATACAGAGATTCCTGGGTTAGACAGGAGCATCATTGAGCACAGGCTCCCTCTGAAGAAAGGATTTCGGCCGTTCCAGCAGCGAGCACGACAGATGAAGGCCGAAGTCTTGGAAGAAGTCAAGAAGGAGATCAAGAAGATGTTGGACGCCGGATTCATCAGGCCATGCAGGTACGCTGAATGGATTTCTAATGTTGTACCTGTGGAGAAAAAGGACGGCCGATGGCGCGTAGCCATAGATTTTCGGAACCTTAACAGCGCCACTCCGAAGGACGAGTATCCGATGCCAGTAGCAGAGACCCTGATCAATGCAGCTGCTGGTCATAAAATATTGAGTTTCATGGATGGCAATGCTGGCTACAACCAAATTTTCATGGCTCCGGAGGATATACACAAGACTGCATTCAGAGTGCCAGGCTCAGTGGGCTTGTTTGAATATGTGGTCATGACGTTTGGACTGAAGAACGCCGGCGCAACATACCAAAGAGCCATGAACTACATCTTCCATGATCTAATTGGCAAGTTGGTGGAGATTTACATCGACGACGTGGTGGTAAAGTCTGTTGCGACGGACGGACACTTAGAGGATTTGCGACAAGTCCTGGACCGAACTCGGAAGTTCGGACTGAGAATGAATCCAAAGAAGTGCGCCTTCGGTGTGACGGCCGGTCAGTTCCTAGGATTCTTGGTCCACGAGCGTGGGATTGAGATCGGCCTAAAAAGTCAAGAGGCAGTGCGAACGATGAAGCCGCCCACCACAAAGAAGGAGCTCCAATGTCTCATCGGCAAAATTAATTTCGTCAGAAGGTTTATCTCCAACCTGTCTGGGCGAATTGAGCCGTTTATGGGCTTGGTCAAAATCAAGCCCGATGAAGAGTTCCGCTGGGGGGCAGAGCAACAACAAGCCTTCGACGATATTAAGGAATACTTGACCAAGCCACCCGTGTTAGTTCCGCCGCGGCAGGACAGGCCGTTCTACATCTACTTGTCAGTGGCTGACACCTCCATCGCATCGGTGGTGGTGCAGGTTTATGATGGCCTGGAAAAAGTGGTTTTTTACCTCAGCAGAAGGATGTTGGATGCAGAAACAAGGTACCTGAAATTGAGAAGTTGTGCCTTTGCCTGTTCTTCACCTGCACCAAGATCCAACACATCCTGGTGTCAGCCGATATCATCGTTATATGCAAATCAGATGTCATCAAACACATGTTGTCGGCTCCTGTATTAAAAGGCCGACTCGGCAAATGGATGTTTGCATTATCGGAGTTTGAGATCCGGTATCAACCGGCAAAGGCAGTCAAGGGACAGGCGCTAGCAGATCTGATTGCTGAACGAATAAACACGGACGTAGCAGCACTATCGGTGCGTGCGTGGGCCATGTTCTTCGATGGATCGGTTTGTGAGGATGGTTGCGGCATTGGCGTGCTACTCGTGTCGCCTCGGGGGGCAACATACTCCTTCTCTATCAAGTTGGCTGACCCCTGCACCAACAACGTGGCCGAGTATGAAGCGATCTGCAAGGGAATGAAGTTACTCCTGGAAGCTGGGGCTGAAGCAGTCGAGATCTTTGGAGATTCCAAATTGGTGATCTCTCAGCTCACAGAAGAATACAAGTGCGAAAGCGAGTCACTCTTCCCATTTTGGGTACAATGCCGTGAGCTAATGGCACAATTCAGGTATATAAGCTTAAATTGGATCCCAAGGTTGCAAAATACTGAGGCAAACGACCTCGCACAAACGGCGTCAGGGTACAAGGATGTAGCAGGAGAAGCCGATTTTCAGGTGCAATTCCTGGAACCAGATGATTGGAGAGCCGATATCTTCAATTACTTGAAGGATCCGGCTCGGGGGGCACCTAAGCGTACAAGATACAGAGCCATGAAGTACGTACTGATTGGCGATGACATGTTTTATAGAACTTTGGAAGGATTACTTCTCAAATGTCTGGGACCAGCCGAGTCCAATCGGCTCTTGCACGAGGTGCACGAGGGTGCTTGTGGAACCCACCAATCGGCCCATAAGATGAAATGGCTGATTAGGCGCTCCGGATTTTATTGGCCTACCATGCTTGAAGATTGCTTCCAGTATTATAAAGGTTGTCAAGCATGTCAGAAGTTTGGGAGCATTCAGATGGTGCCTGCATCAGCAATGAATCCTATCATCAAGCCTTGGCCATTCCGAGGATGGGGTATGGATATGATCGGAGAAATTCATCCTTCATCGAGCAAGGGCCATAGATGGGTTCTGGCCATTACAGATTACTTCACGAAATGGGTGGAAGCGGTCCCTATGAAGAAAGTAGCGTCGGAAGACGTTATCAAGTTCGTATTGGAACATGTCATTCATAGGTTCGGGATCCCCCAAACTATTACGACCGATGGAGGTTCGGTCTTCGTTTCGAAAGAGATGAAAGAGTTCTGCGATGACATGGGGATCAAGTTAATCCGATCGTCTCCATATTATGCTCAAGCAAACGGGCAGGCCGAAGCATCCAACAAAAGCTTGATCAAGCTGATCAAGAGGAAAATCGACGAGCACCCTAAACGATGGCATGAGGTGTTGTCAGAGGCGTTGTGGGCTTACCGTATGTCGTGTCATGGAGCAATCAAAACCACCCCGTACCAGCTGGTCTATGGACAAGAAGCTGTGTTACCCTGGGAAGTCAAGGCAGGGTCAAGACGGGTCACGTTTCAGAATGATCTAACTGCTGAAGAATATGCAGCCCTGATAAGTGACAGCATTGAGGATGCGACGGAGCTTAGGCTATGGTCACTCGAAAAGATCAAGGAGAACAAAGCCAAGGTAGCTCGGGCATATAATAAAAAGGTGAAGCCAAAAGAATTCCAAGTTGATGATTTGGTATGGGAAGCTGTATTGCCGTTGGGGACGAGGGATAAAGAGTATGGTAAATGGTCTCCGAATTGGCATGGCCCGTATAAAGTTGTCCAAGTTTTGAAGGGGAATGCGTACATGCTCGAGATGTTGGATGGCGTGAAGTTCCCAGTAGCCGTCAACGGCCAGCATCTCAAGAAGTATTTCCCAAGTATGTGGGATGATGGACAGTAAAGATATGGAGGCCGATACACAAATCGGCGCAAAAAATTAAATGGGGGCCGATTGTATGAAATCGGCCGGTAAAAAGAAAAACAAAATATATAATGAGAAAAATATAGCCGATGCACGGTCATCGACTCTAGAGGCTGAAGGATATTCTGAACATCTGAACGTGGTTTGTATCTGTTTGACCGTGGAAAGGCAGCCGTCTCGCCTGGAATCGCGTTTGGAATGCAGGCCGATGCTTTGCCATCGGCTTTTTGAGCAATGACTTCATTGAACAATCGGCCAAATTGACAAGGAAGCAAAGGTGATTGAGAGAAATTTTCTTCATTAATAAGAGAGGATCTTTACAATGAAGAGCCGATTGCTCAAGAAAGGAAGAACAAAAGAAGAGCCGATTGCTCAGGGACTACTAATCCTACAGAGCTAATCGTCGCTGGCCTCATCGTCAGCGCCGGAGCCGCCGTCGACGCTGCTTCCGGAGACTTCCTCGTCGCTGCTACCCAGGTCTTCAGCTGGAGCCTCTTCTTCCTCGTCATCATCATCATTCTCACTGTCCGCCCAAGTGCGGAACGCTTTGTCGGCGGATATCCAGCGGAAGAGGAGGAATCATCTTCCTCCTCTTCTTCTCCTTCCTCGTCATCATCATCGTCCTCGCTGTCCGCCCACATGCGGGAGCGCTTCGTCGGCGGGTGCCTGGCGGAGGAGGGGGCCTCTTCCTTCTTCACTTGTTCTTCCTTCTTGTTGGAGGAGATGGGGTTCGCCCCGGAGTGGGGGTCGTCTTCATTCTTCGGCGAAGCTCGGAGGGAGAGACCTGAGGAGGTAGAGGAAGAAGAAGACATTGCTGCAGTGGAAGAGGGTTTTTGGTGCTGGTGGGCAGAACAGAGCAAGGGGATGAAGTGGCGAACCGTCTGGCACAGATAAATAAAGGGGATGCAGTGAAGATTTAATGCCATGACGGTTCTCGAGGACATGATGCCAAAGCCATCCAATCGTGCAGAGAAGTTGAGAAGGCAAGAGTCATGATGAAGAATACTGCGACGATTCTGCTCTGCCACGACACGACCCCTCGAAGGAAAAACAGATGGTTTTGATATTATCATTACCAAAACCAGGGGGCATGTGTTACCACCCGATTTTGGCCAAATCAGGAGATGGGCCGTGAGTGAAGATGGGCTTGAAAGACGTACATCTTCGAAGCGGCCTTGCGCTAAGAGTTTGGGCTTAGCTGCCCATGTATCTGTAATTTATTAGATCGTATCGTAATTTAGATTAAAAGATAGAGTCGGCCCGTGCACGGTTAGGTGCACGCCTCAATTAGAAAGTCCCTTGGACTATAAATATGTATCTAGGGTTATCGAAAAGGAGGACAATCATCGTTCAACCAACACAAATCAGGCGCATCGCCACCCCTTTCTTCGAGGGTTTCTCCCGGGTAAACACCATGCTGCCTAGATCGCATCTAGCGATCTAGGCAGTATACGTTTATTCGTCTACCTTGTACTGCTCGTGCTGAAGCCTTGTTGATGGCGAGCAATACTATTTATCCTTAGGTGTTTAGGGGCTTGCATTGATGCTTTCGCGTGCATATCTGCGTGGCAATGCCGTCCCTCGACACCTAGCTGCCCTTACACCTATCCAGGTGTAAGGGCAGCATCTTGCTTATTCGTTACTTAGTAGATCCGATTCGTTATAGTTGCTCCTTGCTCCGCAGGGATTAGTTTAATATCTGCATAGTTAGGCCTTATGCTGGGGTCGGACGATCCGGTAGTGCGTTAGGTGTTGTTCACCGTCCCTGCAAGGGATGAATCAACGTTATGTTGGTTTTTAGGCCTCTCGTAGGGGTAGTTTGCATCATCTTCCGTAGCTGCTAGGCCCGATCACACGTAGGACGTTCCGGTTATGCGGTGAAAACCCTAAACTGTCGTGGATCGCTTTAGCTTTGTTTTGATCAAGCAGGATCCCCATGCCATTGTAAATCCAACGTGAAACATGGGGCGATCGGCTCCTTGAGCCGATCCACAGGGCAACCTGAGAGCCGATAGGGCTCGTATTTAATGTTTACGTGTCTACCATGCAGGAACAATCGAAGCACTCTAACACCTTCCTGATCGGGTCTAGGTCAGGTGGCACGCCCTAGCAACCGCCAGGACGTGGCTGGAAGATTTGCGGGACGACGCGAGGTGCCAGGGTCCACTAAGCGGCCTTGGGAGCCTCCCGGCTCTTCGTGTTGCTTAGCCATTGCCCGTCGGTGGGTTTTGGAGGGTAACATGTACACATGGGAAGTGGCCTTGCCCACAGTGCAGGCAGGCCGTGACTTTCTTCTGGCTAAACAAGGGAGGCAAGTATTCATGCTTTGATGAAGCTCGACAGTTCCTTGAGCGGAGGCATGCATACAGGAGTGATGTAAAGAGTTTCAAGAAAGGCCGTGTTGTCCGTGGCCCGAAGCCAATTCTGAAGACCGGAACGGAAATCAAGGCCGAGTTAGATGCTCTTCAGCCTAGCCCTGATGGGAATGGTTTCTTGGGATATGGGGAGACACACCAATGGACTCACAAGCCGTGCTTATGGAAGCTCCCTTACTTTGAGTTTCTCGAGCTCCCGCATAACATTGATGTAATGCACACCGAGAAGAATATTAGTGAAGCCATTTGGAGCACGATTGTGGACACCGAGAAGACGAAGGATAACATAAAGGCTCGAATTGATCAAGAAATGTGGTGCGATAGGCCGGAGTTGAACATGCAGCCACCTCATGGTGCCAAAAAAACTTGGACTAAGCCACACGCTCCGTTCTGCCTCACAAAGGCCCAAAAAAGGGAGGTCTTCCAATGGATGAAGGACTCCTTGTTTTTCCCTGATGGGTTCGCAGCCAACTGGATGAGGGGTCTGAACATTGAAACGTTGCGAGTACAAGGACTGAAGAGTCATGACTACCACATATGGCTTGAGCGGATAATGCCGGTGATGATTCGAGGCTATGTCCCTGAGAAGACTTGGCGAGTGCTAGCGAGGTTGAGTTTTTTCTTCCGCCAGATTTGTGCTAGGGAGTTAGACACTAAAGTGATTGAGAAGCTGGATGAAGAGGCACCCGTGTTGCTTTGCGATCTAGAGAAGATCTTTCCTCCAGGGTTCTTTAATCCGATGCAACATATGATCCTGCACCTCGCGGAGGAATGCTTAAAGGGGGGCCGAATTGGGGCCGTTGGCAGTTTGGTCCCGAGAGAGAAACACAAAAGCTTCGTCAAATGACTGGCAATAAATGCAAGATCGAAGCATCCATAGCCGAGGCAGTCCTGAACGTGGAGGTGGCAAACTTCACCACTAAGCACTATGATCCCAACATTCCCACAAAGCACAACCCGGTCCTCCGTTACAATGCCGCCAACAATGAAGAAGTACCCAAGCTTAGCATCTTCGTGGGGCTTGGTGGCAAGTCAAGTGGCTCGAAGCCGTATAGAACGGACCGGCAGGAGCGGACCTTGATCCACTCGTATGTCTTGAACACCATGGTCGAAGTGAAGCCGTACATCGAGTAAGTGCGAACCATTTAGTTATTCGCAAACATTCACTCGTATTTTCGTGGCTAACTCTTCCTCTTTTCATCGGTATAGGCAATTCAAGGCTATACATTGGAAGAATACCCACAGGGAGCCTACCCCGGAAGAATCCAAGCAAATTTTCGATAAGGGCGGCGGTTTCGGTTTCAGTAGCTGGTTCTGTAATTTGGTACTATTCTATCCAAATTAGCTAGCACTTCCGACATTTATCGGTCATTTCTCGTTCTAAACTTCTCGTGCTAAACTTGTAGGCAAGAACTGACAAAGAGATGAAGTCAGAGCTAAGAAAAATTGCTAGGGGCTTTGACCATTCCCTCGAAGCGTTCAACTCCTATGACGTGAACGGGTATCGCTTCCAGACCCATAAATACACAACAAGCCGGCCCAACGCGAAGACAATAAATAGCGGGGTGGTATGTCAAGGTGACGATGGGCTCCATTACTATGGAAGAGTCGAGGATATATACGAGCTGAATTACGGGTTTCAGAAAGGGCTAAATCCCGTCATCTTCAAATGTCATTGGTTTGACCCACGTCGGGTGAGACGGGATCCTGAAATTGGGTTGGTCGAAGTTGAAAGGAACTCTGTTTATAAGGGAGAGGATGTGTACATCTTGGCTACCCAGGCCTTTCAAGTATTCTATCTCCCGTACGCGTGCAGAAACCCGACAAAACGTCTACATGGATGGGATGTTGTGATGACGGTGCCTTCACGCAATAGGCCGCCCCCGCCAAACAAGGACGATTACCGCCGCGTAGACCCCTCAGCAAAGAGTGTCGAGTTCTATCAGGAAGAAGGGCTCCCCGGGCATTTCACAATCGGCTTGCCGGGTATCGATGACATGGTCGTAGACGATGAACAAGAAGATGCGGGCATGGATGGAGACAATGCAGAAGATGAAGCTGAGGATGTTTGTGCCCCGGAAGACCTGAGTTTGCTCGAGGCGTTCAGAGCAGGGATTGACCTCGATGCAGATGGACCACCTCCAGGTTTCATTGATGATTATTGGTTCGCCGAGCCTGATGACGATGACGAGACACGCGGTCCAATCACGGATGGCGACACAGGCTACTGATCTATGTAGTAGTAATTGTGAGGCTAGCCTATTTGTAATAACTCTATGTAATAGTGATTGTCTAGCTAGGTTATTTGTAAGAACTCCGTGCTATGTTTGAGAGAACTCTATGCTAGCTATTTGTTGCTTCCACTAATTAATGTTCATCTTTTTGCATTATTGTTGCTTTCATTAATGTTCATCTACTTATATTTATGTTGCTTTCACTAATATTTATCTCTTTACAATATTGCGTACTAATAAACCACTCTCTTCATTTGTGTTTGCAGGTGATTGAAGCATGCCGCCAAAAAAAAGGGGTGGCGGTCTTAAAAAGAAGCTCAAGGACTTGGTAGGTGTAGGGACTTCGAGGCGGGGCCGAGCTACTACCCCCCCTCCTAGCCCCCCTCCCACAGCGCGGCCGCGTAGGAAGAATCCGACGCGGGTACTCACTCCTAGTCCTAGCCCCCCCCCGCAGCCGATGATGATGACGAGGAGGAGGGAGTGAGGAGGAGCAGGAGCACCACGGGGGTGGGGAGGACCAGGAGGAGGAGGGGGGTGGGGAGGACCAGGAGGAGGAGGGGGACGAGGAGGACCTCTCGGAGGATGAGGGGTTGGGGAACTTAGCGTTCGAACCTAATCCAAAGCTAGTTTGGATCGCGCCGGAGGATTACCAGTACGTTCCAGCTGTGGAGAGGCTGAGGCCACGTGATAAGAGGCCATATCGGTGTGGGATAACACAACTCCCCGCGCTGAAGCAGTGGCCCTACAGCCATGTTGTTCTAGAGCCCTATGGAAGGAGGTACATGTTAATTTTTGGCATTTCGTTATCGCAATTTTGTCATTATCAAAATTATTATCACATACATATTGATGTTGTCGTTTCATGGTGCAGCTCGTTCAGGTTTGAAGACCCGTCGCAGAAGCCGCCACGTGGGTACTCGAACATCCTTGGGGGCCTACTTAGAAGGTATTTCCCTGGGATAGTCAATCTCCCTACTGGTGGCTGCGACGTAGCTTGGAGGTGGGCGCACTACAGCCTCGCGGAAGATCCTCTTGGCCGCGGCACCATGGCGGACGTGGTTGTTGGCAAATTCTGGGTACGTGACTTCTTACCATTCATACAGTCTCCTTGGTTGACAGTACGTGCACTAATGCCCCTTGTTTTACCTATGTGCATGGTTGCAGAGATACTTCCGGAGGGCTGAGGGCAAGGAAAATGCGTGCGATGATGTCCTACACCAGATTGCAAGGAAGAGGGTGACTGGCATGCACTACGAGGCATGTGTTCAGTGCGTCCGCGACTGGCACGCCGACCGCTTCGTCCACATGACTAAGGAGGACGCTCGCGACACGCTCATGCAGCCGTGGCAGTACATGCAGGTATTTGCATTTATGTGTTATTGATTTCTTTATCGCCATGTAGTTTATTTTACCATAATGGGTTTATCTTGTGCATGTAGAACCCTCCTCAGTACGTCGGCAACGACGAGAGGTGCTTTCTGGCAATGGTCATGTGATGGACATGCGACCAGTACCTCAAGAAGCACGAGGATGGCAAGAAGAAGCGGGCAGAGATGCGAGGTGGATCGCATATCCAAGGCAGCATCCCCATCTCTCTTCACCTGCAGAACGAGGTGAGCAAATTAATGGTTCCTTCACGTTATATATTGTTAACTCCGCAAGGGTGTGCCACTTCACTTGATTACATGTTCTCTTTTGCAGGAAGTCAGGACAGGAGCGAAGCCTAACGTCTTTGCCGTGCTAAAGAAGATGAAGCAAAGGAAGACGCCTGATCCTGAGACGGGGTCCGTGTGGGTTAACCCGCAATGCGAGACCCAGTGTACGTTGTATGTCTCCAAGTTCAAGCAGAAGTACGGCGAGGAGGCCAACCCAGAGGCCGAGGACTTTGACCCTGAGGTTGCGGTGCTTGCGGGAGAAGGCTTGAAGCATGGCCGCCTATGGTTTGGTGACGGGTGCGTCGACCCAGCGAAGGTTCCCTCTCTCCGCCAGATCCGTCGTGGTCGTAAGAGCGGCCAGCCTGAGGTAGAGCCCCGGCCACGGGCTTCGGATCTAGCTGTCGAGCGGTTACGGGTATGTTCTTCCTCGGGCCTCTACATTTCCTTTACATGCTTTCCATTGAAATGTTAATGACATCGCGGCAACACAACGTAGGCGGAGATGGCAGCGAAGGAGCAGGCGGCCCGGAGCAAAGGGCGCAGATGGAGCAGCAGATTCTGGAGTACCAGCAGCAGCAGACACAGATGATGCAGCAGATGCAACAAGCAGCAGCAGCAGCAGCAGGCACGATGAGCTGGCTGATGAGCCAGACGGTTCTGTCTTCTCCACCGGGGAGTCTTCCTGCTCCTCCACCTTACTCCATGTCGTGGATGCCGCCACCGCCCACTCAGACCCCGGGGACACCTGTCACCGTGAACAACATGAACATCATCCGGAGCATGAACCGCGGTGAGTCCTCCTACACTTGTGCCCAACCCGCTACTTGTGCTTGTTCAAGTGATCATTATGCAAATGCAAATGTTCATTCCATCAACCTTATAGATTTTACGTCACAAGGCAATGACGATGAGGCTGGCGGAAGCAATGGAGGAGGACAAGGTTGATGGCATGGTCTTCGTGCACTTTGTCGGATTGTATGCTTGTAATGGATTGTAATAATGGACATTGCACTATGGACTCTATGTAACTTGTGTGGATGGACTATGGACTCTATGTAACGGATTGTATGCATGAACTATGTGTTGCTCGATGTATTTGTGGTGTTGTTGATGTGTTTGGTGATCATATGTTGATATATATGCTATATTTGTGAAATGCAATATTTGAACTGCAGGGATAAATGAAAAACAGCAAAAAAATGAAAAAATCAGGCCCCTTTGCCGTGTGTGTGCACACGGCAAAGGACTTTTGGTCACTTTGCCGTGTGCACACGCACGGCAAAGGGGCCACGTGGCGCTCACCTGTGCGCCTGGGAGCTCCGAGGGGGCCTGCTGGAACTGTCTTTGCCGTGCGGGCTGGCCTGCTGCCGCACGGCAAAGCCAACAGCACGACACAGCGTGCGCGCACGGCAACGTTGCCACGCACGGCAAAGGAGGCGCCGCACGGCAATGTTACCATGCACGGCAAAGATGAGGACGCAACGCACGCACGGCAAAGAAACGCATGCACGATTAGGAGACGACAATGGCCTTTGCCGTGCAGATCGGCGACGCGCACGGCAACGTTGGCTTTGCCGTCGGTGTCTTTGCCGTGCAGCCTTTGTCGTGCGTGCACGCACGGCAAAGCCTTTGCCGTGCATATAGCAGCCTTTGCCGTGCAAAGTGCCGCACGGCAACGGCCTTTTCTCCCGTAGTGTCATCAAAGCATCCATCCGGTGTAGGTGGTTAACATGATCTCATGATCGAATGATTAAGTTACTATACATATTAAAGCTTGAAGCACAACGAACTTAAATGACTCGATCATATGCTACACTTACTATGAGTGTATGTCCATCACATCATTCACTAATGATATGACTTTGTTATTAATAACATCCAATATTCATGATCAGGAAACTATGATCATCTATTAATCAACAAGCTAGTTTAACAATAGGCTGACTAGGGACTCCTTTATGTTTACAAAACACGCAAGTATTAATGTTTCCGGTTAATATAATTATAGCATGGGATGTAAACATTTATCATGAACACTAAGATATAACAATAAACACTTTTATTATTGCCTCTTTGGCATATCTCCAACACTTCTACCGGTGGCTGATGGACATGCTCTTCGAAGGGCGCGACAAGATGTACCTCCACACCGGCTGGGAGAAGTTCGCGCGCTTCCACAACCTCCAAGCCGGCTGCGTACTCACATTCTCCTACCAAGGCGACGAGGAGATGAGCGTGAAGATGTTCGACGACACTTCGTGCCGCCGGCACTACCACAGCGACAACAAAAAGGACGACGATTGAACACGCTGAGTGTTCTTTTTCTTCAGAGCAAAAATGGCCACGGAGTTTTCTGTATGTTCTCCCTGCATAGAACCAATAGAGATATCATTGTCAGCTGGATTTTCCAGTTTGGATGACTGAGAGTGTCTGAGAATGCCTGAGAGTGTTCTTTCTTGGCAGCGTACATCCAAAATCTGCGAGGCAACACTAGTTCGATTTCCTCATTTTGTAATGTTTTAACTATGTATTAGTTTGTGTAAAACCATGTTCCAAACTATGTATTAGTTTGTGTAATGTTCCGCCTCTCTATTGAAATGAAAATGAAAAGAAAGAGTATTTTAATGCGAAAACAAGTTTGAGGGTCGCGGCTGGGTAGCGACGTCCTGCAAACGCGGCACAAAGAAACAGCGTCTCTCAAACATTAAATTCGGTGCCGTGTGGGAGACACTTTGGGGACGCCGTGGAGATGCTAAGCATGTTTACAAGTTTACAACCGGTCGTGCCACTTGCAGATTAGAAAAAATCCTCTCTGGAATGTAAAAACTTAGAGAACATAGATGAGAGCCACATTATGTCACTGACATAATGTCAGGATGCTATGTAGAGGGCGAGGCGAAGCTCGTCTTTTCGCATAGTATAGGAGTACATTTCTCTTAAACATGCATCTGTGGTGCCTCTGCCGCTGCAACCTTGGTGCCGCTTTTAATCAAGAAACATAGATATACCAAATAGCGTAGCAATCAAGTGGAATACTGGTCTGGTTTTATAGAGAGCTTACAGATAAATCCTGAATCGAATAAAAGAACCCCCGCATTCATATCAAACTTGTAGCCGGTTCAGTTCAAAGTTCACACTGTGGTGGGCTGCCTTGACTATACCGGATGTTGCGCCCCTTGCGCAAATCAATACTGAACCTTTTGCACACCTTGTAAGCAACGTAGGTAAGTACGGGCACGACCAGCCCCCCAGCGAACAGGGAGGACTTCCAGGTCCTTGTGGAGCCGGTAGCATACGCCACTAGCAGAGCCAGCAAATGTAGCTCAATGACCGCGCACATAGCCGAGCCGTCCAACTTTCTTTTTCTTCTATCAAACCGCTGCAGTAGCAGCAACAACAGGATAGCAATTGAGGCCATGAAAGAAGTGGAGTTGCTGTAGAAGAAAGCAAGGTACCGCTGTCTCCTGTTGTTCTGCATAACCGGGTCACCCTCACCATGCCCACCATTGCTCTGCCAAACTCCACCTGGCGGATGTAGGCCAGCCTGGTAAGTGATACCTGCCACCAGGATTACCAGCAACACCAGGTGTTTCTGCGTGGCATAGAGTTCTTTTATTTCTTGTTTTATACTATCTTCTTTTGGATCTTGTTCTTCAGCATGCTGCAGCTCAATTGGCGGACTTGCAGTTGAACTGCGTCTGCTTATAAGCAACCTCACAAAAGATAGTAGGAACAATATAACAATAGTGAAGAAAACCAGAGCCACCAACACGAAGATTGCTATGGATGTTGTGAGATGCTGCGTGCTCCCAGCGGCATAGGCTCCCATCAGACACGACAATCCAGCTACGGTGCCAAGGGTTAGCGCGTAGCTTTCTATGGCTAGCAAGTACAGCCCCGGGGTCACGAGGAGAATCATGGTTGTGATCGACAGCATGAAGCTTGTCGAATTGCAGTAGAAGAAGGCATTGTAGCTGCGTGGATGGTTGTACAAGAGGACAGGATCTCCGGCATGGTGCCGAAACTCGTCGTCGTCCTCGAGCCAGAAGCCACCCGGAGGGTTCAACCCAGCTTGGTAACTCATTGCTGTGGACAAGGTTGCCAAGAGGTACAATAGCTTGCGCTTCTTCTCCACCGAGTGCAGAAAGCGATCCTTTGTTCTGTATCTGTAGGCGTCAGCGAAGAAGATGACATGGATCACCATGTAGAACAGGATGGCACCCGCCAAGGCCAAGACGGTCATGGAGTTGGTTATGTCTCTGCAGGCCCCGGCGGCGTATGAACCGATGAGGCCAAGCAATTCAAGCATAATGACTATGTTCACCACGTTTCCCCGGACTGTAAGCTTCCGTAGGAATAAGACGATGGTGACCAAGGAGGAGACAAATGCATATGAATTGCAGTACAAGAAGGTTCTGTACCGGCTAGCATTTTTCGTCAAGAGGATGGGGTCACCAGCGAGGTGGCCGTCCGTGTTGACCTGCCAAACGCCACCCGGCGGATCTAGCCCTGCTTGGTAAGTGATGGCGGTTGCGAAAGTGGCGAGCAATAGAAGAAGAGACTTGGACCTCTCTGTCTGCATCTTCTCATGATCAAATCCAGTATCAGGGATCCCATCATCGTAGGAAAGCTGGCTGTGTAAAACTGATGAATTAGTTGCAAAATTTGGCACAAACAGTTAATAATGACGATGATTTGTTGCTCCTGGATCTGGAATTAGTACCTGTTCATAGCATTTTGGAAGCAAGCATGGAGCATAACGCATACCGGACTGGCCGCTACAGCCACAAGTCCCACATAGACGGTGGTGCCAGTCTCCCTACTGCTGCCACCGGCGTATGCCCCGACGAGACCGACCAGCGCAGCAACGACGCATCCGAGCATCTCGTGAGACCGTACCGTTCGCTCACGAAGCTTCCTACTGAGGAGCAGCATGATGATGAGCAGCGATGCCAGGAACGCCGTGGTGTTGCAGACCACAAACGTCACCAGGCGTGCATTGTGGTGATCCTTAAGAATTGCGTCACCGGGGTGGTGGCCGGCGACAGAGTTATCCCAGAAGCCACCCGGTGGCGAGCTCAGCCCGGATGCGTACGTGACGCTCGCCACAAACGTGGCGAGCAGCATCAGCACCTTCCGGAACAGCTCTTCCAGCTCGCGGTCGCGGCCGGACCATCTGGACTCTGGACGCGACGTCATCACCATCTGCACTGTCAGGAAGATGGAGACCGTGGCGGCCATTAGCACCGAGGTGAAGACGGTGGTGAACCTGTCACGGCAGCTGCCCGCGGCGTAGGCACCCATGAAGCTGAGAAGGTCCAGCCCCATGAGCACACGCAGCGGCTTCAGTCTGGTACGCACATTCATCTCCACCACTGTCTCAATTGAGAGGATGAGGAAGTGGCAGATGACCACGACCGACAAAGCCAACGCAACGGCGTTGCAGTAGAAGAACACCAGGTACCGCAGATTGTCTGTGGTTCGGACGATTGATTCGCCGGCGAGGTGGCTGTCGACGTTGTCTTGCCACACGCCTCCCGGCGGATTGAACCCCACGCCATACGTCACCGTCGCCACCAGCATTGCCAACATGAGGACGTACTTCCGCAGGATGTACTCCCATGGATCCTGCTTGGCTTCTGCAGGGACCGCCATTACAGCCACCGGCTCCGGTTGGGGCTCGGGCTCGGGCTCCTGCTCTTCATCCCAGCTTGCTGCCATTCTCTGTTAATGTTTGTTTCTTGAGTTGATGCAATGCAGAATCTGCAATGGCAACCATACTTCACTCACTTGCTCAGCACACCTCCCAAGAAGTACTATAAAGTAGTAGGATAGTAGCAAATTAAAGATTAAGGCCGGCTGTTAGTGGTCTTTACTTTACTATTCACCAAGCTTTGACTCATCACGAGGGAAGATGCTTAATCTTCCTTGATCGGATCTACTGCCATGTTCTGCAAACGCACGCACAGCAACCAGATCTTCAGCGTTACTATGAAGCTGGAATCGATGTGTCCGAGTGTTATAATCGAGATGCACAATAAACGAAGAACGAAAAGTAAAACACTGCAGGGGACACGAGATTTTAACGTGGAAAACCCTTGCAACACACAAGGGAAAAACCACGGGCGCCAGCCAGCAAAACTTCACTATTTCGGTGGTGTTTACAAACGCCGTGGGTGTACAAAGATGCGATAAAACCCTAGCGGCGGCTTACAGGGAAAATATATAGACGGTGGCAACGATCAGGGGGGCTTCGCCCCCTTTCACTCGGCCCAAGCCTACCGGCGACGGGCCTCGCTCCGCTCGTCAGAAGTTAGCCTCTTCTTGGAATTTGGATCACAATATAACAAACTCCACCTTGAGACAAATTCCTTGTAGCATGAACTTCAACAATCACCTGAATCATCAAAGAAAACACTTGCTGGCGCCAATAGCCACTTGGGCTAAACAATTATACCAACCAAGCTTGAGCAAAGCTCAAACTTGGACACAGGGACAGGCTTAGTCATCATATCAGCAGGATTATCATGAGTACTAATCTTGCATACCTTCACTTTACCTTTTGCAACCACATCTCTGATTGCGTGGTACTTAATATCAATGTGCTTTGTCCTCTCATGGAACATCTGATCTTTAGTAAGATAAATAGCACTTTGACTGTCACTGAACAACTTAATGCAAGAATTATCTCCACAAAGCTCAGCATATAAACCTTTCAGCCAAACAGCCTCTTTACCTGCCTCAGCAATAGCCATGTACTCAGCCTCAGTAGTAGATTGTGCAACAACATCCTGCAAAGTAGCCTTCCAGCTAACAGCACATCCACCAACAGTAAACACATAACCTGTGAGGGACCTTCTCTTATCCAAATCGCCAGCATAATCTGAATCCACATATCCGGCGAGCCCCTCACCAATCCTGCCAAACCTCAAGCAAGCTTTTGATGTGCCGCGAAGGTACCTGAAAATCCACTGAACAGCTTTCCAATGTTCTTTACCAGGATTAGCCATGTATCGACTGACCAAACTCATAGCATATGACAGATCAGGACGTGAACAAACCATGGCATACATCAAGGAACCAACAGCACTAGAATAGGGAACTCGAGACATGTACTCAATATCATCTTCAGAGCTAGGACATTGCAAAGCTGACAACTTGAAATGAGAAGCAATAGGAGTAGTAACTGACTTTGCATCATGCATATTAAAACGATGAAGAACTTTCTCAATGTACTTTTCCTGACTAAGAAACAACAAACTAGACTTTCTGTCCCTTTTAATTTCCATGCCTAGTATTTTCTTAGCAGGACCAAGATCCTTCATCTCAAACTCACTACTTAATTGATTCTTTAAAATAGTGATCGCAAGTGGCTATTGGCGCCGGCCTTCATCTCAAAACCTTATTGCTCAAAAACCACATGATAATCTTAATCTTAAGTGGAATTTTAACCTTCCATAAGTACTTTCGCAAAAAAGGGGTGTGATCGCACATAAGATCCGCATACATTGATTTTACTGTAAATAAACCATTTGATGTCAATTTCCAAACAAATCGATCCTCATCTTCATTCAAGTTAACCATCATCAATTTCCTACATAATTGTAACCATGCAGTCCATTTGTTACCACTAAGCACCCTTCTGAAAGTAATATTCAATGGTGTTTGAGCTAACACCTGTGCAACTGTGACATTCTTATGATGTATAATATTATATAAGGACGGATATTGTTGAGCCAAAGAAGTATTTCCTAGCCATGTATCTTCCCAAAAGCGGGTGGTCATACCATTACCCACCTTGAAAAAAAACCTAGAGAAAAACTCTTGCTTAACCCTCATTAATCCTTTCCAGAAGGGGGAATCGGTGGGCTTAACTTGCACCTCCGATAACGTCTTCTGTCTTAAGTATTTGTTATGTAGCAATTCTTGCCACACCCCGTCTTCACTAAGAAGTTTAAAGAGCCATTTACTCAATAAACATCTATTCTTGATTTCGAGAACCTCAATACCTAATCCCCCTTGATCTTTAGGTCGGCAAATAATATTCCATTTAGTAAGCCGGTATTTTCTTTTGTTTTCATCGGATTGCCAAAAGAATCGAGATCTATAGAAGTCCAGACGTTTCCTTACCCCAACAGGTATTTCTAGGAAAGACAACATAAACATCGGTAGGCTAGTTAATACTGAATTAATAAGTACTAACCTATCACCATAGGATAGTAACTTCCCTTTCCAGCATCCTAATTTACTTTCAAACCCTGTTCTACCGGATACCAATCTGAATTCCTGAGTTTTTTGTAATGGATCGGAATACCCAAGTTTCTAAAGGGGAGATGTCCAACATCACATCCAAAGATCTGTTTATACTGTTCCTCTTCCTCCTTTGCCTTTCCAAAACAAAAAATCTCACTCTTGTGAAAGTTAATTTTAAGCCCCGATAACTCTTCAAAGAGACATAAAATTAATTTCATATTAACAGCCTTGTTAAGGTCATGTTCCAAAAAAAGGATAGTATCATCAGCGTACTATAGTATAGAGAGTCCTCCATCAACTAAATGTAGAATTAACCCTCCGACTTGACCATCTTCTTTTGCTCTTTCAATTAAGATGGCAAGCATGTCCACTACGATATTAAAAAGCATCGGAGATCGGGGGTCCCCTTGCCTTAGACCTTTTTTTGTCTGGAAATAATGACCAATATCATCATTCACCTTAACCCCAACACTACCACCCTGAACAAATTGTTGCACTATTCTCCCCCATTCTGGAGCAAAACCCTTCATTCGCAAAGTTTGTTGTAGGAAAGGCCATTTCACCTTATCATAAGCTTTCTTAAAATCAATTTTAAACAACACCCCATCCAATTTTTTAGTATGCAATTCATGAATTTTTCGTGTAGTATTACCACCCCTTCCAAGATATTTCTTCCTGGCATAAACGCCGATTGAGTTGGCTTTATAACTCTAGGGGCAATCCCCGAGATACGATTTGTACCAACTTTAGTGAAGATCTTAAAACAGACATTGAGCAAACAAATAGGTCTATATTGTTGAATTTGGATTGCATTTTCTTTTTTAGGTAATAATGTAATAGCTCCAAAATTCAGTTCATAAAGGGGCAATTCCCCTTTGGTAAACTGTGAAAATAAAGCCATTAGATCATCCTTTATGACAGTCCAAAAAGTTTGATAAAACTCGGCTGGAAAGCCATCTGGTCCAGGAGCTTTATTCAATTCCATTTGAGAAATTGCCTCAAAAACCTCCTCTACTGTAAAGGGGGATGTTAAGATGTCATTCTCCAATGATGAAATTTTTGTAATATCATGAATATCACTTTCAACTAAAGAAATATTAGTTGGAGCCGGTGCCCCAAACAATTTCTTATAGAATTCAGTAATATAAACCTTCAAATTATCTTCACCAACAATAGTCCCCTCTTGTTGCTCTAATTGGAAAATTTTCTTTTTCCTGTGTTTACCATTAGCTATTAAGTGGAAATATTTTGTATTATTCCCTCCTTCTTGAATATGCTTGACTTTTGCTCTTTGTGCCCATTTAGATTCCTCTTCTCTTCTTAATTTGTTCAAACAAACAGTTGCCTTTTTTAACTCTTCTCTTTCATTTGAATCCAATATATTTTGTTTCCGCTTTTAAATCAAGATGATCAATGACATTTAGCAATCTCTCTTTTTCTTTCTTATACTTTCCACTTTGATTTTTTGCCCAACCCTTGAGAAATCTTATTATATGACGTAGTTTATTTAACCAAATTTCCATTGGATTAGCACCACCTATAGCTGAATTCCAGTCCTTTACTATCATATCATAAAATCCCTCTTGTCGCAACCAATGTAGCTCAAAAGAGAATTTTGTGTGATTACCCAAGTGCGCTTTCACACATGAGTCTATAAGTATTGGAGTATGATCAAAATCGGCCCTAGTTAAAGCTCTTACCGTGACCAAAGGAAATTTTTGTTCCCAAGAGATTGATGCTAGTACTCTATCAAGCTTTTCATATGTGGGTTCTTCTCTCCTACTTGCCCATGTAAATTGTCTCCCATATAGAGCAATTTCACGCAAGTTGAGATGCTCAATGATAGCGTTAAAAACAAAGGGCCAACGCGCTTTGAAATTGTCATTATTTTTCTCTTCTCGTTTACGAATGATATTGAAATCCCCACATACCAACATAGGTAATGTTTCAGATTCACAAGTTCTTACTAGTTCTGATAGAAATTCTGCTTTGTGCTGTCTTGGACCGCCCCATACACCGGCACCAGAATCCATTCAAAGCCATCTCTCTTACATTTAATGTGAAGCTTGACACAAAAATCACCCGTACTTACTTTTAACACTTGTAACGTATCTGAGTTAATTCCCACTAGAATTTCTCCCGAACGACCATGCGGAGGTAAACAAAACCACGATAAATTTTTACCCCCCCCCCCGCTAACTGGTTCAAAAAAGGAATCGAGAAATTAGATCTTCCTGTCTCCAACAAGGCTATTAAGTCTAATTTATGTTCTCTAATCGCTTCTTTGACAAACAAATGTTTAGCAATATCCCCAAATCCTCCTGAATTCCAAATAATACCTTTTAAGTTCTGCATTAAGAAAATTGTTTTTTCATTCTTTTCCTAGTACTTTTACGAATATTACTAGTATCATATACTTTTCTTTGTCTAACTTTCTTTACCTTAACTATTGGTTTAAGATGTTCCAAATGATCATCAAAATCGAGTGGAATATCTTCATCCTCAATCAGATCCTCACACAAGTTGGAGACTTTTGACAATACAAGAGTCTCCAGACCTTCCTCTTTGTTTTCATTCTCAATCTCTTTCTTTTTTAAAATCGTCAAAATACGTTCCTCTTCTACCATTTTAATTCCGTTAATGGATTTATGTACCTCCCGTGCTGAATTTCCTAATGATATCCCTAACCTATCTGCTCTCTTAACTATTTCCGAATCTGGGATATTAACAATTGAGAGCATAGGGGTTGATGACTGACCTGTAGAGAACCTCTCGTCACGCGTCTGTGCATTTTTCATCGCCTTCACCAGCTGAGGCATGTCGGCATTTGGCTGGCTTCCCAACCGTGCACTTGACCTTGCTCCAATAGAGGGCCTTGGAATGCCCCCAAAAGCAATAACCTCTTCTGTCGAAGGATAAAGGGCCACACTTTCATTTTCAATCTCAGACAAAGAAACAGTTGATGTTGCAATGTTATAAGATTCGTAAAAAGAGATAGATGACTCACCAGTAGCCTTCCTAGGCGAGGCCTCCCTCATCCTTCCTTGAAGATCAACTATATCCCTCTCCCTCTTCTTCTCCAACATCACATTTGCCATATCACTCTCCATTGTTTTTTCCAACGAAACAACCCTGGTTGAGTGTGTACCTGGTCCTACATGGTCCAAATTATTCTCATAAGATGCCTCATCAGAAGATAAAGATGGTAAACAAGGTCCCAAATCATCAAGAGAACAATTAGAATTCATAATTGTGCACAGAAGATCTCCTCCCACCATCCAAGGACGGAGCAATCATTTGCTCATCATTTGGCCCATGATTAGCAACAGCAGGACCTGTAGACGCCCGGATTCTCTGTGGCGACAGCGGATTACACAGCGCCCTGGATCCCATCTGCACAGCCACAGACGATCCCGTCTCGGGCGTGACACCGCTACTGCACTGACTCCCCACCTGCGCCAAGTGGCCGACCGAGGCGCCGGTCTGTTGCACGCCATTGGCAGGCAGGACCGCTGTCGGCCTGTCCCACTGCGTGTTGTCGCCGTGGGGTTGGCCAGAAAAGGTGGACAGCTCCACCTGTGGCCCAGCAGCGCCCGACAGCTGCGCTGTCACCGGCGTGATAGCCAATGGGGAGGCTGCAGTGACTTCCACGGCAGGCACCTGGGGCAGTCCCAAGATAGGTCCTCTGGCCATAGAATCTGCATGAATTTCAGTGCACAATTTGTCATCTAGCAACAGATTGAGATCATGCAATATGGGCTTAATAAATAGCTCTTTTTGACCCGAATTTTTTACAGAATTTAGAGTACCTTTAGGGGAGATAGATATCTTCATAGTCCCAATCTGAATGGCATCAACAAGGTTTGATTGTACTTGCATTCCCTCCACTCCACTCTTCTCATTAGTCTCTTCTTTATCCACATTATCTGATTTATTGCCTTCATCTACACCATTGGGGTCCATATCCATAGCATTCCCACCATCATGACTATCTTCCCCATTGTTGGCATCATCATGCCCATCATCTCCATTATGCGCTTCTGCCATATTCACTTCTTGAGATCCATTAGTTGGCTCAACCTCAAAAAATAATTTATAGAAACCCTGCCTAATAAACATTTCACTATGAGGAGGGATAAGAGTGCGATCCAGACATCCAATTTTGGTTCGAAGTACTTTATTCTTGCGAGTGTATGCCATATCTACATCTAAAGTCTTACCAAATAGAGTGCCTACTCCCCACAGAGATAGGTAGTCTGAACGGATATCTGATGGCAACCCTGTCACTCGGACCCATACCTCTGGTAGTGTATATGAAGGCTCTTCCACCGAAGACCAGAGATCAAAAGATAGAACAACCTCTACATAGGTAAGTTCCAAAATTCTTCAATCTCTGTACTTCAAGCTTACTTGGGAGTTTAACTCTATAAATGTTATCTCTGAAGTGAAAAATTTCCCAGTTGAACTTCTCTGAAGGTACAATCTTCTTCAGCTACTCAATCAGTTCTGGTATAGTCATGGTAGCTCCCTCGACAGTAACTTTGGCCAACTTTGGGTTTTCAGCTTTGGCCTTAAAAGCACCACATGAGAGTTCAAAAAACATCAGTGCCTCATTTGCATACCCATGAAGAATTGCATTCGGTTTGGGAGCATTGAGAAGGTGACAAGCCGACGTGATATGGTGTATAGACTCACAAAGGTCGCAGAATGGCGTGGGACAATCATCAATATGATGTCCCGGCTTCTTACAACAAAAACAGCCCGCCTTGTCCTCCTTCTTCTTCTTCTGAGCCCCCTGCACCTCACATTCTTTCCCTTTTGCTTGTTCCTCTAAAACTTGAGTCCCTTGTCCTACCGCCGATGGCAGTTGAGAGCTTGCTGGTGCCGCACCCGGCACCCCCTCCTGCTGACCCCTGTCACCATTCTGAACCACAGCATGTGATACCGGTGCAATAGTTGGCTCCACAGCTTTTGTAGCCGCCGTCACCGCAGCAACCACCGCCTGCACAGTCTGCTGCAGTAGATCGGCGTCAAAGCCAGACCTCACCGATCCCCCAGCGTCAGTAGCACGAGGACGGTATTGATAACCTCCTCGCATGCCCGAATTCCATCTCTGATGGTTCCTTGTGTTATTGTAATTGGAGCCTCTCTGAAAATTGTTGTTCATGCCTCCCCAGTTAGTATCGTGGTGACCAGATCCGATACCTGCGTACCGCTGGACTCCCCTTGCGTGTAATACCTGCCTCCTTCGAATGAGTTGCTGCCAAAACCTCCCCGACCAGCACCATATCCGCGACCTGCACGCCCAGCTCCTTGCGTCTGCGCCGCTCCAAAGCCACGGCCTCCGCGAGCAGCATGCCCGCCACGATTATTGCCTCTGCCACGCCCTGGCCCGAAGCCACCGCGGCCATTGCCGAAGCCACCTCTGCCGGCAATGAAACCCCCTCGGCCTGGATTAAACCCATCTTGACCACCATTGCCATCCATGGTTTGCGGCGGCGCGAATGGAGTTCCAGCCTGAGGCTTCTTCCAAGTACAAAACGACGGAACGCATGTCCAGCGACAGCACTTCCGACTTTGACAAGTCTGGGGCCTCGATCATCGATCGGCTTCGCAGGAACAGATCCCTGCATCGCACGGTTTGGGCCCAGAGGAAAATGCCGAAGACAGTCACCAGCCCGTGACCTCAACAGGCCCACGGTCTGTTTTTTCAAAAGTCCCTGATTTCTCGGATCGTGAGATTGTCCTTCGATCGCCGGCGACGAACGTCGCCGACGAACGACCGTCCAAACCCCGGTGCCATCGTCTCTGAAAACAGACGGAGGTAACACCGGCATTGATCTGGTTTTGGCAGAACCTGAAGCCGAGATAACCGACTGAGATAAAAAGGACGTACCTTCCGATGCCATGAACGACCACGCCGCTCCAGCCGCCATACGCTGCTCATCTCTTCTCTTGATTCGCTTGATCTGCCTTCTCGAGAGCTCCGCCGAGTCCTCGACAAGGTCCGCATCACTCACCGGCAATGGCGTTCCACAGAGATATCTGGTCAACACCGAGTTGCCCTCAGCCGAATCGCAACTGCTAGAGAGATCTTCCTCTTCATCCTCGTCGTCCGACGCCTGCAGTACCCAGAAACGACTCCCTGAGAGCCATTCCGGGGAGCAGACACCCTCACTCACCGTCGATCCCCTCGCCGGCGCAAGGGAGGCGAGATCGCCTCCCGTGTCGCCTTCTTGGTTCCAACGGTCATGCTAATTCTCAGCATATATATGTAGTACCGACACTTGTTTCTTGTGATGTAAAAGGCGATCATCAGGGGCAAACTACCACTCTACTACCTACAGGCAACAGCTAGTACCACGCACCTCATTGTGATCCAGCCATAGAATTGCGCCGGCAATGCACAGCAGCGCCAGAAATATGAGCGGCGCCGCTGGTGGCAGCACGCCAGAGAACCGCTTCTGCGACGGATCGCCGGTCTCCAGACCCTGCACAGCACCGGGCACCAGAAATATGAGCGCCGCCCTCCCCCTGGTATTTTGAAATGGTTCTGGACATATCGACGAGTTAACAACAGAAGATCAAGAAAACGGCTTTACCATGGCCACACACGCCGAAGCAGCGATCTTCTCACGAGTTCGAGGGTTTACGCCATCACGAAGTGACCATTGACGGGATGGAGTTCGTAATCAGAATTCGGCGATGACGCGCGGAACAAGTCGGACGGAGTTGGAGACGCACGCGCCGACACAAAACTGATCGAACACACATGCATGTCTAAAAACTTTTTCATTTCTGTGAAATGGAACAGGGCAGAGATGCCTTCTATCTAAAAAAACATGCATGTCTACCACGACGAAGCAATCATTCGGCCGGAGTCAGGAACAATACATAAATCCATCAAGTATACGGTGCTGCTATCCTATGTCCAAATTAACATGACGTGCTAACGCCTCCGGCGTGCTAGCCACTAGCCAGCCGCTGACTAGGAATTTGCACAATCTTCTATTTCTTCCATTATTTGCCAAACCGGAGCTGTATCATACACACACGGATATATATAGGTGTATATACATAAGTTTTAGGCCACGGGGTGACGCAAACTCTTTTCGACTCCACGGTCAAAAAAATGCGTCTGTATCCCACATACTGATCAGTGAGACGCAGATGCGGCACAAATGTGTGACATGTTTGCATATGCGCGGACGCTGCACGGTCACGCAGCGCGTCCGCATTGGTTGAATAAGGGCATGCCGGTTAGTGACACATGTAAGCAAAATGTTTGCCATTTCTATTGATTGGCTAAAAGGACCATCTTTATATAGATGGTTAGAGTTAACCTACAACTACGACGGTCATACATACTCGTCATCGCATGGCCTATTAAGGCTACGTTTACTCGCAGACGCGTGGCCTACTACCAGCCGCCGGCGTGACCTGAGGGTCCGGCGCCGGCGTCGGAGCGCATGCGGGCTTGGCCAGCCACGCACTGCTCCCTATGGAGACGGTTCTGCTCCCGGAAGGAGGCAACGTATTCCCACCGCCGCCGTTCGACGACCTCCGCCAGAGAGGAGTCCAAGTGTGCTTGTTGCGCAGCCGCCTCGTCCGCCGCAATGCGCGCCATGTCCTCTCGGTAGTATGCCTTGTCCCTCGCCGCGGACGATACCGCTTCGTCCCTCGCCGTGATGGCGTTATGTAGCTCGCGGTTGTCCCGGTCGATCCGCGCGTGGTTCGGCCCCGTCCACACCACTACCACCAGGTCCGAGCGCATGAAAGCCCACCTCATGGCCATCGCATCGCCGCGAGCTTGTGCCTCCGCCGGTTCCGGTTTATAGATTTCAAGATATTAATTATTTGGCAATATTATATGAACAATGCACATATTATTTCATAATAATAATAAATTAAGAAGTACATAATTATTTCATATTCAAATCACTCACATTTTTCTAATAATAAATCATATATTATTTGTCCAATTCCGGTTTACAGATTTCAAGATATTAAATTTTTGGCAATATTATATGAATAATGCATATATTATTTGATAATAATAATAATAAATAATTAAATAATTAAATAAATAATTATTTCATATTCAAATCATTCACATTTTTCTAATAATAAATCATATATTATTTGTCCAATTCCGGTTTGCAGATTTCAAGATATTAATTATTTGGCAATATTATATAAATAATGCATATATTATTTGATAATAATAATAATAAATTAATAAATACATAATTATTTCATATTGAAATCACTCACATTTTTCTAATAATAAATCATATATTATTTGTCCTATTCCGGTTTACAGATTTCAAGATATTAATTATTTGGCAATATTATATGAATAATGCATATATTATTTGATAATAATAATATATTAATAAATACATAATTATTTCATATTCAAATCACTCATGTTTTTATAATAATAAATCATATACTATTTTTCCAATTCCGGTTTACATATTTCAAGATATTAATTATTTGTTAATATTATATGAATAATGCATATATTATTTGATAATAATAATAAATTAATAAATACATTATTATTTCATATTCAAACATTTTCTAATAATAAATCATATTTTATTTGTCCAAAATGTGACACAATGGTGTAAGAGTTAATAGAATTGTGACACAATGGTATAAGAGTTAGGGATAGAATTGATATGGTAGTATTTACAACAAGGTACAATCACATTCGTGAAAGCGCAGCAGGAAAGAACCAAAAAGTTAAGCGTGCTGAGGGTGGAGTAGTGTGCGGATGGGTGACCGACCAAGAAGTGATGACCAAGTCTATAAGTGTAATTAGTATATTAAAAATAGTCCAAGTGAGAGAGTAAGAAGTCAAAGAAAAAATGAAAAAATGAAAATGAAAAACAAAATTACTGAAAATAATATCTAGTCGCGGTTGGAGTTACGGGCCGATTCTGAAGGTTCTCCAGCCCAAACCCTATGACACGGCCACGTCGATGGTTATTAGTCCCGGCTGGTAACTGGGCCGTGACTATAGGCCTTCCCTTTAGTCCCGTCCAATTAATCGCGGTTGGCCAACCGGGACCAAAGACCCTTACGGTACGGGACTGAAGGCCCTGTCTCCACTAGTGTTGGTTACCCTATTCCTTTCTCCCTTCAATCTACGCTTTTGAGATCAAATGTGTTTCGATATTTGCTATGATAAAATAATCAAATAATGAGTTTTTTTCAATTCAAATGTTGCCCCCATACAGTTTGTACGTATCAAATTCGGACATTATAATATGCAAATAAAATTTGGACACCATATTGTCCTAATTCGTATCATTTTTTAGTCCCAAGAACAACACAACATATTAAAGTAAGAATCTTGTCAACACATGATAAAAGGCTGACCATAAGAGCCACAAAAATGACAGGTTCAACATATAACCGAACTGATTCAACAAAGGCATACATAGCTCCAGAATTGACATATATTTAACTCACAAAAGCCTGAATGTAGCATCCCACAAAACCAATGGTTTGAAGTGCGGGTTTAGCACAGAAGAAGTTCAACTATGTAGTAACAGGCTCTGCATACCCATACCCTATTACACATTTTTTTTGAAATTGGGGAAATATCGTTCCAGCTTATGCATCCAAGGGATGCACATTATTAGATTATTCACAACACCTTACAAAAGCAATACAAAAGATTAAACTCGAAGCCACCTCGCTAAACCTACCCTATTACACACACATGGCATACGACATTCAACACTACTTTTCGACCTCCAGCTTGCCAGTTGTTTTCTTCATGGCTTTAGGCTTAGTAGCAACTTTTGACAAAATCCCACATTTGAACTGCCACGTAAAGAAAATGAAAACCGCAGAACATTTGCCTTTCCGCAGCTTTCAACCACACTACTCTTTTTTTCTGAACGCTTGTGGCCATCCGCTGAACGATTATTTGAGCCTACACGGTTACACTGTAAAAACTATCAGCAAGTTGTGGTTGTTTTGGGTGGGCATCTCTGAGGTTTCCTGTGGAACCGAAGCGAGGTGCCTTTTGTTGCATCTACTCATCAGCCGCTCGATCCAAGACACGACCAACGTCCAACCCACTTCTTCTTCTTTCTTGTTTAATTAAGCGGAAATCTTACGATCTCCATACATGCAACTCCAGGTGGGCGCACTGTCGCTGTTGGCACGCTCCCACATCCACCCAACCCTGGTAAACCTCCAAGCCGGCCAATTAAGCATTTTGCAAAACAAACTCATACACACAAAAATTAGAGTATAGTATTTACCACAAAAAAAACAGTAGTACAAATAGCCCAAAAGGTAAGAGAAAAATTACAAATTGGTACTTGGACCACCTAGCGACGACTACAGACACTAGCAAAAGCCGAAGACGTGCCGCTGTCCTCGCCCCTCCATCGCTGGAGTCAGGCAAAACTTATCATAGTAGAGCTTGTTGTAGTAGACAGACGGAAAGTCGTCGTGCTAAGTTTCCAAAGGACCAGCACATCAGAGCAGTAACCATCGCCAATGATGACAACCATAGATCGAAAGAGACTGGCATGAAACCACACCAACTAACACGAAAACCGATCGGATTCCAGGAGATCCGATGGGCACAGCCGCCTCCTCACCATCCCAAAAAGAGACTGCAAAGAAAACTAAATTAAAAAATAAAACTCCCCGCCGGCGAGGGACCGTGATGCACCACACCTCTAAAGCCTCAAGGCCACCGAAGGTGGAGCGAACCAGTAGTATCGCCGGCGAGGAGGATGGAACCCTAGATGGGTTTTGTAGCTTCTTGTGCCGCCTCCTGGTTGTTTTCGCTGCGTACCAATCAATTGTTTATTAGAGCATTTCTTATTTGGAGGGAGAGTTGTTTTTTCCAGTGCTTGCATCTCTTCTAGCATTGTCATCCCCCATTCTCGTTATTGCTTTGCCTCTTGCCAGTCATGTGGTACACGTACCGCAGAATCGGAAGATGCTATAAATGACTTATATTGAGACCCAATAGAGAGTATTAAACATAATCTGAGACACAATATGAGGATAGTTTTGAAGGAAATTTCCCAGCATTGGTCCGTGAGGATGACTCTAGAAAGATTTCCTCCACTTGCACATGTTCCTCTCCCGTTTGGTGTCTTTTTTTTTTTTGAGAGCAACCACATATTTCATTTATCAAAAAACAAGTTACATGAAGCAACATATGTGGAAACTAAAAGACAGATCAGGGTAAAAGTGATTATCCTGAATTTGCAAATAAAATTCTAAAAGATCGAGATATACAAAACGATTCCTAGGATTTGCTTAACCACCATAGCCAGCAGCCGCCGCTCAACTCCAGCGCCGCCAAGATGGACACTGAAAAAGACGCCGAACCTCCACTATCGCAAGATCCTATAAAGCATCATCACCAGCGAGGCTTTGTGAGTCGATGAACATGCCTGCAGTAGTCAGCGAGGCACATGTCGATGTGGCACGTCGACCGGGGGACGTCCCCAAGCTATCTTGGACCAAGATCCGCCACCTCCCATCGACGAAGTCGGAGAAGAACGACATATCCACCACCTCTGGACCAACATCTTCGCTCCAGAAGAACCACCTCGTCCGGGCCCCAGCGCCGTCGTAAATAACGACGAACGTTGGCGACACGCCGAGAAACAGATCTCGTCAGATCCGAAGAAAGACGAGAAGACCAAGCCGCCGATCTGAATGATCGACAAGCACATAGTGCCATCAACTCCGAGACGCCGCCATGAACACTACAAGAAAAGTTGCCATGGCCGACGAAGTTGAAGTCGCGCCGTGATTGCTGGTGTACCATGGCCGACGATTTTGGTCCCTCCGTGGTGCATGTCAAAACTTTTTTTTTCTCGTTTTTGAGGCCACCTAGCCCGACGAAAGCGGCCAAAACGTGGCGTATGGTGGCCCGGGACGTGGTGCATCTCGAAATCTCGGGTTCGCCGGCCGAGTCAACGCAAATCCGCACCGCCGAGGGATGTAGGGCCCAGATGGCAGCCTCTCTGGCATTGTTTTTTTTCTAGATCGCGCCATCTCGTTCAACGTTCTCCGATCGAGCCGTTTACGATGCAGGATCATGGGTCCCGCATGTCATCCTCTATGAACCAAAATTCTTTCTATTCTTGGATTTTTTTTGACCCCTGATTTCTGGCTACTTCCTTTTTCTTTTGATCCCTTGCCGCCTTGGAAACGTTGAGACCGCTGCTGCTAAATGGGACCCGCATGTCATCCTCTATGTGCAATCAACTTTCTTTTCTTGGAGTTTTTTTGGCACCTCAAATTTGGTCACTTGCCTTTTCTTTCGATCCCCGCCTCTCAAACGGTGATACCGCTGCTGCTAACTGGACCCGCATGTCATCCTCTATGTACTATAAAACTTTGTTTTCTTGAATTATTTTTGCACCTCATATTTGGTCACTTACCTTTTTCTTTCGATCCCGCCCTCTCAAACGGTGATACCGCTGCTGCTAAATGGGACCCGCATGTCATCCTCTATGTACTATAAAACTTTCTTTTCTTGGATTTTTTTGGCACCTCATATTTCGTCACTTGACTTTTTCTTTCGATCACCTGCTGCCTCTCAAACAGTGATACCGCTGCTGCTAAATGGGACCCGCATGTCATCCTCTATGTACTATAAAACTTTCTTTTCTTGGATTTTTTTGGCACCTCATATTTGGTCACTTGACTTTTTCTTTCGATCACCTGCTGCCTCTCAAACGGTGATACCGCTGCTGCTAAATGGGACCCGCATGTCATCCTCTATGTACTATAAAACTTTCTTTTCTTGGATTTTTTTGGCACCTCATATTTGGTCACTTGACTTTTTCTTTCGATCCCCTGCGCCTCTCAAACAGTGATACCGCTGCTGCTAAATGGGACCCGCATGTCATCCTCTATGTACTATAAAACTTTCTTTTCTTGAATTATTTTGGCTCCTGATATTTTTTCACTTGCCTTTTTCTTTCGATCTCATGCCACGTTTGAAACGTTGAGGAACCTGCAGGCTCATGGGACCCGCATGTCATCCTCTATGTACTATAAAAGTTCATTTTCTTGGTTTTTTTCACCCTCTGATTTTTGGCAATTTCTTTTTCTTTCGATCCCCGCTGCCTCTCAAACGGTGATACCGCTGTGCTAAATGGGACCCGCATGTCATCCTCTATGTACTATAAAACTTTCTTTTCTTGAATTATTTTTGGCTCCTGATATTTTTTCACTTGCCTTTTTCTTTCGATCTCATGCCACGTTTGAAACGTTGAAGAACCTGCAGCTCATGGGACCCGCATGTCATCCTCTATGTACTATAAAAGTTCATTTTCTTGGGTTTTTTTCACCCTCTGATTTTTGGCAATTTCTTTTTTCTTTTGATCCCCTGCCGCCTCTCAAGGTGATACCGCTGCTGCTAAATGGGACCCGCATGTCATCCTCTATGTACTATAAAACTTTCTTTTCTTGAATTATTTTTGGCTCCTCATATTTGGTCACTTGCCTTTTTCTTTCGATCTCATGCCACGTTTGAAACGTTGAGGAACCTGCTGGCTCATGGGACCCGCATGTCATCCTCTATGAGCAATCAACTTTCTTTTCTTGGAGTTTTTTTTGGCACCTCATATTTGGGCACTTGCCTTTTTCTTTCGATCTCATGCCACGTTTGAAACGTTGAGGAACCTGCTGGCTCATGGGACCCGCATGTCATCCTCTATGTGCTATAAAAGTTTCCTTTGTTGGATTTTTTCACCCTCTGATTTTTGGCTTGCCTTTTTCTTTTGATCCCCTGCCCCTTTGAAACGTTGAGTAAGCTGTTGGCTCAAGGGACCCGCATGTCATCCTCTATGTCCATCAACTTTCTTTTCTTGGATTTTTTCACCCCCTAATTACTAGCTACTTTCTTTTTTTGATCTCAAGCCGCATTACAAACATTGAGACCGCTGCTGCAAAATGGGACCCACATGTCATCCTCTATGTACAATAAAGTTTCTTTTCTTGGATTATCTTTTGCTCCTGATATTTTGTCACTTGCCTTTTTCTTTCGATCTCATGCCGCCTTTGAAACGTTGAGTAAGCTGCTGGCTCATGGGTCCCGCATGTCATCCTCTACGAACAATAAAAGTTTCCTTTCTTGGAGTTATTTTTGACCCTAATTTCTGGCTATTTGCCTTTTTCTTTGGATCTCCTACCCCTTTGAAACGATGAGGACGCTGTTGGCAGGTCGGTCCCACAAGTCATCCTCTATGAACAATAAAAGTTTCCTTTGATGGATTTTTTTTGAACCCCTAATTAATTTCTGGATATTTCCTTTTTTTCTTTGATCCCCTGCCGCCTTGGAATCGTTGAGGATGCTGCTGCCTCATGGGTCCCGCATGTCATCCTCTCAGAACGGTAAATGTTTCTTTTCTTGGATATTGTTTACCAAATGATTTTTGGCTTATTTTTTCTTTCGATATCCTGCCGCCTTTAAAACGTTGAGGACGCTGCTGGCTCACGGGTCCCACATGTCAGCCTCTATGAACAATAAACGCTGAGGACGCTGCTGCCTCATGGGTCCCGCATGTCATCCTCTCAGAACGAAAATGTTTCTTTTCTTGGATTTTTTACCAACAGATTTTTGGTTTATTTTTTCTTTCCATCCCCTGCCGCCTTTAAAACGACGCTGTGGCTCATGGGTCCCCGATGTCAGCCTCCCCGTACAAGAAACATGTGATATCTTGATTATTTTGCAGACAATAAACAGTGTATTGCGCTCTGAGCTATTTCAACGGATAAATTAAATCTTTATTTTTACATAAACAAATTTATATGCTGAATCTCCTTGTTTTTTGTTTTTGCGAAGCATAGGACTTTCCTGTTTTTTTTAGAAAAATCCGAACTATCCTGCATTGGAGTGGGCTGAAATTGTACGAGTCAAAAGGCCCAGCAGGATAGTTCGAATGCCCAGATGTCCACATGCAGCCCAATTGAAATCGTTCTTTTTTGGGATTTTTTCACCCCTGATTTCTGGCTACTTCATTTTCTTTTGGTCCTGTGCCGCCTTGGAAACGTTGAGACCGCTGCTGCAAAATGGGACCCGCATGTCATCCTCTATGTACAAAAAATTTATTTTCTTAGATTATTTTTGGCTCCTGATATTTGGTCACTTGCCTTTTCTTTCGATCCCGTGCAGCCTCTCAAACGGTGATACCGCTCTGCTACCCGCATGCCATCCTCTATGTACAATCAAGTTTCTTTTCTTGAATTATTTTTGGCTCCTGATATTTGGTCACTTGCCTTTTTCTTTCGATCTCATGCCACGTTTGAAACGTTGAAAACCTGCTGGCTCATGGGACCCGCATGTCATCCTCTATGTACTATAAAAGTTCATTTTCTTGGTTTTTTTTCACCCTCTGATTTTCGGCTATTTCCTTTTCTTTTGATCCCCGCCGCCTTTGAAACGTTGAGGACTCTGCTGGCTCATCGATAAAACTTTCCTTTATTGGAGTTTTTTTACCCCGATTTCTGGCTACTTTCTTTTTCTTTTGATCTCAAGCCGCATTTGAAACGTTGAGACCGCTGCTGCTAAATGGGACCCGCATGTCATCCTCTATGTACAATAAAGTTTTCTTTTCTTGGATTATCTTTGTCTCCTGATATTTTGTCACTTGCCTTTTCTTTCGATCTCATGCCGCCTTTGAAACGTTGAGTAAGCTGCTGGCTCATGGGTCCCGCATGTCATCCTCTACGAACAATAAAAGTTTCCTTTCTTGGAGTTATTTTTGAACCCTAATTTCTGGCTACTTCCTTTTTCTTTTGATCCCGTGCCGCCTTGGAAACGTTGAGACCGCTGCTGCTAAATGGGTCCCGCATGTCATCATCTATGTACAATAAAATTTCTTTCTTCGATTATTTTCGGGTCCCGATATTTGGTCACTTGCCTTTTTCTTTCGATCTCATGCCGCCTTTGAAACGTTGAGCAAGCTGCTGGAGCATGGGTCCCGCATGTCATCCTCTATGAACAATAAAAGTTTCCTTTCTTGGAGTTATTTTTTACCCCTAATTTCTGGCTACTTCCTTTTCTTTTGATCCCTGCCGCCTTTGAAACGTTGAAGACTTTGCTGGCTCATGGGTCCCACATGTCAGCCTCTATGAACAATAAACACTTCCTTTCTTGGAGTTATTTTGTACCCCTAATTTCTGGCTATTTGCCTTTTTCTTTCGATCTCATGCCGCCTTCTAAACGTAGAGGACGCTGCTGGCTCGTGGGTCCCAGATGTCAGCCTCCATGGACAATAAACCTCTCCTTTGTTGGATTTATTCTTCACCCTCTGATTTTGGCTATTTCCTTTTTCTTTTGATCCACTGCCGCCTTGGAAACATTGAGTAAGCTGCTGACACATGGGGCCCGCATGTCATCCTCTATGTACAATCAACTTGCAAGATCTTCGAGCGAAAGAGCTTGTATTAGTGGGACCCATATGTCAACCTCTATGTACAATAAAAGTTTCCTTTCTTGGATTATTTTTAGCTCCTGATATTCGGTCACTTTCCTTTTTCTTTCGATCTCAAGCCGCCTCTGAAACGTTGAGTAAGGTGCTGGCTCATGGGACCCACATGTCATCCTCTATGTACAATAAAGTTTCTGTTCTTGGATTTTTTTACCCCTGATTTTTGGTCACTTGCCTTGACGCTGCTGGCTCATGGGTCCCACATGTCAGCATCTATGAACAATAAACCTTTCCTTTGTTGGATTTATTGTTTACCCCTAATTTCTGGCTATTTGCCTTTTTCTTTTGATCCCCACCGGCCTTTGAAAACGTTGAGGAACCTGCTGGCTCATGGGACCCGCATGTCATCCTCTATGTACAATCAACTTTCTTTTTTTTTTTTACCCCCTAATTTCTGGCTACTTTCTTTTTCTTTTGATCTCAAACCGCATTTGAAACGCTGAAACCGCTGCTGCAAAATGGGACCCGCATGTCATCCTCTATGTACAATAAGTTTCATTTCTTGGATTATTTTTGGCACCTGATATTTGGTCACTTGCATTTTTCTTCCGATCTCATGCCGCCTTTGAAACGTTGAGTAAGCTGCTGGCTCATGGGTCCCGCATGTCATCCTCTACGAACAATAAAAGTTTCATTTCTTGGAGTTATTTTTGACCCCTAATTTCTGGCTACTTCCTTTTTTCTTTTGATCCACTGCCGCCTTTGAAACGGTGCGGATTCTGCAGACTAATACAAGCTTTTTCTCTCCAAGATCTTGCAAGTTGATAGATTAAATCATGGAATTATTAGGATATGTTTTAAATTTCAAATCCACTTTATGAATTATTAAAAATACCGTTATCCATGTGGGTATGGAGCGAACAAGGATTTTCATATTGGGCATGAGCAGTTTCAAAAATTGGAACCCAATAATTCAAAATAACTAAAAACAACTTTTATGTAGAATCTCCGCGTTTTTTTCTTTTGCCATTCATAGGATCTGTGTTTCATTAGAAAAGGGCCGAAATTGCATGAGCAGAAAGGCCCATTTGTAGTTATTGGGCTTCGACGGCCGGAGCAAGTAGGCCGAGAGCAATTACCATGTAGATGGCCGTTGGCAACCCAAAGTGAAATATTGGGCCCAACAGGGGAAGGCTGAACAGTACTATTTTCTAATTGGAAGGTGGTACATGGCGTAATCCTGCCAAAAAAAAAGATGGACACGGGTTGCTGAAATTTGCCCATCTGCGCCTAATATCGCCGCCGCGGCTCCGCTTCCGCCGCCGCCATGCCTCGTCTCGCGTCGAGCTCGCGGTACTGCCGCGTCTCGGGCACGGGGTACCGCGGCGTCCGCGCGCGCCCCAAAGGTACGTATTACGCGGAGATACGTGACGGCGGCGAGCGCATCGGCCTCGGCACCTACGAGACCGCGCACGAGGCCGCGCGCGCGTACGACGCCGTGGCGTGGCGGCTCGGGCGCCCGCGATCGTCGATGAATTTCCATGACGTGTGGACGCGCCAGCAGGCCGAGGATCTCGCGCCGCCGCCGTACATCGTTAGACAGGAGGAACAGCACCGCCGCCGCGAGACGGAGCGCCGTTTGCGCATCGCCGAGCGGGACGAGCGCGCGGCGCGCGAGTGGGCGGCCCGCTTCCCCGAGGACGTTGCCGCCGAGAACGAGCACTTCCGCAGACGGAGGGCGGAGAAGGCGACGAGGCGGGCAGCGAAGAAGGAGGACCGCGCACGACGGAGGGCGGAGAAGGCGACGAAGCGGGCCTTCATCGAAGCGCAGCTCGCCGGGCCGACCACCATTGGCGAGGACGACCCCCGTTGGATTGACCTCTTCTCGTCGGATCCGGTGTCGGGCACGACACCGGACTCGTCAGATGTCGAGTTTTAGTTTAGTTTTATCGCACTACTTTGTACAAATATGAACTACGGAGTATCTATCAAGCTAATTTTATCCTATTTTATGTCTATTTCTAGTCTTTGTTTGATCTTCTGTTTTACTGCACTCTATTTTTCATTATATTCTGTTTTTGGCGCTGCATTTATAGCGCCTCTGAAAATACGCTGTTTCAGCCCTGCATTTGGCCGCCACAGTTTGCAGCTTCCGGTGAAGCTATTGCCGGCTCCATGCGCAGCATCAGCCATTCAGCCCACAGCGCCAAAATATAGAGCCACTGCTGGAGTTGCTGTAATATGTTTGTCAGCAGGAGCTTACCTAATTAGTTAAAAAAAAGATGTTCAGCGTGGGATTCGAAAAAAAGATCTTCATGTTTTTTTCCTAGCTATCCTAGTTCGGACTTTTCATTGTGTTGGCTAGTGCATGAAGCTTGACACCTGTATTATGTGATCCTGATATGAGGATAAGAACACCTTCAGCTTGCATTGCTAATGGTGTCTACTGCAGCAGTGGCTTACATTCAATGGAGACTGATGCAAGAGAGTTGGTACTGGTGAGCCTGCACTTGACATCATCGTGCCACCTGAAGTAGGTGGTGTATTGGGATTAGACTGATAAGCATAGCACCTTGCAAAGAACAAGATGATGCTAGTGTTGGTTAACGTGATTTTACGCCAAAAGTCATGTATGCTCAACAGGTGCCGTACCTAGTTTGGATATTGTGTTGTTACCCTTTTGTGGTTTGGTGTTTGTCCAACAGAGAAAGCTACTCTTTTCCCGTGTAAGTGCCTGTTTGTTTGGGCTGCAGCTGAACAAGAAGCAGCTAGAGCTGGTAGGATCTGAGAAGCGGCTGGAGCTGGACAGCTGGTGAAATGTAAAATTGCTGTTTGGCAACCTGCTTTTAGGACAGCTGGTGGACATATAGCTGGTGGTGATTGTCTGAAATACCCTGTATGCTGAAGATGATGTATAAGTACTAATTTGATCTAATAATCTGATTATGATTTGTGTGCTAGCTCAAATTATAGGTTTATCACTTTTTAGGTAAAATAATTTTGTAGTTGTTAATAAATGATTATAATCAATTAAACCATACAGAGGTACAAATAATATTTGGTTCCATATTATAGCGAGTTTCAACATTGTATCATCTGCACACTTTGTCAATTGAATCAAGATTCAGTCCTAAATCACTGTAATATAACACAATAATTAATCATCTACACATATACACACATAACAACAAAGATTTAGCCCCTAAATCAAGTTGGGGCGGGCGGCGACCGGGAGGAGAAGTGCAGCAGCGGGCCGCCGCGAGTTGAGGGCGGGCAGAGACGTGGAGGCGGCGGATGCGCGGCGAGCGGCCGAAGAGGCGGGAGAGGCGGGTGGGGCGGCGACGGGGAGAGGAAGGGCAGCGTCCGTCGGGAGGAGAAGTGCGGCGGGGGCGGAGGCGCTGAGGCGGGCGGAGGCGGACATGGACGTGCGGCGAGCGTGTGGAGGCGGACGCACGGCGAGCGCCGGCCGGCGTGGCGACCGGAGAGGCCGGCGACCTGGAAGAACCTTAGCCGCCTCTCCCTGCCTCCCTGGTTTGCATCTCGGGACAGGTCGGGGGGATGGGGAAAACGGGTGAGATTTGGTGGAAGTTTTGTGAGGGGTTTCCGTATATATACCGGGTGGCATTCTGGCCGTAAATATGAAGATACAGAGTGGCATGAGTTAGCGGGAGGATTACCAGCTGCGGGAAGCTGCGGGAAGTTCCTCCAAAGGTGCTTCCGGGCTTGTAGTACAAAATGAACAAGCGCTTGTACAAGCCTGGATCCAAAAGTTAGGTGTTTGTTTGGGCTTGTGCTTATAGGGACCCAAAAGCAGCAGAAGCACAAGCTCTAGCCCAAACAAACAGGGCCTAGTGTTATTATGTGAACAAAAGTTGTGTGTACATATATATCGGTCAGAGAACCAAGATTGCATATTCTTGCCTGGTTATAACACATAAGTCATAATAACAATTAAAGAGAAAAGGAACATTTGCCTTTGCAATGTGATTGTGCCAAGTAGATTAGACAACCAACCACAAACATTACAGGTCAACAGCCAAACGCATGCGAAAGTCCTAAGGTAAGCTCCATAATACATGTTGAAACCAAAAGCCTAGAAACCATAAGAAAGGTAGCTCCACATCACAGTTCCACGACAGCAGCATACTGATCATAAAACATATATCAAGTCAGGACAGCTGCACCACTGGGTAAGCATCCATGGGGTCTGGCTCAAGAGCGAAGACTGTGTGAATGCTGCAAAATGTGGCTCTTGCCTCACCCCACCCATACATCTTATCATGGAACCTTACCAAATCAGCATGAATCATCTTGACATAAACATAGCTCCTCTCTCCATGCTGATGGGATTGAACAATGCGCCAGTTGCAGTGCTTCAGCTTGTCAAACAGTATGCAGGAGATGACGAAGCATGCTGGCTGGTCTTTTGTAGTGACAATGGCTTGGAGTAGCTGGTCCTGTGAACCACCCAACTGGATCTTTAGAGCTTGAAGGACAGTCCGTGCTATATAAGCTACCGTTGCTGACTTCAGCTCAGAATCAGGTGAATGACAGCTGACATCTTGTCCTAGAGATGCAGATCCTTCTTGATCAGATTCAGCGGAATCATCACCACTACTTACAGGTGCGTCAGGTTCAACAGAAGGCACATCAGGTACATGCTCCGGTTCATAGGAGTCGGTAGCACGGTAGAACCTAAAGGGATAGTAGGACCAGATATGTTCTCGGACAGGACCGCTTGCTGAAATCTCTACAATACCAGCTCCAGGTAGACCACTAGTCTCTACAGAGGGTAAACCACCAATATCCACTTCAGAGGATTCTCGTGGCACGACACCTTTCGCTAGAGGCTCTACCCTACCAGCTCCAGGTCCACCACCAGTCAGTACTCTGGGCAGGACGGGTTTTAACAATACAAAACATACTTCAGGTGCAGGATCATCAGTAGCAACTCCAGCATCAGCACCAGTTATATCGGTCTTGACAATAGGTAAACCGTTTTGCTCCAGTTCAGAGAATTCCCGTGGCACGACACCGTTCACTAGAGGCTCTACACTAGCAGCTCCAGCTGCACCACCAGTTTCTACAGCAGGGGGTAAACCCAATCCACAACCTTCTTCATGTGACACGATGATGCCAGGTATAGGCTCATCAGTACCAGGTCCAGCTGCATCAGTCTCCATAGACAGTAAACAAGGTGGCGTCGGAGGTTTAAAAGACTGGCATGCCATTTCACCTTTGTCATCAGACAATATAGAGTTTTCTTCAACTCTATGTTTCTGCAATAATAAGCACATGAACAGAAATTAGACCAGAGCATCTAGCCATCTAACAGGGGCAGCGGCAAAACAAGCGTCGGTCCATATGTTTACCTTGTCATCTGGGATATCAGAACACACAGATTTAGAAGTCATTTCACATAGCATCCGCTTTTTCGTTCCTTCCCCTACGTCCATCTGGAATAAGTAATACTATTGATCACATAAAACTAATTAATCAAATATATGCATATGTTGAGAAGTTTGCACGGCAAATTGTGGATTCTGCTTTTATCACCTACGAATCGTCGTTCTATATATTTACCTTGTTATCTGGGATATCAGAAGTCAAAGAATGAGAAGTCATCTCACTAAGTATCGGTTTTTTCGCTCTTTCCCCTCCATCCATCTGCAATAAGAAGTACTATTGATCACATAAAGCCAATTCATTGAATATATGCATATGTTGAGAAGTTTGCACAACAAATTGTGGATTCTACTTCCAATCACCAAGTAATCTCGTGAGAAATGCATGATCAAGATATGTTTCTCCCTCTTGATCGACATCTGCATCTCCATTAAGACTAATCATCGTGCGATGGTGCTAGCGCATACACTTCCAATCACCAGACAAGCAAAAAATTGTTGAGATATATATTGTTGAGATATATAAGTGGATTGCCTAGCCCTTTCCATCAGTTCGGACTTTTGGTTGCGTTGGCTAGTGCAAGAAGCTTGACATGGTATCAGAGCCCAGGGTCTCGAGTTCGAGTCCTGGTTCTCGCAATATTTACCCACCCCTATGTCCGCCGCGTATACGATCATTCATACGTGTGCTATTCTGTTTTCCACGTGTTGACCTCCTCTTCTCTTCTTCCGGTCACACGTGAGGAGGGGTGTTGAGATATATATTGTTGAGATATATAAGTGGATTGCCTAGCCCTTTCCATCAGTTCGGACTTTTGGTTGCGTTGGCTAGTGCAAGAAGCTTGACAGATTCTAGTAATGCTTAATCAGCAGTGGCCATGGAACGACCACAGATCGACCAAGCAAAAAAATAAATCATCAGCCTACTGACCACCAGGCAAAACAAACTAGGCCCATACATGGCCTCACAAATCATCATCAAACGTCGATCAAACTAGCAAGTTTGAACATGGATTACTAATTTATTTTCTGATAAAGTGAGTATATTAATATCGAAAGATATTGATTACACTGAGCCTCTGCAACAACGCAATACCTTACTGGTAGTACGGATGCACATGGATTCCTAATACTCCCTCTGTTCGGTTTTAATTAGTCGACGCGAGGGAGAGAAGAAAATGAACTGTCGATGCTTTCAACTAGAGTCAATTAAATACGAACGGAAGAAGTACGTAGTAGTATTGACAAATATCCGGATCTAGTCTAAAAACAAATTGGCATGTAAATCCTAGTAGTCTACTAAACTAGGATCAATACCCTAGATTAGGGTTGCAAGCGGCGTCCGCGAATCGTCCCGCAAAGCAGAAAATTAGAGCAAATAGTGGTTGAGATTAGAGCAGATTTAAAGCACTCGCACTGAAACTAGCTAGCCCGCTACCCACCCCGCTTGACACCCTGCCCTAGATGTGAATCTACACCAAATATTCAAACAAGGATGAGCAACCGCCAATAAAATTTTATCCGCACATCATCATCTCTACCATACAAAAGGGTATGGTGATTTCACATACAGCCATTGTTGCCGCGGGACGAGGATGAGTGATGCGCCGCGGAGAAGGTGCCTCACGCCTCTGTCGCCGCCGCCGTCGAAGAGGAAGTCGAAGCCGCGCGATTGTGGTCCGTCGCCGATATGGAGGTGGAGCTACTAGGGAAGAGATGGAGGTGGAGGTGGAGAGGGAGTGATGGTTTGTACTAGTGGCGGCCGGTGAGATAGTTATAAATACAGCCTCTCTCTCTTTTTTGGCAAGGAATGCAGCTTCTCTTGGAAGGCAACGAGGCAACGCACTCCAGATTATAATAATATGGACGGAGAAATTTGGACGCATCTGTGTTGTCTTGTCAAATGAATCACCAGGATTTGCTTTTAGTACTCCAGATTTGGGCGACCCAAGGAAGTAGAGATAGTAATGTACGCCATCTAGCTGCACGCTATCAAATCAAATAAATTGTCATGCCATTTACTTTTAAGATGGTGCAGCAGTTATTCTGACCAAAGAAACATGCACGTCTGCTGATTATTTCTGATGGGTATACATTTACCGTCCGCTAGCAAAGATTGTTTGGCACATTGTTCTTATGGCTTTCAACATCACACCCCTTAATAATATTATTAATCAATGTTTGGGCAATCAATTGAGTGTGTTAATAAAAAATTAAAACCCACAAATCCAACTGTACTATTTTTAGGGCCATATGAAGGACAAGGAATGATTTTAAATGCCATATGGAGTACCTCCAACCATGTGAAATATGGTTCTGTCATGCAGGTGATACCCATGGCTTCGCATTGGATCTGTATGTTGTCCTACATACAGTCAACTATGAAGTACCACGATTTGGTTTTTGGGTGCAACCGGCTAGAGAATGATGCACGGGTTTGTACAGCCAGTACAATTCACATTAAGATTTTCTGATAGGATGTTGATGTGTATATGTAAGAATCATACACTAGAATGTCTTCTATGTTTAGATGGTTGATCTACGTTTATACTTTCTGTGAACCATGAGGTTAAGACCTTTGTACTGTAATAAAGATTGCTAAATAACAGTATATATGTATGCCTCTAGGGACACTGAAACAGCCAAACAACCATGCATGTGCATAGACCGTATTTGATCAAATTAAAAGATCTAGAGATAGCCAAACATAGTCTTCTTATGTCACATAGTAAGCATTCAATTAAGTTGATAAACAAGGTCTAGAGATATATTCAAACCAGAGAAATCATGTATCTACCCCTAACCCTAAACTCTATCTCATGAAGTCAAGCATGAAGATATGTGGTTTTTGGTTTCAAACATGGAAATTTCAAAAACCCTCCCAAGAGCTTCATTTTGGAGTGACTAAGAAGGATATATGCTTAACTTTTTATATTCATGTTTTCAACTTGTTTAAATCATGGTCAAACCTAGGATTTGGCCAAGATTCAAATGGGCATAATTTAAAAAAATGGAAAATCAAGGCACATAGTCTTCTTATGTCACATAGTAAGCATTCAATTAAGTTGATAAACAAGGTCTAGACATATTCAAACCAGAGAAATCATGTATCTACCCCCTAACCCTAAACTCTGTCTCATGAAGTCAAGCATGAAGATATGTGGTTTTTGGTTTCAAACATGGAAATTTCAAAAACCCTCCCAAGAGCTTCATTTTGGAGTGACTAAGAAGGACATATGCTTAATTTTTCATATTCATGTTTTCAACTTGTTTAAATCATGGTCAAACTTAGGATTTGACCAAGATTCAAATGGGCATAAAATTAAAATAAACAATAAAATGAAAAACCAATGCACATAGTCGATCTTCTTATGGCATATATATAGTAAGCATTCAATTAAGTTGATAACAAGGTCTAGACATATTCAAACCAGAAAAATCATGTATCTACCCCCTAACCCTAAACTTTATCTTATGAAGTCAAGCATGAAGAGAAGTGGTTTTTGGTTTCAAGCATGGAAATTTCAAAAACCTCCCCAAACTTCATTTTAGAGTGACTAAGAAGGATACAAGCTTCCCTTTTCATTTTCATGTTTTAAACTTGTTTAAATTATCTTGGTCAAATCTAGGATTTGACAAGATTCAAATGGGCAAACATATGATAAGTGATGCAAATATCATATTACAAGGTTTCAGAAAATTGAGCGGGGGCAGCTGCCCCCCTTGGCTATAGTCTGGATCCGCCCATGCTATAGTTTGAGGCCATTTGGATGACGTCGAAAAAAATCTTTGATTAGAAATGGGGTTGTTCGAACCCCGTAGTTGGATTTTTTTGAACCTTGATCTGTAGTACTGGGCAAAACCCTAGTTTAACCTAGTATATTTAATTATAGATTCGTAGGTCGAATTTTCTGTAGTACCTTTTTATTATTACTATGCAGCACATATGTGTTTGCCCGTCGAGTGAAACTCGGAGGAAGAGGGATCACTCGGAAGGAGAGAAGAAAGGAGGGAGAGCATTATGGTGTCTCCCCTTTTTCGGGTGATGATGTTGACTTTTGTGCAGGGTTTGTCAGTGAGCAGGAGGTGCGAGCGAGCGAGCGAGCGAGTCGAGCGAGGCCGAGAATGAGAGAGATTTGTTTTTTTTTGAGAGGGACGACCGAAGGATCCAGAAGGACCCACAGACTTCCAATACGCATCCTGATGCGTCTTCTCTTGACAAAGAAAATGGCTGGGAGTTTGCGTACCTATTGCACGTGACTTGTGCTCACTGAAGTGTGGGACCTCACGCATGGGAACCACACGTAAGTGACAGACCTGTTGGTGTAAAAACTCGGTTGATTATTATAGTGCATTAGAACAAAGTTTCCTATGGATTCAAGGGTAGGAAATCCAAGTTAACTCATTTACATGACATTATTTTTTCCATGAAGCAAAGTTAACACATCTATCAATTGGTACATTTTGGAGTGACTAAGAAGGATCCATGCTTACCTTTTCGTTTTCACGTGTTAAACTTGTTTAAATCTTGGTCAAACCTAGGATTTGACAGAGATTCAAATGGGCGGAAAATTAAAAAAAAACAGAAAAATGAAAAACCAAAGCACATACGTAGTTTTCTTATGTCATATAGTAAGCATTCAAGTTGATAAACAAGGTCTAGACATATTCAAAACATACAAATCATGTATGTACCCCTAACCCTAAACTATGTCTTATGAAGTCAAGCATGAAGAGAAGTGGTTTTGGGTTTCAAACATGGAAATTTCAAAAACCTCCCAAAAACTTCATTTAGAGTGACTAAGAAGGATAAATGCTTCCCTTTTCATTTTCATGTTTTAAACTTGTTTAAATCTTGGTAAAACCTAGGATCTGACCAAGATTCAAATGGGCATCAAAAATAGAAAAAATCAGAAAAATGAAAAACCAAAGCACATAGTCTTCTTATGTCATATAGTAAGCATTAAAGTTGATAAACAAGGTCTAGACGTATTCAAACCAGACAAATCATGTATCTACCCCTAACCCTAAACTCTGTCTTATGAAGTCAAGCATGAAGAGAAGTTGTTTTGGGTTTCAAACATGGAAATTTCAAAAACCCTCTCAAAGAGCTTCATTTTGGAGTGACTAAGAAGGATCCATAGGAAACTATGTACTAATACAGTATAATGATCACCCGAGTTATTAGAGCAACAAGTTTGTCACTTACGTGTGGTTCCCATGCGTGAGGTCCCACACTTCAGTGAGCACAAGTCACGTAGTCTTCTTATGTCATATAGTAAGCATTCAATTAAGTTGATAAACAAGGTCTAGACATATCAAACCAGAAAAATCATGTATCTACCCCTTATATATCCCTAAATTAACCCTGACTTATGAAGTCAAGCATGAAGAGAAGAAGTGGTTTTTGGTTTCAAACATGGAAATTTCAAAAACCCTCCCCAAGAGCTTCATTTTGGAGTGACTAGTTAAGACGCATACATGCTTACTTTTTCATATTCATGTTTTAAACTTGTTCAAATCTTGGTCAACAAACCTACGATTTGACGAAGATTCAAATGGGTATAAAAAAATTAAAAGCAAGGTCTGCCCATGTCATATATTAAGCATTCAATTAAATTGATAAACAAGGTCTAGACATATTCAAACTAGTAGGAAAATCATGTATCTACCCCCTAACCCTAAACTATGTCTTAGGAAGTCAAGCATGCATGAAGAAAAGTGGTTTTTGGTTTTCAAGCATGGAAATTTCAAAAACCCTCCCAAGAGCTACATATTGGAGTGACTAAGAAGGATAGATGCTTAATTTTTCATATTCATGTTTTAAACTTGATTAAATCATGGTCAAACCTAGAATTTGACCAAGATTCAAATGGGCATAAAAATTCAAAAAAAATGAAAAACCAATGCACATAGTCATCTTATGTCTCATCTAGTAAGCATTCAATTAAGTTGATAAACAATGTCTAGACATATTCAAACCAGAAAATTCATGTATCAAGCTAACCCTAACCCCAAACTCTGTCTTATGAAGTCAAGCATGAAGAGAAGTACGTGGTTATTTGGTTTCAAACATGGAAATTTCAAAAACCCTCTCAAGAGCTTCATTTTGGAGTGACTACGAATGATACATGCTTAATTTTTCATATATATTCATGTTTTAAACTTGTTTAAATCATGGTCAAACCTAGGATTTGGCCAAGATTCAAATGGACAAAATTTTAAAAAAAATCAAGGCACATAGTCTTCTTAAGTCATATAGTAAGCATTCAATTAAGTTGATAAACAAGGTCTAGACATATTCAAACGAGAGAAATCATGTATCTACCCCCTAACACTAAACTCTGTCTCATGAAGTCAAGCGCATGCATGAAGATATGTGGTTTTTGGTTTCAAACATGGAAATTTCAAAAACCCTCCCAAGAGCTTCATTTCGAAGTGATTAATTAAGAAGCATACATGCATGCTTACTTTTTCATATTCATGTTTTAAACTTATTCAAATCTTGGTGAAACCTAGGATTTGACCAAGATTCAAATGGGTATAAAAATTAAAAAAAAACAAAAAAGGTCTTCTTATATATGTTATATAGTAGGCATTCAATTAAGTTGATAAACAAGGTCTAGACATATTCAAACAAGAAAAATCAAGCATGTATCTACCCCTAACCCTAATATAAACTATGTTTCATGAAGTAAGCATGAAGATTTGTGGTTTTTGGTTTCGAACATGGAAATTCAAAAACCCTCCCAAGAGCTTCATTTTTGAAGTGACTAAGAAGCATACATGCTTACTTTTTCATATTCATGTTTTTAACTTATTCAAATCTTGGTGGAACCAAGGATTTGACCAAGATTCAAATGGGTATAAAAGTTCAAAAAAAAGGTCTTCTTATATGTTATATAGTAAGCATTCAATTAATTTGATAAACAAGGTCTACACATATTCAAACCAGGAAAATCATGTATCTACCCCCTAACCCTAAACTCTGTCTTATGAAGAAGTCAAGCATGCATGAAGAGAAGTGGTTTTTGGTTTCAAGCATGGAAATTTCAAAAACCCTCCCAAGAGCTACATATTGGAGTGACTAAGAAGGATAGATGCTTAATTTTTCATATTCATGTTTTAAACTTGATTAAATCATGGTCAAACCTAGGATTTGACCAAGATTCAAATGGGCATAAAAATTCAAAAAAAAAATGAAAAACCAATGCACATAGTCATCTTATGTCATCTAGTAAGCATTCAATTAAGTTGATAAACAAGGTCTAGACATATTCAAACCAGAAAATTCATGTATCAAGCTACCCCTATCCCCAAACTCTCTCTTATGAAGTCAAGCATGAAGAGAAGTACGCGGTTTTTTTGGTTTCAAACATGGAAATTTCAAAAACCCTCTCAAGAGCTTCATTTTGGAGTGACTATGAAGGATACATGCTTAATTTTTCATATTCATGTTTTAAACTTGTTTAAATCATGGTCAAACCTAGGATTTGACCAAGATTCAAATGGGCAAAATTTTAAAAAAATGAAAAATCAAGGCACATAGTCTTCTTATTTTTGGTTTCAAACATGGAAATTTCAAAAACCCTCCCAAAGAGCTTCATTTTGGAGTGACTAAGAAGGATCCATAGGAAACTATGTACTAATACAGTATAATGATCACCCGAGTTATTAGAGCAACAAGTCTGTCACTTACGTGTGGTTCCCATGCGTGAGGTCCCACACTTCAGTGAGCACAAGTCACGTACGCTAGGTAAGCAAACTCCCAGCCATCTTCTTTGTCAAGAGAGAGGCATCAACACTCTCTCTCTCTCTCTCTCTCTCTCTCAATTATCCACCTCCGTTGGCTGCCGGTTTTGGCAGGTCGTTTCTAGCTCAGCTCGTAGGCCATGGTGTGCAGGCTCTGTAGCCATGGCGATTTGGTCGCGCCAAGTGGTTCGTCCCCGGCTCCGACGAGGATCAATCCGGACGGTGCCTATTAAGGACCCGATCGCATTTCTTGCTTTCAGCATGGGGTCTACCATGTAAATCTTAGGGATTTAGACGTAATTTCCTGTTTATTTTGTGTCCTGCTGTAAACTGCGCTCTGATGCGTATTGGAAATCTGGGTCCTTCAGGATCGTTCGGTTGTCCCTCTAAAAAAACATCTCTCTCATTCTCGGCCTTTCTCGCTCGCTCGCACCCCCCTGCGCACTGACAACCCTGCACAACAGTCAACATCACCAGAAAAAGGATAGACACCATAAATAAGTGGGGCCCCGTGACTGCTCTCCCTTCGTCTCCTCCCGTGTGATCCCTCTTCCTCCGACTCCCGACCTTGCGGAAAAGAAAAATGAAATGAAAGAGTTTCACTGGACGGGCAAACACATGTGCTGCCTAGTAATAATAATAATAACGTAAAAAAATCGACCTACGAATCTATTATTAAATAAGCTAAACTAGGGTTTTGCCCAGTACTACGGATCAATTTCTGAAAATCCAACTACGGGGTTCGATTTTGGCCTGCTAATATAAAATTATATAATCCGAACTAGTATTCCTCTAAAAAATCATTTTGGTATGCATCGTTTGGTACTTTTCATAGCTAGAGTGCTTAATCCCTCCGTTAGCAAACAGTCTTCGTATGTCATATAGTAAGCATTCAAGTTGAAAAACAAGCTCTAGACATATTCAAACCAGAAAAATCATGTATCTACCCCCTATATATCCCTAAACCCTGACTTATGAATTCAAGCATGAAGAGAAGTGGTTTTTGGTTTCAAGCATGGAAATTTCAAAAACCCTCCCAAGAGCTACATATTGGAGTGACTAAGAAGGATAGATGCTTAATTTTTCATATTCATGTTTTAAACTTGTTTAAATCATGGTCAAACCTAGGATTTGACCAAGATTCAAATGGGCATAAAAATTCAAAAAAAAACAATAAAATGAAAAACCAATGCACATAGTCATCTTATGTCATCTAGTAAGCATTCAATTAAGTTGATAAACAAGGTCTAGACATATTCAAACCAGAAAATTCATGTATCAAGCTACCCCTATCCCCAAACTCTCTCTTATGAAGTCAAGCATGAAGAGAAGTACGCGGTTTTTTGGTTTCAAACATGGAAATTTCAAAAACCCTCTCAAGAGCTTCATTTTGGAGTGACTATGAAGGATACATGCTTAATTTTTCATATTCATGTTTTAAACTTGTTTAAATCATGGTCAAACCTAGGATTTGACCAAGATTCAAATGGGCAAAATTTTAAAAAAATGAAAAATCAAGGCACATAGTCTTCTTATTTTTGGTTTCAAACATGGAAATTTCAAAAACCCTCCCAAAGAGCTTCATTTTGGAGTGACTAAGAAGGATCCATAGGAAACTATGTACTAATACAGTATAATGATCACCCGAGTTATTAGAGCAACAAGTCTGTCACTTACGTGTGGTTCCCATGCGTGAGGTCCCACACTTCAGTGAGCACAAGTCACGTACGCTAGGTAAGCAAACTCCCAGCCATCTTCTTTGTCAAGAGAGAGGCATCAACACTCTCTCTCTCTCTCTCTCTCTCAATTATCCACCTCCGTTGGCTGCCGGTTTTGGCAGGTCGTTTCTAGCTCAGCTCGTAGGCCATGGTGTGCAGGCTCTGTAGCCATGGCGATTTGGTCGCGCCAAGTGGTTCGTCCCCGGCTCCGACGAGGATCAATCCGGACGGTGCCTATTAAGGACCCGATCGCATTTCTTGCTTTCAGCATGGGGTCTACCATGTAAATCTTAGGGATTTAGACGTAATTTCCTGTTTATTTTGTGTCCTGCTGTAAACTGCGCTCTGATGCGTATTGGAAATCTGGGTCCTTCAGGATCGTTCGGTTGTCCCTCTAAAAAAACATCTCTCTCATTCTCGGCCTTTCTCGCTCGCTCGCACCCCCCTGCGCACTGACAACCCTGCACAACAGTCAACATCACCAGAAAAAGGATAGACACCATAAATAAGTGGGGCCCCGTGACTGCTCTCCCTTCGTCTCCTCCCGTGTGATCCCTCTTCCTCCGACTCCCGACCTTGCGGAAAAGAAAAATGAAATGAAAGAGTTTCACTGGACGGGCAAACACATGTGCTGCCTAGTAATAATAATAATAACGTAAAAAAATCGACCTACGAATCTATTATTAAATAAGCTAAACTAGGGTTTTGCCCAGTACTACGGATCAATTTCTGAAAATCCAACTACGGGGTTCGATTTTGGCCTGCTAATATAAAATTATATAATCCGAACTAGTATTCCTCTAAAAAATCATTTTGGTATGCATCGTTTGGTACTTTTCATAGCTAGAGTGCTTAATCCCTCCGTTAGCAAACAGTCTTCGTATGTCATATAGTAAGCATTCAAGTTGAAAAACAAGCTCTAGACATATTCAAACCAGAAAAATCATGTATCTACCCCCTATATATCCCTAAACCCTGACTTATGAATTCAAGCATGAAGAGAAGTGGTTTTTGGTTTCAATCATGGAAATTTCAAAAACCCTCCCAAGAGCTTCATTTTGGAGTGACTAATTAAGAAGCATACATGCTTACCTTTTCATATTAATGTTTTAAACTTGTTCAAATCTTGGTCAACAAACCTAGGATTTGACGAAGAATCAAATGGGTATAAAAAAATTAAAACCAAGGTCTGCTCATGTCATATAGTGAGCATTCAATTAAATTAATAAACAAGGTCTAGACATATTCAAACTAGCAGGAAAATCATGTATCTACCCCCTAACCCCAAACTCTATCTTATGAAGTCAAGCATGCATGAAGAGAAGTGGTTTTTGGTTTTCAAGCATGGAAATTTCAAAAACTCTTATGTCATCTAGTAAGCATTCAATTAAGTTGATAAACAATGTCTAGACATACTCAAACCAGAAAGTTTATGAAGTCTAGCATGAAGAGAAGTACGTGGTTTTTTGGTTTCAAACATGGAAATTTCAAAAACCCTCTCAAGATCGAGCTTCATTTTGGAGTGACTACGAAGGATACATGCTTAATTTTTCATATTCATGTTTTAAATTGTTTAAATCATGGTCAAACCTAGGATTTGACCAAGATTCAAATGGGCATAAAAATTCAAAAAAAATAAAATGAAAAACCAATGCACATAGTCATCTTATGTCATCTAGTAAGCATTCAATTAAGTTGATAAACAAGGTCTAGACATATTCAAACCAGAAAAATCATGTATCAAGCTACCCCTATCCCCAAACTCTGTCTTATGAAGTCAAGCATGAAGAGAAGTACGTGGTTTTTTTGTTTCAAACATGGAAATTTCAAAAACCCTCTCAAGAGCTTCATTTCGAAGCGATTAATTAAGAAGCATACATGCATGCTTACCTTTTCATATTCATGTTTTAAACTTATTCAAATCTTGGTGAAACCTAGGATTTGACCAAGATTCAAATGGGTATAAAATTAAAAAAAACAAAAAAGGTCTTCTTATGTTATATAGTAGGCATTCAATTAAGTTGATAAACAAGGTCTAGACATATTCAAATAAGAAAAATCATGCATGTATCTACCCTTAACCCTAAACTCTGTTTCATGAAGTCAAGCATGCATGCATGAAGATATGTGGTTTTTAGTTTCGAACATGGAAATTCAAAAACCCTCCCAATAGCTTCATTTTGAAGTGACTAAGAAGCATACATGCTTACTTTCTCATATTCATGTTTTTAACTTATTAATTCAAATCTTGGTGGAACCAAGGATTTGACCAAGATTCAAATGGGTATAAAAATTCAAAAAAAACAAGGTCTTCTTATGTTATATAGTAAGCATTCAATTATTTTGATAAACAAGGTCTACACATATTCAAACCAGAAAATTAAGTATCTACCCCTAACCCTAAACTCTGTCTTATGAAGTCAAGCATGCATGAAGAGAAGTGGTTTTTGGTTTCAAGAATGGAAATTTCAAAAACCCTCCCAAGAGCTTCATTTTGGAGTGACTAAGAAGCATACGTACGTGCTTACTTTTTCATATTCATGTTTTAAACTTGTTCAAATCTTGGTCAAACCTATGATTTGACCAAGATTCAAATGGGTAAAAAAAATGAAAACCAAGGTCTTCTTATGTCATATAGTAAGCATTCAATTAAGTTGATAAATAAGGTCTAGACACATATTCAAACCAGAAATATCATGTATCAAGCTACCCCTAACCCCTAATTAACTCTGTCTTATGAAGTCAAGCATGAAGATAGGTATGTGGTTTTTTGGTTTCAAACATGGAAATTTCAAAAACCCTCTCAAGATCGAGCTTCATTTTGGAGTGACTACGAAGGATACATGCTTACTTTTTCATATTCATGTTTTAAACTTGTTTAAATCATGGTCAAACCTAGGATTTGACAAAGATTCAAATGGGCATAATTTAAAAAAACAAAAAATGAAAAACCAAGGCACATAGTCTTCTTATGTTATATTGTAAGCATTCAATTAAGTTGATAAACAAGGTCTCTAGACATATCCAAACCAGAGAAATCATGTACCTACCCCCTAACCTAAACTCTGTCTCATGAAGTCAAGCATGATGATATGTGGTTTTTTGGTTTCAAACATGGAAATTTCAAAAACCTTCCCAAGAGCTTCATTTTGAAGTGATTAATTATGAAGCATACGTACATGCATGCTTACTTTTTCATATTCATGTTTTAAACTTATTCAAATCTTGGTGAAACCAAGGATTTGACCAAGATTCAAATCCGTATAAAAATTAAAAAACAAAATAAAAAAAACAAGGTCTTCTTATGTTATATAGTAAGCATTCAATTAAGTTGATAAATAAGGTCTAGACATATATTCAAACCAGAAAAATCATGTATCTACCCCTAACCCTAAACTTTGTCTTATGAAGTCAAGCATGAAGAGAAGTGGTTTTTGGTTTCAAGCATGGAAATTTCAAAAACCCTCCCAAGAGCTTCATTTTGGAGTGACTAAGAAGCATACGTACGTGCTTACTTTTTCATATTCATGTTTTAAACTTGTTCAAATCTTGGTCAAACCTATGATTTGACCAAGATTCAAATGGGTATAAAAAATGAAAACCAAGGTCTTCTTATGTCATATAGTAAGCATTCAATTAAGTTGATAAATAAGGTCTAGACATATTCAAACCAGAAATATCATGTATCAAGCTACCCCTAACCCCTAATTAACTCTGTCTTATGAAGTCAAGCATGAAGATAGGTATGTGGTTTTTTGGTTTCAAACATGGAAATTTCAAAAACCCTCTCAAGATCGAGCTTCATTTTGGAGTGACTACGAAGGATACATGCTTACTTTTTCATATTCATGTTTTAAACTTGTTTAAATCATGGTCAAACCTAGGATTTGACAAAGATTCAAATGGGCATAATTAAAAAAAAACAAAAAATGAAAAACCAAGGCACATAGTCTTCTTATGTTATATTGTAAGCATTCAATTAAGTTGATAAACAAGGTCTCTAGACATATATTCAAACCAGAGAAATCATGTACCTACCCCCTAACCTAAACTCTGTCTCATGAAGTCAAGCATGATGATATGTGGTTTTTTGGTTTCAAACATGGAAATTTCAAAAACCCTCCCAAGAGCTTCATTTTGAAGTGATTAATTATGAAGCATACATGCATGCTTACTTTTTCATATTCATGTTTTAAACTTATTCAAATCTTGGTGAAACCAAGGATTTGACCAAGATTCAAATCCGTATAAAAATTAAAAAACAAAATAAAAAAACAAGGTCTTCTTATGTTATATAGTAAGCATTCAATTAAGTTGATAAATAAGGTCTAGACATATATTCAAACCAGAAAAATCATGTATCTACCCCTAACCCTAAACTTTGTCTTATGAAGTCAAGCATGAAGAGAAGTGGTTTTTGGTTTCAAGCATGGAAATTTCAAAAACCTCCCCAAACTTCATTTTAGAGTGACTAAGAAGGATACAAGCTTCCCTTTTCATTTTCATGTTTTAAATTGTTTAAATCATGGTCAAACCTAGGATTTGACCAAGATTCAAATGGGCATAAAAATTCAAAAAAAAACAATAAAATGAAAAACCAATGCACATAGTCATCTTATGTCATCTAGTAAGCATTCAATTAAGTTGATAAACAAGGTCTAGACATATTCAAACCAGAAAAATCATGTATCAAGCTACCCCTATCCCCAAACTCTGTCTTATGAAGTCAAGCATGAAGAGAAGTACGTGGTTTTTTTGTTTCAAACATGGAAATTTCAAAAACCCTCTCAAGAGCTTCATTTCGAAGCGATTAATTAAGAAGCATACATGCATGCTTACCTTTTCATATTCATGTTTTAAACTTATTCAAATCTTGGTGAAACCTAGGATTTGACCAAGATTCAAATGGGTATAAAATTAAAAAAAACAAAAAAGGTCTTCTTATGTTATATAGTAGGCATTCAATTAAGTTGATAAACAAGGTCTAGACATATTCAAATAAGAAAAATCATGCATGTATCTACCCTTAACCCTAAACTCTGTTTCATGAAGTCAAGCATGCATGCATGAAGATATGTGGTTTTTAGTTTCGAACATGGAAATTCAAAAACCCTCCCAATAGCTTCATTTTGAAGTGACTAAGAAGCATACATGCTTACTTTCTCATATTCATGTTTTTAACTTATTAATTCAAATCTTGGTGGAACCAAGGATTTGACCAAGATTCAAATGGGTATAAAAATTCAAAAAAAAACAAGGTCTTCTTATGTTATATAGTAAGCATTCAATTATTTTGATAAACAAGGTCTACACATATTCAAACCAGAAAATTAAGTATCTACCCCTAACCCTAAACTCTGTCTTATGAAGTCAAGCATGCATGAAGAGAAGTGGTTTTTGGTTTCAAGAATGGAAATTTCAAAAACCCTCCCAAGAGCTTCATTTTGGAGTGACTAAGAAGCATACGTACGTGCTTACTTTTTCATATTCATGTTTTAAACTTGTTCAAATCTTGGTCAAACCTATGATTTGACCAAGATTCAAATGGGTAAAAAAAATGAAAACCAAGGTCTTCTTATGTCATATAGTAAGCATTCAATTAAGTTGATAAATAAGGTCTAGACACATATTCAAACCAGAAATATCATGTATCAAGCTACCCCTAACCCCTAATTAACTCTGTCTTATGAAGTCAAGCATGAAGATAGGTATGTGGTTTTTTGGTTTCAAACATGGAAATTTCAAAAACCCTCTCAAGATCGAGCTTCATTTTGGAGTGACTACGAAGGATACATGCTTACTTTTTCATATTCATGTTTTAAACTTGTTTAAATCATGGTCAAACCTAGGATTTGACAAAGATTCAAATGGGCATAATTTAAAAAAACAAAAAATGAAAAACCAAGGCACATAGTCTTCTTATGTTATATTGTAAGCATTCAATTAAGTTGATAAACAAGGTCTCTAGACATATCCAAACCAGAGAAATCATGTACCTACCCCCTAACCTAAACTCTGTCTCATGAAGTCAAGCATGATGATATGTGGTTTTTTGGTTTCAAACATGGAAATTTCAAAAACCTTCCCAAGAGCTTCATTTTGAAGTGATTAATTATGAAGCATACACATGCATGCTTACTTTTTCATATTCATGTTTTAAACTTATTCAAATCTTGGTGAAACCAAGGATTTGACCAAGATTCAAATCCGTATAAAAATTAAAAAACAAAATAAAAAAACAAGGTCTTCTTATGTTATATAGTAAGCATTCAATTAAGTTGATAAATAAGGTCTAGACATATATTCAAACCAGAAAAATCATGTATCTACCCCTAACCCTAAACTTTGTCTTATGAAGTCAAGCATGAAGAGAAGTGGTTTTTGGTTTCAAGCATGGAAATTTCAAAAACCCTCCCAAGAGCTTCATTTTGGAGTGACTAAGAAGCATACGTACGTGCTTACTTTTTCATATTCATGTTTTAAACTTGTTCAAATCTTGGTCAAACCTATGATTTGACCAAGATTCAAATGGGTATAAAAAATGAAAACCAAGGTCTTCTTATGTCATATAGTAAGCATTCAATTAAGTTGATAAATAAGGTCTAGACATATTCAAACCAGAAATATCATGTATCAAGCTACCCCTAACCCCTAATTAACTCTGTCTTATGAAGTCAAGCATGAAGATAGGTATGTGGTTTTTTGGTTTCAAACATGGAAATTTCAAAAACCCTCTCAAGATCGAGCTTCATTTTGGAGTGACTACGAAGGATACATGCTTACTTTTTCATATTCATGTTTTAAACTTGTTTAAATCATGGTCAAACCTAGGATTTGACAAAGATTCAAATGGGCATAATTAAAAAAAACAAAAAATGAAAAACCAAGGCACATAGTCTTCTTATGTTATATTGTAAGCATTCAATTAAGTTGATAAACAAGGTCTCTAGACATATATTCAAACCAGAGAAATCATGTACCTACCCCCTAACCTAAACTCTGTCTCATGAAGTCAAGCATGATGATATGTGGTTTTTTGGTTTCAAACATGGAAATTTCAAAAACCCTCCCAAGAGCTTCATTTTGAAGTGATTAATTATGAAGCATACATGCATGCTTACTTTTTCATATTCATGTTTTAAACTTATTCAAATCTTGGTGAAACCAAGGATTTGACCAAGATTCAAATCCGTATAAAAATTAAAAAACAAAATAAAAAAACAAGGTCTTCTTATGTTATATAGTAAGCATTCAATTAAGTTGATAAATAAGGTCTAGACATATATTCAAACCAGAAAAATCATGTATCTACCCCTAACCCTAAACTTTGTCTTATGAAGTCAAGCATGAAGAGAAGTGGTTTTTGGTTTCAAGCATGGAAATTTCAAAAACCTCCCCAAACTTCATTTTAGAGTGACTAAGAAGGATACAAGCTTCCCTTTTCATTTTCATGTTTTAAACTTGTTTAAATTATCTTGGTCAAATCTAGGATTTGACAAGATTCAAATGGGCAAACATATGATAAGTGATGCAAATATCATATTACAAGGTTTCAGAAAATTGAGCGGGGGCAGCTGCCCCCCTTGGCTATAGTCTGGATCCGCCCATGCTATAGTTTGAGGCCATTTGGATGACGTCGAAAAAAATCTTTGATTAGAAATGGGGTTGTTCGAACCCCGTAGTTGGATTTTTTTGAACCTTGATCTGTAGTACTGGGCAAAACCCTAGTTTAACCTAGTATATTTAATTATAGATTCGTAGGTCGAATTTTCTGTAGTACCTTTTTATTATTACTATGCAGCACATATGTGTTTGCCCGTCGAGTGAAACTCGGAGGAAGAGGGATCACTCGGAAGGAGAGAAGAAAGGAGGGAGAGCATTATGGTGTCTCCCCTTTTTCGGGTGATGATGTTGACTTTTGTGCAGGGTTTGTCAGTGAGCAGGAGGTGCGAGCGAGCGAGCGAGCGAGTCGAGCGAGGCCGAGAATGAGAGAGATTTGTTTTTTTTTTTGAGAGGGACGACCGAAGGATCCAGAAGGACCCACAGACTTCCAATACGCATCCTGATGCGTCTTCTCTTGACAAAGAAAATGGCTGGGAGTTTGCGTACCTATTGCACGTGACTTGTGCTCACTGAAGTGTGGGACCTCACGCATGGGCACCACACGTAAGTGACAGACCTGTTGGTGTAAAAACTCGGTTGATTATTATAGTGCATTAGAACAAAGTTTCCTATGGATTCAAGGGTAGGAAATCCAAGTTAACTCATTTACATGACATTATTTTTTCCATGAAGCAAAGTTAACACATCTATCAATTGGTACATTTTGGAGTGACTAAGAAGGATCCATGCTTACCTTTTCGTTTTCACGTGTTAAACTTGTTTAAATCTTGGTCAAACCTAGGATTTGACAGAGATTCAAATGGGCGGAAAATTGAAAAAAAAACAGAAAAATGAAAAACCAAAGCACATACGTAGTTTTCTTATGTCATATAGTAAGCATTCAAGTTGATAAACAAGGTCTAGACATATTCAAAACATACAAATCATGTATGTACCCCTAACCCTAAACTATGTCTTATGAAGTCAAGCATGAAGAGAAGTGGTTTTGGGTTTCAAACATGGAAATTTCAAAAACCTCCCAAAAACTTCATTTAGAGTGACTAAGAAGGATAAATGCTTCCCTTTTCATTTTCATGTTTTAAACTTGTTTAAATCTTGGTAAAACCTAGGATCTGACCAAGATTCAAATGGGCATCAAAAATAGAAAAAATCAGAAAAATGAAAAACCAAAGCACATAGTCTTCTTATGTCATATAGTAAGCATTAAAGTTGATAAACAAGGTCTAGACGTATTCAAACCAGACAAATCATGTATCTACCCCTAACCCTAAACTCTGTCTTATGAAGTCAAGTATGAAGAGAAGTTGTTTTGGGTTTCAAACATGGAAATTTCAAAAACCCTCTCAAAGAGCTTCATTTTGGAGTGACTAAGAAGGATCCATAGGAAACTATGTACTAATACAGTATAATGATCACCCGAGTTATTAGAGCAACAAGTCTGTCACTTACGTACGTGTGGTTCCCATGCGTGAGGTCCCACACTTCAGTGAGCACAAGTCACGTAGTCTTCTTATGTCATATAGTAAGCATTCAATTAAGTTGATAAACAAGGTCTAGACATATCAAACCAGAAAAATCATGTATCTACCCCCTATATATCCCTAAATTAACCCTGACTTATGAAGTCAAGCATGAAGAGAAGAAGTGGTTTTTGGTTTCAAACATGGAAATTTCAAAAACCCTCCCAAGAGCTTCATTTTGGAGTGACTAGTTAAGACGCATACATGCTTACTTTTTCATATTCATGTTTTAAACTTGTTCAAATCTTGGTCAACAAACCTACGATTTGACGAAGATTCAAATGGGTATAAAAAAATTAAAACCAAGGTCTGCTCATGTCATATAGTAAGCATTCAATTAAATTGATAAACAAGGTCTAGACATATTCAAACTAGTAGGAAAATCATGTATCTACCCCCTAACCCTAAACTATGTCTTATGAAGTCAAGCATGCATGAAGAAAAGTGGTTTTTGGTTTTCAAGCATGGAAATTTCAAAAACCCTCCCAAGAGCTACATATTGGAGTGACTAAGAAGGATAGATGCTTAATTTTTCATATTCATGTTTTAAACTTGATTAAATCATGGTCAAACCTAGAATTTGACCAAGATTCAAATGGGCATAAAAATTCAAAAAAAATGAAAAACCAATGCTCATAGTCATCTTATGTCATCTAGTAAGCATTCAATTAAGTTGATAAACAATGTCTAGACATATTCAAACCAGAAAATTCATGTATCAAGCTAACCCTAACCCCAAACTCTGTCTTATGAAGTCAAGCATGAAGAGAAGTACGTGGTTATTTGGTTTCAAACATGGAAATTTCAAAAACCCTCTCAAGAGCTTCATTTTGGAGTGACTACGAATGATACATGCTTAATTTTTCATATATATTCATGTTTTAAACTTGTTTAAATCATGGTCAAACCTAGGATTTGGCCAATATTCAAATGGACAAAATTTAAAAAAAAATCAAGGCACATAGTCTTCTTATGTCATATAGTAAGCATTCAATTAAGTTGATAAACAAGGTACGGTCTAGACATATTCAAACGAGAGAAATCATGTATCTACCCCCTAACACTAAACTCTGTCTCATGAAGTCAAGCACATGCATGAAGATATGTGGTTTTTGGTTTCAAACATGGAAATTTCAAAAACCCTCCCAAGAGCTTCATTTCGAAGTGATTAATTAAGAAGCATACATGCATGCTTACTTTTTCATATTCATGTTTTAAACTTATTCAAATCTTGGTGAAACCTAGGATTTGACCAAGATTCAAATGGGTATAAAAATTAAAAAAAAGGTCTTCTTATATATGTTATATAGTAGGCATTCAATTAAGTTGATAAACAAGGTCTAGACATATTCAAACAAGAAAAATCAAGCATGTATCTACCCCTAACCCTAATATAAACTATGTTTCATGAAGTAAGCATGAAGATTTGTGGTTTTTGGTTTCGAACATGGAAATTCAAAAACCCTCCCAAGAGCTTCATTTTTGAAGTGACTAAGAAGCATACATGCTTACTTTTTCATATTCATGTTTTTAACTTATTCAAATCTTGGTGGAACCAAGGATTTGACCAAGATTCAAATGGGTATAAAAGTTCAAAAAAAAGGTCTTCTTATATGTTATATAGTAAGCATTCAATTAATTTGATAAACAAGGTCTACACATATTCAAACCAGGAAAATCATGTATCTACCCCCTAACCCTAAACTCTGTCTTATGAAGAAGTCAAGCATGCATGAAGAGAAGTGGTTTTTGGTTTCAAGCATGGAAATTTCAAAAACCCTCCCAAGAGCTACATATTGGAGTGACTAAGAAGGATAGATGCTTAATTTTTCATATTCATGTTTTAAACTTGTTTAAATCATGGTCAAACCTAGGATTTGACCAAGATTCAAATGGGCATAAAAATTCAAAAAAAACAATAAAATGAAAAACCAATGCACATAGTCATCTTATGTCATCTAGTAAGCATTCAATTAAGTTGATAAACAAGGTCTAGACATATTCAAACCAGAAAATTCATGTATCAAGCTACCCCTATCCCCAAACTCTCTCTTATGAAGTCAAGCATGAAGAGAAGTACGCGGTTTTTTTGGTTTCAAACATGGAAATTTCAAAAACCCTCTCAAGAGCTTCATTTTGGAGTGACTATGAAGGATACATGCTTAATTTTTCATATTCATGTTTTAAACTTGTTTAAATCATGGTCAAACCTAGGATTTGACCAAGATTCAAATGGGCAAAATTTTAAAAAAATGAAAAATCAAGGCACATAGTCTTCTTATTTTTGGTTTCAAACATGGAAATTTCAAAAACCCTCCCAAAGAGCTTCATTTTGGAGTGACTAAGAAGGATCCATAGGAAACTATGTACTAATACAGTATAATGATCACCCGAGTTATTAGAGCAACAAGTCTGTCACTTACGTGTGGTTCCCATGCGTGAGGTCCCACACTTCAGTGAGCACAAGTCACGTACGCTAGGTAAGCAAACTCCCAGCCATCTTCTTTGTCAAGAGAGAGGCATCAACACTCTCTCTCTCTCTCTCTCTCTCTCTCTCTCTCAATTATCCACCTCCGTTGGCTGCCGGTTTTGGCAGGTCGTTTCTAGCTCAGCTCGTAGGCCATGGTGTGCAGGCTCTGTAGCCATGGCGATTTGGTCGCGCCAAGTGGTTCGTCCCCGGCTCCGACGAGGATCAATCCGGACGGTGCCTATTAAGGACCCGATCGCATTTCTTGCTTTCAGCATGGGGTCTACCATGTAAATCTTAGGGATTTAGACGTAATTTCCTGTTTATTTTGTGTCCTGCTGTAAACTGCGCTCTGATGCGTATTGGAAATCTGGGTCCTTCAGGATCGTTCGGTTGTCCCTCTAAAAAAACATCTCTCTCATTCTCGGCCTTTCTCGCTCGCTCGCACCCCCCTGCGCACTGACAACCCTGCACAACAGTCAACATCACCAGAAAAAGGATAGACACCATAAATAAGTGGGGCCCCGTGACTGCTCTCCCTTCGTCTCCTCCCGTGTGATCCCTCTTCCTCCGACTCCCGACCTTGCGGAAAAGAAAAATGAAATGAAAGAGTTTCACTGGACGGGCAAACACATGTGCTGCCTAGTAATAATAATAATAACGTAAAAAAATCGACCTACGAATCTATTATTAAATAAGCTAAACTAGGGTTTTGCCCAGTACTACGGATCAATTTCTGAAAATCCAACTACGGGGTTCGATTTTGGCCTGCTAATATAAAATTATATAATCCGAACTAGTATTCCTCTAAAAAATCATTTTGGTATGCATCGTTTGGTACTTTTCATAGCTAGAGTGCTTAATCCCTCCGTTAGCAAACAGTCTTCGTATGTCATATAGTAAGCATTCAAGTTGAAAAACAAGCTCTAGACATATTCAAACCAGAAAAATCATGTATCTACCCCCTATATATCCCTAAACCCTGACTTATGAATTCAAGCATGAAGAGAAGTGGTTTTTGGTTTCAATCATGGAAATTTCAAAAACCCTCGCAAGATCGAGCTTCATTTTGGAGTGACTACGAAGGATACATGCTTAATTTTTCATATTCATGTTTTAAATTGTTTAAATCATGGTCAAACCTAGGATTTGACCAAGATTCAAATGGGCATAAAAATTCAAAAAAAACAATAAAATGAAAAACCAATGCACATAGTCATCTTATATATGTCATCTAGTAAGCATTCAATTAAGTTGATAAACAAGGTCTAGACATATTCAAACCAGAAAAATCATGTATCAAGCTACCCCTATCCCCAAACTCTGTCTTATGAAGTTAAGCATGAAGAGAAGTACGTGGTTTTTTTTTGTTTCAAACATGGAAATTTCAAAAACCCTCTCGAGAGCTTCATTTCGAAGCGATTAATTAAGAAGCATACATGCATGCTTACCTTTTCATATTCATGTTTTAAACTTATTCAAATCTTGGTGAAACCTAGGATTTGACCAAGATTCAAATGGGTATAAAAATTAAAAAAAAGGTCTTCTTATGTTATATAGTAGGCATTCAATTAAGTTGATAAACAAGGTCTAGACATATTCAAACAAGAAAAATCATGCATGTATCTACCCTTAACCCTAAACTCTGTTTCATGAAGTCAAGCATGCATGCATGAAGATATGTGGTTTTTAGTTTCGAACATGGAAATTCAAAAACCCTCCCAATAGCTTCATTTTGAAGTGACTAAGAAGCATACATGCTTACTTTCTCATATTCATGTTTTTAACTTATTCAAATCTTGGTGGAACCAAGGATTTGACCAAGATTCAAATGGGTATAAAAATTCAAAAAAAAACAAGGTCTTCTTATGTTATATAGTAAGCATTCAATTATTTTGATAAACAAGGTCTACACATATTCAAACCAGAAAATTAGGTATCTACCCCTAACCCTAAACTCTGTCTTATGAAGTCAAGCATGCATGAAGAGAAGTGGTTTTTGGTTTCAAGCATGGAAATTTCAAAAACCCTCCCAAGAGCTTCATTTTGGAGTGACTAAGAAGCATACGTACGTGCTTACTTTTTCATATTCATGTTTTAAACTTGTTCAAATCTTGGTCAAACCTATGATTTGACCAAGATTCAAATGGGTATAAAAAATGAAAACCAAGGTCTTCTTATGTCATATAGTAAGCATTCAATTAAGTTGATAAATAAGGTCTAGACATATTCAAACCAGAAATATCATGTATCAAGCTACCCCTAACCCCTAATTAACTCTGTCTTATGAAGTCAAGCATGAAGATAGGTATGTGGTTTTTCAAACATGGAAATTTCAAAAACCTCTCAAGATCGAGCTTCATTTTGGAGTGACTACGAAGGATACATGCTTACTTTTTCATATTCATGTTTTAAACTTGTTTAAATCATGGTCAAACCTAGGATTTGACAAAGATTCAAATGGGCATAATTTAAAAAAACAAAAAATGAAAAACCAAGGCACATAGTCTTCTTATGTTATATTGTAAGCATTCAATTAAGTTGATAAACAAGGTCTCTAGACATATTCAAACCAGAGAAATCATGTACCTACCCTAACCTAAACTCTGTCTCATGAAGTCAAGCATGATGATATGTGGTTTTTGGTTTCAAACATGGAAATTTCAAAAACCCTCCCAAGAGCTTCATTTTGAAGTGACTAAGAAGGATAGATGCTTAATTTTCGACCTACGAATCTATAATTAAATATACTAGGTTAAACTAGGGTTTTGCCCAGTACTACAGAAGCCTGGTTTAACTCCAAAATGAAGCTCTTAATTAGGAGGGTTTTTGAAATTTCCATGTTTGAAACCAAAAACCACTTATCTTCACCATGCATGCTTGACTTTATAAGACAGAGTTTAGGGTTAGGGGTAGATACATGATTTTCAGGTTTAATATGTCTATACTTTGTTTATCAACTTAATTGATTGCGCGCATACTATATGACATAAGAAGATCTTGGTATTCATTTTTTTTGAATTTTTATGCCCATTTGAATCTTGGTCAAATCCTAGGTTTGACCAAGATTTGAACAAGTTTAAAAAATGAATATGAAAAGGTAAGCATGTATGCTTCTTAGTCACTCCAAAATGAAGCTCTTGGAAGGGTATTTGAAACTTCCATGTTTGAAACCAAAAACCACATCTCTTCATGCTTGACTTCATAAGAGTTTAGGGTTAGGGGTAGATACATGATTTGTATGGTTTGAATATGTCTAGACCTTGTGTTTATCAACTTTAATGCTTACTATATGACATAAGAAGATTATGTGCTTTGGTTTTTCATTTTTCTATTTTTTAATGCCCATTTGAATCTTGGTCAAATCATAGGTTTGACCAAGATTTGAACAAGTTTAAATCATGAATATGCAAAATTAAGCATCTATATATCCTTCTTAGTCACTCCAAAATGTAGCTCTTGGGATGGGTTTTGAAATTTCCATGTTTGAAACCTAAAACCACTTCTCTTCATGCATGCTTGACTTCATAAAGATAGAGTTTAGGGTTAGGGGTAGATATATACATGATTTTCTGGTTTGAATATGTCTAGACCTTGTTTATCAACTTGAATGCTTACTATATGACATGCAAAGACTTGCTTTGGTTTTTGATTTTGTTTTTGAATTTTTATGCCCATTTAAATCTTGGTCAAATCCTAGGTTTGACCACGACTTAAACAAGTTTAAAACATGAATATGTAAAAGTAAGCATGTATCCTTCTTAGTCACTCCAAAATGAAGCTCTTAATTAGGAGGGTTTTTGAAATTTCCATGTTTGAAACCAAAAACCACTTATCTTCACCATGCATGCTTGACTTTATAAGACAGAGTTTAGGGTTAGGGGTAGATACATGCATGATTTTTCAGGTTTAATATGTCTAGACCTTGTTTATCAACTTAAGTGAATGCGCACATACTATATGACATAAGAAGACCTTGGTATTCATTTTATTTGAATTTTTATGCCCATTTGAATCTTTGTCAAATCCTAGGTTTGACCAAGATTTGAACAAGTTTAAAACATGAATATATATGAAAAGGTAAGCATGTATGCTTCTTAGTCACTCCAAAATGAAGCTCTTGGAAGGGGTTTTTGAAATTTCCATGTTTGAAACCAAAAACCACATCTCTTCATGCTTGACTTCATAAGACAGAGTTTAGGGTAAGGGGTAGCCACATACATGTTTTTTTTGGTTTGAATATGTCTAGACCTTGTTTATCAACTTAATTGTATGCTTATTATATGACATAAGAAGACTATGTGCATTGGGTTTTCATTTTTTTATCCCCATTTGTTGAATCTTGGTCAAATCCTAGGTTTGACCAAGATTTAAACAAGTTTAAAACATGAATAATATGAAAAGTAACCTGCATCGATCCTTCTTAGTCACTCCAAAATGAAGCTCGTGGGATGTTTTTGAAATTTCCATGATTTTTCTGGTTTGAATATGTCTAGACCTTGTTTATCAACTTGAATGCTTACTATATGACATACACAGACTATGTGCTTTGTTTTTTTGAATTCTTATGCCCATTTGAATCTTGGTCAAATCCTAGGTTTGACCATGACTTAAACAAGTTTAAGACATGAATATGACAAAGTAATCATGTATCCTTCTTAGTCACCCCAAAATGAAGCTCTTGGGAGGGTTTTTAAAATTTCCATGTTTGAAACCAAAAACCACTTCTCTTCACCATGCATGCTTGACTTCATAAGACAGAGTTTAGGGTTAGGGGGTAGATACATGATTTTTCAGGTTTAAAACGTCTAGACCTTGTTTATCAACTTAATTGAATGCTTACTATATGACATAAGAAGACCTTGGTTTTTCATTTTTTTCTTCATTTTTTTGAATTTTTATGCCCATTTGAATCTTGGTCAAATCCTAGGTTTGACCAAGATTTGAACAAGTTTAAAACATGAATATAAAAAAGTAAGCATGTATGCTTCTTAGTCACTCCAAAATGAAGCTCTTGGGAGGGTTTTCGAAATTTCCATGTTTGAAACCAAAAACCACATCTCTTCATGCTTGACTTCATAAGACAGAGTTTAGGGTTAGGGGTAGATACATGATTTTTCTGGTTTGAATATGTCTAGACCTTGTTTATCAACTTAATTGAATGCTTACTATATGACATAAGAAGACTATGTGCCTTGGTTTTTCATTTATTTTGATTTATTTTGAATTTTATGCCTATTTTTATGCCCATTTAAACAAGTTTAAATCATGAATATGAAAAATTAGTCACTCCAAAATGTAGCTCTTGAGAGGGTTTTTGAAATTTCCATGTTTGAAACCAAAAACCACTTCTCTTCATGCATGCTTGACTTCATAAAGACAGAGTTTAGGGTTTGGGGTAGACAGCACGCGCCGACGCGTGGACGAAATTTATTCTCTGTCCCCCTGACATGCACTTGCCAGTGTCTTCAACAGTCTGACACGAGCAGTGAAGCTTTTATGGAGCCCAGCGGAGAGGGGCTCCATTTCTCGAGCGGTAGCGAGGTGACATGCGGCCTAAATCCAAATTTAAACATTGCGAAAAAAATCTGAAACAAATCATGCACGTTCACAGCTCATATTAAGATAACCCCTAAAAATTTCAGATCAAAATTCGAAACATACATCGAGAAACAAAAAAGAGAAACTCAGATGGGAATAGTCTACAGAGAAACTCAGATTTGAATTCGGGAACTATTCATGACAGATTTCTCTTTTTTGTTTCTCGATGTATGTTAGTGGCAGTTAATATGGACCGGAGGAAAGTACTAATAATATGAGGCATATTTTTGAGCTGGCCCTGTTTAGTAGAGTTTACATTTGAGAGTTACATCTTTCTACCACCATTATTTTTGATTTAGCTTGTCTTTTTTTGCCCACCATTTTATCGAGCAGGGTTAATGCAAGATCCATAGCAAACTAGCTTGTCATGACATTTTTTTGGCGGAGTGCATCTTCTCATGGCGAGCTAGCGACTTTGCCTACTAGAGTTTTTTTTGTTGAACTACATTTTTTGGATTTTCCCATTTTATTTGTGCACAAGCTATGAGCCGCCCGCAATTCAGCACCATATATTGGCGGGATTTTCTAGTTCAGCACCATAAATTAGCAGGATGCTATCTTCCTACCTCGCTTTCATTTCCCCTATATCCAGCCCCACCCACGGACAAGCAAGGGCCTCTCTCCCTACCTCGCACCTAGTCCGTCTCGCTCCCTCTCAGTCCTCCATCCGTAGCCGACATCCACCGCACCGGAGCCAGCTCAGCGACGCCGTCAACCACACTCCGTCCGCTTCGTCGGATCTGCTTCCCCGACTCACTGGTTCATCTTACCGGCCGGCGAGATCGGTACACAAAGCGCCACCATGATCCACCGAACCAAACCGAACGGCCAACGCGCCACCTCCCCAGTCGACCAAGGTTGAACACTTTGTCCGGCAGCTTTTGTTATGTACTCCGTATTTGATTTCCGAGACTAGTTTATTGCTTGCTTCCACTGCTTGTTATTAGCATTTTTTTTTTGTAATGCCTGCTAGATATTCCCCTCGAGAATGCCTACGAAGAATCTCGGAGGCAAAATATCTTGCAGAATATGATAATTGCAGCCAAGCTCGGCATACTGTGGAATGGGACAAAATCACCGCACCCCAAGTCGTTGCCGAGATTTTTCACACGTGTGATGTGCCGCCAAAAGGACGATTCCGTGGGGCAGCTGCTGAAGAAGGTATTTAGCCGCACTGCTCAAATTTCATATGTCTTGTTTGCTGATTGATTTGATGAACTTTGATTTGCAGCAGCTAGCCACTGCTCATGTTCCTAACAAAGACAGTGAGCGCGCCAGTGATGCAGACATTGGTAGAAAGGAGGCGGGATTTGGTCCTATTGTTCTAGCAAGCAATCATTTGAGTGGCCGCCTAGGATCAGCACATCTGGATCCTCCTGAGCTCAACATTAAGGAGGTAATTTTATAATAGTGTTTTAAACATGACATAATCTAATGTACTGAAAGAGATCAAACTGTCAACAGGAGTGGAGTGGTATAGATGGTAGAGATATAGATATAGATTTCAGATTTCCTAATTTTTTCTTGAAAATAGGGTCGCCCCGGCCTCTGCATCCAAATGATGCACCCACCCTTTTATTGCAATGTTTTAGACTCCATTTAAGGTTTAGAAACTCATGGGTTGCTGAAAGTGGTGACATGAATCAACCAACATATTTCCTTTTAATCTGCTGATTGATTTTATGCATGGCAAATCGCAGAAGCAAGTGACTGCTCATGTCCCTGCCAAGCAGCATTGTAGCACAGATGTCCAGAGTTCCAGTGATGCAAACGTTTGTAGGAACAAAACAGAAGGATGTGGCACTGGGGAAGCTAAGATTAGGCGTCTTCAAAAGGACTTGGATGTGGCCACTTGGCGGAACAAAGAAATGAACCGAGGATGGAATTCTACAATTCAAGATGGCCTACATGCTGTTGCTGATCTGCAGAAGCTAGTGGCTGGCAACTTGGTTACCGCTTTGGCTGATGCAGATGTCCATGAGATCAACTGGACGATCTTGGAACAGGTGAAAGCACGAGCAGAAACTCTGCACTCATCTTTGCAGGTAGATGATTTTCAAAGGGTGATGCAAGAGCCGCTATATGAATAGATTGTTGTTTTCAGTTGATGATGTCCCTGGTTCTTTTGTTTACTTATGTGCTGGTAGTACTTAGGGGAACTAGCTTGTACAAGTATTTTTTTCCGATAAAGTTGTACAAGTAAATGGCACATGCTTCGCATGTTTGACCAATTAAGTTAAAAAGCTTCACAAAATCCTGCTATCATGTAGGCGGGCTTGCATTGGCTTTCAACCCAAGTGACTATTGACTGCAATCTGTAATATGTACCCCTCTGTTGCACTTAATGGTATCCAAGCCCTTGGGCCCCCCTCCTTTGTTAAAAAAAGATCGAATTCTTATTGCGTCGAAGTTGTTTCACTAAAAAAAAGAGCCCTCACGTGCAAGGCACGTGTATATATACTAGTACTAGTAGAGATGGTACACCTAGACATTAGAGATTTGTTTGTTTTAAAGATATTTTTAATTGTGTACAAGATGGAAAATATAACTTTAGGCTATCCACAATGTTGCTATTGCCAAATCTGATACGATGGTGAATTTGGCTTTGGTGTGAAATATAGCAATAGCTCCACAATGTAGTGGTTCCAAATATTTATAACGTGGGTCCCGCCATCAAGCTAAAACAACTCATAAAGCCAATATGGAACTACTCTCACAATGTAGGGAACTAGTTCCAAATGCCAAAAGTGAAATTTGGCATCGGAGCACCTATTTGCTCCGGTTCCCTGTTTTTCTGGTTTTGGAACTACCTCTACAATGTATGGAACTAGTTCAAAAAGCCAAAAATCAAATATGGAACCACTTTTGGCTACACGTTGTGGATGCTCTTAGCAAATTCCTAGTATTTTTCATGGTCGATGTAAAAAAAGTATTTTTCATGGTTGATGTAAAAAAACAAGTTTTTTTCATGGTCGATGTAAAAAAAGAGAGAAAACATGTCTCAAAAAAAGCCTTATGGTTAGCACAATTTTTTTACGGAGTAACTCTTTTTTACATAGCCCAAATTACTATTCGATTTTTCCATTGAAATATTTTATGTGTATAAAGCAAGCGAAGAAGTACACATGCATTTTTCGTTTTATTCTTTTTTGACATTTCAAAATGTATAGAAGATGAATTTCGAAATAAAGAGATCATATGCACCCAAGAACCAACAAGCATATCCCCTTGAACCCGAACATACTCAGGGCCCTTTTGTTGTGCCTTTTTTTTTGCCTTTTTGGCTTTTGGATTTTGGAAGCCAAAAACAAATATTATATTCTTTTGGCTTCCAAAATCCAAAAGCCAAAAAGCCACAGCAAAAGGGCCCTCAGCTTCAGACTTGGGATTTCGTAGGCTAGGGTTCCACAGTTTTCCAGCAACCAGTAATAATTTCAACTCTGCCCCAAAATTCCCGCCGAAATCCCCCCCGCTTCCAAAATTCAAAGCGATGTGAAATAAGTACAGTGTCGATCTTATCCCCCCGGACCGCTCAATTCAGACCTATCACCGGCGGCGCCGAACCCCGCATCTCTCTCTCACGCTTCCACCCTGCATGACCCACCGGATCATCTCACACGCCGGCGCCGGCCCACTGTCCCACTCCCACACCAGCACTACTGCCTTCTCATCGGCCACCGTAGTGACCGACGACGTTCCGCCGTCTCCCTTGCTTTTTAGCAAGCCGGAGTAGCTTCCACCTCCCCCACCCCCACCGACGACCACTGTACCATACGAGCTCCTCCGTAGCCGACTTCCACCGCCGCCTTGTCAGCGACAGTCACCATCGCCGGGTTCTCGTATCTTAATCCCCGACTCCTTCCGTCCACCGGACTGGAGAGATGGGCGCTTCCATGGTCGACGGCAGGAAACCAAAGCGTACACGCGCCCACTTCCAAGAAGGTTGATATGGCCGCATTCGTTATGCATGTGATTTCGAAAAGTATTTTTTTGCTTACTTGCACCGCCATCTCATTAGCATTTTTTTTGTAATGCATGCTAGATATTATTGCAATACAGAAGAATGAATTAAAAGAGAAACGGATACGGAATATATGTAGAAGATATGCAAGCCGTGTGGGCACAAGCATTTGTAACGCTATTGCCTCTAGTGCAAACCTGAACAAAATCGGAGAAGAACCCTTTCCCCTCCCCAAAGATAAAGAACAATGTTATGATTCACAATTTGATCCTGCTGAGCCCATTGGAGAGCTGACTCAGGAAGATGCCTTGCCTGACCATTCTCCTCAACCCCACCAGGTGATTTCTGTGTTTTTACTTTGAGATATCTGTTGCAAGTTGCAACTTCCATGTGTTGTATACTTGTATCCTGAATCCCACCAAACATGTTCACATGCCACCTCTAGGTCTCCTTAATGCATCATATATATGTATCAGCATGCACGTCATCCTTTACTGTTCTTCATTCTATTCCATTTGCATATCATCATATATGGGACTTATGTAGACTGAAATATCGTTTATGTGTGCTAGGAATCTGCAGCTTCAAGTAAGAATTTCGCAGGAACCACCAATGAGAGGAAGACCAATCAACAGGCACCTGAATCGGTGATAGAACAGCTGCAACCAAAAAAGAAACCTGCTTCTGCTACTAGACAGTCTCAGCGATTCATGGCACCAGTTGAAGAAAATAACGAAAATTCTAAGAGTACTGAAATAAAAAAACGTGGTGAACACCCCAAGCGGTTGAATCAGCCACCTGTTACCAATCCAGTCAACCAGCGACAATCGGCAGCAGAACCAGTTTCCACAGCAACTCTCAGCCACAATTGGCAGCAGAACCAGTTTCCACAGCAACTTCTCAACAACAATTGGCAGCAGAACAAGTTTCCACGGCAACTTCTCAGCCACAATTGGGATCAGCAGTAGCTGTGGTAGGAAATACTGCCCAAGGACACACTGTACCAGTCCCAGCTGACAAAACCACAACTGGCCAAACACTGCTAGCACAACATCAACAAACTGTTGATGATCTCCCACTGACCCATATTAGTCCTGCCATAGACAACTCCCCTGAGGATGAGCCCCACACCGAAGAAGGTACATTTTCCAATGCTTATAGTTTCATTCTCCGTTATAAAGTTATACTTTATATATATATATATATATATATATATATATATATATATATATATATATATATATATATATATATATATATATATATATATATATATATATACCTACCTTGATAGCTTGATGTAATGCTTAACTTTGTAGTTGCACCACGATCAAGAAAAACGAGGGGCCCAACAGTAGGGAAAATGTTCGTAGCTAAGCTTGCTAGGATGGAATCAAGATTTCACCTTTCATCTATCGTAGGTGGCAGAAGGCCACTGGACCCAGAAGAATCTTGTAAATTAGCATCGGATGTAGGAATTTTCGTCAGGAATGAAATTCCTATCTTCCCAACATGGAAAGAGCACGTAGACACCTCTGCGCATTTTGAAAAATTAGTGCACAGGTTACACGTAAGTCATCTTTCTCTTGGTAATGTTACTCATACTAGTATACCACATTGGCACGTCCCGTTCCTTCTAGCTTGTTGTTGGATCTATGTATATCACACCAACGGTTTATATTGTTGTGAACAGTTAAGGTTCGAGTTCGATGAGGACCAAGAGGAAGTAAAGCATGTTCTCAACAGTCTATTCTCAGACTGTCTGCGCCAGTATCGCAGCAGGCTAAAGAAGAAATACTTCACTGGAAAGATTACTGGGAGTGTTCCAACTATATCTCCTTTTAAGCAAATGACTGACAAACAGTGGGGAGATCTTGTGAAGCACTGGTCTGATCCAAAGAATATGGTATGATTTGTAAGACTGAGACCAGATCACATCTTGGATTCTTATTTATAGCAGTGTCTCACTAGTCTCCTTTTTGCAGAATTTGGCTAAACAGAATCAGGAAAACCGCGGTAAACTACTTTTACCTAGCCGTACGGGATCTCGTAACCTTATAGTGCACATTCGGCAAAAAGTAAGGACATGTTGTTTTATACTGCTATTTAGAAATATTTTAGTAAAAGATCATGCAGAGTATATACACCAGTGTGCAGCTTATATTATGATCCTCCATTTCAACCACGTTATTCGATTTATAAATGGTAGTACTAAAATGCAGATGTTACATAATGCAAGTAAAAGGGAACCAAACAAAGAGATGACTCTGCCAGAGATTTTTGAAGCATGCCAGAAGAACAAACTTGAAGTGATTGGAGAAGTCGCACAGAGTGTTCTTGTAAGTCTTCTCAAAGATTGAAATTTTGTGACGACTCACATCCCAACTTGTAGGAGTAGTAAAGTACATGTCAATATGATATTATATATGTTTATTAAAATTCATGTGATGTGAATCAGACATGCCAAACTGTAGGAATAAAAGTAGGTCATACACATGATAAATCTACTATCAGCAAGTTTCTCTGTAGTAACTATCATGTTTACACATGTGTACGAACTGAATTTTTTGCAGGAAGATATGAAATTAGAGATGGCAAAAACCGGTAAAAACGGTCTGGAAAAAACCGATGAAGAATGTGTGAAGGCATTTTCTATGGCAATAAAAAAGAAAGGCATTGCCAAAAACACTTTCTTACGAAATGCTGGACTGCTGAAGTGCAAGTCCATGTCCAAGTCAAAGTATTTGCATGCTCAAGTTCTAAAGGAGCAACTCCAAGTAGAACGAGCTGCATCAGCTGCGCTAAGACTAGAAGTCGACAATTTTAGAACGATAGCAGCACAGAAGGAGGCCCTACTGGAGCAGGTTAGGAATGCTAGTAAGTAGTAAGAAGAGTATCTGCTAGATAATTGGAGATGAACGGGGACAGTGACAGGTCATTACCTTTGTCTTGTAAAATGGTTCCTTAGTCTGAGCATATTTCGTAGGTGCATTTATCTGCAATTGCTATGATCTTGGTGGTCGTTTCCTTGTTGTGATGTGGATTTTTTTGAACCGGAACCCTGCTGATTGTTAATATTATAAGTGGATTGCCTAGCCCTTTCCATCAGTTCTGACTTGTGGTTCCGTTGGCTCGTGGATGAAGCTTGACGTGGTATCAGAGCCCATAGTCTCAAGTTCGAGTCATCGCTTTCACAAACCTTCTCTTCTCTTCTCCCGGTCTAGCCTTTTCTGTCAGTTTGGACTTTTTGTTGCGATGTATAAAGTGGATTGCCTAGCCCTTTCCATCAGTTCGGACTTTTGGTCGCGTTGGCTAGTGCATTAAAGCTTGACACTGATGATTTTCTGTGATCCATTGATTTCCATCTTTCTACATACTGGTCTAGAAGCTTGTCAACTGGTCTGGTTCATTCATCGCTGTATTGAGTGCAATGAACGGAACAGTGGCTTCTCCTTTGTGTTGTGCTGCAACACAACAGCTGTTCCTGCTTCTGTACAGGCGAGTTGTGAACAGAGATACTTATGTATGCTACCAAATTTCGACTCCATATAATCAATAGCTTAACAACCCTCTAATTCAAAATCTCAACATTATTTCACACACTGAAATATTTTGTACGCGTTTTGAATTGGAGAACATGGGAACCGACTTTGGTTTCTGATTATGACTTGATGTGACCCTAGGCCCTGGATTCCTGAGCAGAAGGTATGTGTAAAAACAAAGAGATTACGAAGTGCTAATTCCCTTTTTTTGTAAGTCCTGGTGGCATTGACACTCCTTTCTTACTTGCTATATTTTTTTGGTGTTTATATATAATAGAGAATTACCAGCTTATTGTCGAACCCGTTAGATTTTGGGCAATAATTGTTACGTGGCTGCTTCTTAATTAAAGTTTATCATGTCATGTAGATGGATTTGTGAAAGATGCAGCGGGTCGTTCTTCAGATCGTCTACATGGGATTCCCATCTACATGTATGTTCACGGTTTCATGGAGTACTTCAGCTCATAGCAGCCACATACGATCCTGCAAGATTTGCATTTTTTTTGACCTTGCAAGATTTGCATTCAATGTATCGCCAAGACGCGTCCGTGAGAACTCTAGAAACATCTTCGTCTGACTCGTTTTGGCGCGCGCAGTTCCCGAGCGAATCCAATGAATTTTGACCGTTCTCTTAAAAAAAGGAACTTTGACCGTTGGATCAAGCGTTGGAGAACTGTTGTGCCAACGGCCAATAATTATGATCGTCGTAACCGATTTTCAACGTGATGATGAATTGATGTGACATTTGGCCGTACTAGTACGGTCTCATATTTTTGTATTACTTGGACTGTAGCCAAATTCGAAATCTCATTCCAGCGGCAAAACTTCCCGCCCGAAAAATACAAATATTTCACACGCTTCTAACTTCCCATTCTACCCTCGTAAAGATGACAACAATGTCCATGTATAAGTCGGTTGGTGGGGGGTCTACCCGTCATTTTTTCGATCACCACCTCCCTAGCTCCGGAAACTCCCCGAAAAAAAATTCATTTCCCTCACTCTCTCCTCTGAGACCACCCACCGGAACTTCCCAAGTCCCTCTCTCTCCCACCTCCACGACCACCGCACCGGAACATCCCCGCCGGACTTCCCTGGCCTACCCGAGGCCTCGCGATCCTCGTCATCCGGCTGCCTGCCGGCCGCTTCATCGACGCCGTCATCAACCGGACCGGATCATCCCCGCCGAACCTCGAAACCATATGCTCATCCAGCAGTCTCGCAGCTAGCTGCGGCATCGTCCACCCCACCGAGCCGCTTCGCCGGATCCGTCGTCCACCGCATCGGATCTTGCTCACCGACACCGCTGTGCATGAACCGGATCTGCTTCACCGGCGCCGTGTATGATCTAAACTCTTCTACTGTCGCTTTTCTATTGCTTGCCTGCAAGTTCTTGTTTAATCTTGGGGGAACCTGTTTGTGCTAACGACGCGCCGTTACGTTTTTGCAGACGAGATGAGTAACCATGAAGTGTAATGGCCGTCTCTCCAACCCCAAGTAGCACATGTAGCGTACTTCATCACCGGATCTATCAACCCCAGGAAGATCTGTGACTCCCACAGAGTGCTTCTCCTAATGTAAGTCCCTTGTTTTAGCGCCATGTTCTGGGTTCAGATGCTTGTTTGTCTGAAGCTCTTTTAGTTCATTCCTAGCTATGACCGTAACACCTTGCTATTTTCTACTTCATTGCTAACTTTAAGCGATTGAACATTTTGGTTTGCATTCCCTGCTCTGTAGATGTAGCCATCATAACTTCTATCTTGCTCAGTCGTTGTTACAAAAATTATACTGTAGGTATTATAGTAACATCCTGCTATTATTTAGTTCATGGCCAATTTTAAGTAATTGCACATGTTGGTTCGCATTCCCTGCTCTATAGCTTTTGGCATCGTAACTTCTATATTTGGTTTACATTCCCTGCTCTGTAGATCTAGCCATCATAACTTTATCTTGCTCAGTCGTTGTTACAAAAATTATGGCCTGCTACTATGTTGTTTGTGCCAATTTTTTACTCCATGAACATGTTGGCTTGCATTCCCTGTACTACAGGTGATGCCATTGTTTTGTATCTAGTTCATTGTAAGCTAACAAAGTAAGGACTTAGTTTGGCATGCTATCACTCTGCTATCTAGCCTGTAGTACAAATAAACTTGTCATACTACTAGATAATAATTTTGTGTGCCATCTTGTTCTTCAAAAGCTGCATTATTGACTTGTTTATCTGACTTGGCATGACGCTCACATATGGAAAGCTGAACATATTGGTTTGCATTCCCTCTTATACAAGTTCACAGGTGATCCCACTATATTCTGTATCTGGTCCATCCTAAGCTCCAGCATTAACTATCCTCCATGTGTTGCTCATTACAAGTTTATATCCCGAAACATCTTGATTTGCATCCCCTTCACTATAAGTTCAGGAGTATTATTTAGTTCACGGCCAAAATGAAGTAATTGCACTTGGCACATGTTGGTTCACATTCCCTCCTCTTTAGCTTCTGCCATCGTAACTTCTATTTTTGGTTTACATTCCCTGCTCTGTAGATGTAGCCATCATAACTTCATCTTGCTCAGTCGTTGTTACAAAATTTATAGCCTGCTACTATGTTGTTCATACCAATTTTGTACTCCCTGAACATGTTGGTTTGCATGGGACTCGACAGTAGTAAGTCTGCTTGTTTCATTCTAACATGCTCTGTTATATTGGTTGTTGGTATGCGGCATGCACTCTTTGTTTGCTTATTGTGCGCATTACAATGATCTTGTTATAACGACGAAATGATGAGTTCCAAATTCTTTGCCAAACAATATTGGAGTGTCTTTGCCTTTCCATTGTTGCTGTCTTAACTTGTAATGTCTTTGTTTCAGATATAGGTGCTGCATGGACAACTTAAAAGATTGCCGGATCGCTTCATTGTATTGCTAGGTTTAATTACCATTCAATTTCTCTGGGTTCTGTAATATTTTTTTCAATGCCTTGCAGCTGATGTAATATTTAGTTAGTTTTTATAGTTCTTTCGCGCATTTTTTCTTTGGTGCTTGTGGTAAGTGAGGCTATCCGACAGAAATCAATGCTGCGTAAATATTCTCAGTATCTAAATCACGAATTCCCATCCCTTAAACGGCCCAATTAAGCGAAATCACATATGTGCCTACCCGCAAAATCCTAAAGCGCATATTATGCGATATAAACAAGAACTAAACGGGGCCCACCACTTCTTGGGCGGCCCATTTGATTTACTTTGGACCCCACACACTAATTGGGCTGGCCCACTGCTTTAATGTGGACCCCACCAACCTTGGGCCGGTAATTAGTTGGGCCACCATTTGCTTTTTGGAGGACCCCACATAATAAATGGGCCAGCCTTTTAAGAGGAAAGTGGGACCCACGTGTTTTTGGCCGCCCAATATCTTGTTGGGCCGCCCACTTGCTATATTGTGGACCCACATACTAGATGGGCTGCCCTTAAAGTGGGGCCCACTGTGCTTATTGGGCCGGCCCTATCTTGTTGTTGGGCCACTGCTTTATGGGTGGTCCCACATGGCAAATGGGCCGCCCTTTAAGTGGAAGGTGGGACCCACTGTGTTTTGGCCCGCCCACTATCTTGTTGGACCGGCCCACTTTCTATATGGTGGACCCCACATACCAAATGGGCCCCATTAGGAATGTGGGACCCACTGTGTTTTTGGCCCGCCCACTATCTTGGTGGGCCCACTCTATATGGTGGGCCCCATACTAAATGGGCCGCCCTAACAGAAAGTGGGACCCACTGTGTTTTTGGCTCGGCCCACTATTTTGTTGGGCCGGCCCACTTGCTATATGGTGGACCCCACAAACTAAATGGGCCGATCCTTTAACTGGAAAGTGGGACCCACCTGTGTTTTGGCCCGACCCACTAGCTTGTTGGGCCGCCCACTTGCTATACGGTGGACCCACACACTAAATGGGCGCCTTTAGCAGAAAGGGACCCACTGTGTTTTGGCCCGCCCACTTGCTTCTTGGGCGGCCCATTCTTGTAAGGTGGACCCCACATGTTAAATGGGCCGCCCATTTAAGTTTTGACCAATCAACCTTAGAGGTTAGGCCCGGCCCACTTAACTAATGGACCAGCCCGGCTATATAGTTGACCGGTCAAACTATGTCATCTGGCCCGGCCCGCTTAAGACGTGGCGCCTCGTGTGGGCCTACCATCTACCACGGGGCTGGTTAACGCCGTTAACCGCAAGCAACGCCTCCACGTGTCGGTTGCATGACGTCGGCATCAAGGGAAAACACTTCCGCAACGGTCCGATTTTCGTGGTGAAGGGCGCCCAAGCGCGACGGACGAAAAAATCGTCGTTGGACTTTGCCTGACGCAGTTTTGACAACGGAACCCATATCGTCGGGTTAGGCCCATAGGCGACGAAAAATGCCCCTTAGTTGACGATTTTGGGACGTTGTCTATCAGAACTTTTCTTGTAGTGGAAGGTCGTCGCCGGTATGGGAGTGGAGTTGAGGCAAATTTATTCGCACTGACGTCGGTCCCACCACCCCAACGACACACCACAGCAGACAACCCCTAACTACAAACCGAAGGAACGGGTCCCCCCCTTCTAGCCGCGGAGTGGCAAGCGGAAGGAGAGGGGGCCAACGCCCACGCCAAATTTGGAGCGCCGCCGCCTGTCGCCAAGGACGAGCGAAGCGGTTGGGGGCGTTCGCGTTTGGTGTCTCGTTGGATATACCTGAAGTTGTCGGTCCTCATTCGGTTTAGGCCATTGTGCTTCATTTGGTCTGTCCTGAAACTCCTCTTGTACATCCTCATTGTCAGTTTTTGATACACTATCACCTTGATCACCATGTGAATCACCCGTTGGCATTATTCAAACAAGCATATTATTTTTGACTGCATCATTGCCTTCCTCGGCTTTATCTCCCCTGTTGCGCAATTTTCATTTTACTGTCTAGAATTTAACTTCCCAACTGATGGTCTATAATCTTTCACAAAGCACACACATCTAAACACTTTTGGAGGAACTACAGATGAAGTTTTACATGTTAAGCACTCTAGAGGTGTCTTATGATCAAGCACTAAAGATGGCAGTCGGTCGATTAAGTAGGAGGCAGTCATCACCGCCTCACTTCACAAATATTTAGGAACATTCATAGTTATCATCAAACACCTAGTAACCTCGAGGAGATATCTATTTTCTCTCTTAGCTAAACCATTATGCTCCAAGATGCTTGGACAGCAAGTGGTTTGATGAATAGTTCTCGAGTTTTATAAATATTCTACAAACTCTTTGTTCACCACCATATTATAAAAATCTCTAAAGCATTCAAACATATTACTCTTGTTTTTCAAAATATACACCCAAGTAGTTTTAGTGGAACAATCAATAAAAGTGAAAAAAATAATGATAACCATTAGTTGATACTACTCCACTTGCGCCCCGCACATCTGAGTGGATATTTTGAAGTGGCACGCTACTACGATTGTGTGATGATACATAAGAACTTTGGTTTTGTTTCCCATACTTACAAAGGATCACACAACAACTGTTTCTTGCTAACTTTGCTAGAATGGTCAGGGTAGAGTTGACCCAAAATATTAAGAAGAATACATGTACATGACATAGAATTTTGATAATAAAATATATATTAAGAAGAATACATGTACATGATAGATATAATTTGTACTTGTTATAACTTCAAAGACATTTTTGCATATCAACTTATTGGACTTACGAATACGAGCCCGCCCACAACTACGTAAAAATATATACCTGTAAAATACATAGATAGGTGAGCAACATCATATTACCAACGTATGAAATGATATATAAAACGGGAAGAAAACAAATATAGTTAAGATTTTTCTTTTATATGAGTATTGAGTAACTAGATATTGTAATGTTTATCCGAAAAATATTCTATGAATCATGAGATGGGCCAAAAGCCAAAGATATGCAATGCATTAATCAGCCCAAAAACTATCAGCCAGTTGTGAGTTGTGGTTGTTTTTGGGTGGGCATCTGTGACGTTTCCTGCGGAACCGGAACCGAAGCGAGGTGCTTTGAAGAACCAACATGAGGTTGGACGGCTTGGTGGGTGGTTGTATCATCATCACACCAGAGTTCAAATTCCGGGTTTGATATCTGTGTGTTTCATAAATATGAAATATTTTTTCAGTGAAAGGAGACGTTTCCATCGACAGCGACGCGCTTCTGGCGACTTCTTCAATTTCAAGATCCGCTCTACCAATTCAGTCTTTCAAAGATGCTCATAGAGGTAAAGTGTGCATGTGTGAGTTCATGTGTGTGAGTATATGCGCGTGTACGTGACCTTCTACGTTTGTACAATCTTTCTCAAAAAAAAAGTGAGGTGCCTTGCGTTGCATCTACTCATCAGCCGCTGGATCCAAGACCCGACCAACGTCCAACCCACTGTCTCTTCTTTCTTGGTTAACTAAGCGGAAGGCGCACTGTCGCTGTCGGCACGCCCTCCACCACCACCTATACGGCTATACCACTTCAGTCCGGGATCCGCGTAAACCCTGAAGCAAAACAAATTACAGTACATTTCAGACTCGTTACCTGAAAATCTTCATCCGACCAAAGAACAACTCTACCACCCGAAACGAGAATGGCACTGGTATCCAGATATACCCACCGAGCAGTAATTTAGTATTCTTGTTAGCTCTCTCTGCCCACTGCCCTGTTGTTGCCCGAGCCGCCACGTCGCTCCAGCGAGCAAGCAAAGCTTCTTGGACTGGTGCTGCCCCGCCGACTGCCTGCCGGTAGCAGCGCAGAAGCGTCCCGAAAAAGGCTCCTGCGGGCATGGCGACCTGAGCTCCAATCCAAGTCCGTGCAGCCAGCCACCGGATCTCCCGGCCTCCCACACGCGCCGCCGCGGCTCTCCCGGTCGCGGACGGGGACGGAAGGGGAAAGGTGGGCTGTCCGCTTCCTTCTCCGCACTTTTCAAGAGCGGCATCTTTCCTTTCAGATGTGGAAGTTTGGAATCTTTGCCTACTTCCGGATTGATTGACAGACGGCAGCATTTCCACTTTGCTGTCACTGATCTGAGTGCATAATTGCTTAATTCGGTTCGCAATCGCCTGCATATGCTGTCCTCCGCCGGACCGTCGAATCCCAACAGTTTGGGCAAATTCGGCGTCGGCGCATAGTTTCACTGCTTAATTACGCATGATTTAAATTGCGTCTAACCCTAAATCCTCTGCTTACAAGGAAATGGTGGGCTGCCACTCTTACAGAGCGGGACAGAACATACAATTGGATCGTCCTGATTTTCCCTTCATCTTCTGTGCAGCTAGGAAGCATGGCGGTGAGGCTTCTCCTGCTTCTGGCCCTCGTCTGTCTGCAGCTTCCTCGCTGGGCTTCGGCGCAGCAGCAGCCGGAGCAGGAAACCACGGTCATAGTCAAAGGATCGGCGAAGATTGCCGAGACGGATCCGAGCTACGTGTGCGCCACCATGGACTGGTGGCCGCCGGAGAAGTGTAACTACAACCAGTGTCCCTGGGGTCAATCTTCCATTCTGAATTTGGTATATGTCTCATGTTCTTACTTGTTATCATGGGGATGTTACCAGTGCACATTGTGGTTCCTGGACTTACTTTTCGTTTGCCTGGTGATTTTACCAACTGGTTCGTTCAGGACTTGGATCACCCCTTTCTGGCTCAAGCCATCAAAGGTACCAATAATGCTTCTCAACTCCTCATTCAGCAGTTGCCACTGGCCTATATCATTTATTTTTCTTAGATATGTAAGGATCTATGTTCCGACCTACTGTGAATTTTGTATTCCATGTGAAGTCCCTTTCTCTCTGCATTTCTGCAATGATATTATCACTTGTTATGATCTCTAATGTATTACAAGAAAATTAAGGCAAGTCCTGCAGAATTCTGACATGATACTATATGTAGTTCAAGACTTCAAGTCATGTCCTCTTGAAGAATACTTTTGGTATTGTAAGCGATAGTTGGTCAGTTTGCAAAATATCTAAATAAATATTATTTTGTCTGCAGCATTTGGTAACTTGAGGATTAGGCTGGGAGGCTCTTTGCAAGACCGAGTTGTTTATGACGTGGGGACAAACAGTCCATGCTCTCCGTTCACAAATGTATCAAATGGTTTGTTTGGTTTCTCAGCCGGTTGCCTAAGTATGGATAGGTGGGACAAACTGAATGATCTATTCCAGCAAACAGGGTAAGGCTCCTAATTCTGAATTTATTTCCATGCCATTGCTGACTTGCTGGAAGTATTATACTTAGCAGGCATAACTTGTGTCAGATGTTCACATGTTTTTGCTCACGTAGTCTTATAGCCGCATAGCCGTGTGCTATTGCATTTCTTTTTAATTCAAACCATGGTGTCATTGCATTTCTCAGTTCAGGTGTTGTTGTACATATTTTTCTAACCTACTGGTAGTTGAAGAAATAACAAGCAGCGGTGTTCTTTCTGCTGTCTTCAGCATTATATTTTGTTTACGGAGGAAATATGCTAAAACTAAGCCATATGATGTTACCAACATAACTAATTGCAATACCTGAACAAGGAACTGATGTGCACAAAGAGGGATTTATCATTTTCTAAATGGATGTCCTTGTTTAGCGTCATTTGTGTAATTTATATGTGCTAGCAGAGCTAGCTCATGGATAAACAAAAATCTATCTGCAGAGCAATTATCACGTTTGGTCTGAATGCGCTCGATGGAAGGCATAATGTCCAACGTTCCTTCTGGGCAGGAAAATGGAACTCTTCGAATGCATACGGTTTTGTAAATTATACTGTCTCAAAAGGATACCCAGTTGACTCGTGGGAATTCGGTAATTTACTGTATTTCTTATTCTGTACCCAGCACTCTTATATTTGTCCCTTTTATTCCAAAACAGAAGCTATTCTGAGTTCTGAACGCATCAATATTCTTGTCTTATCAGGTAATGAGCTGAGTGGGCATGGAACCGGGGCAAGAGTCGATGCTGATCTTTATGGGAAGGATGTAACTGAACTTCGATCCATACTCCGGCAGTTGTATAGGGCACCACTCTCCCAGCCACTCCTACTAGCCCCTGGAGGATTCTTTGATCAACAGTGGTACACCCGGTTACTTCAGACTTCAGGTCACGGTGTCGTTAGTGCCTTGACGCATCATATTTACAATCTTGGAGGAGGTATGTGATATGTTGCTTTGCTGTGATAGCATTTAGAAAAGACTCGTTTGGTGCTCCAAAACCGTAGAATGATGATCTGCATGACTGAAGATATCAGAAGAAATGGCACTGAGCATTTTCTAGGCTTGACTCTTTTTTTGGCATATTTTCTTGGCAGGAGTTTACTAACGTTATATCCATGTGTCATAATAATTCTTGTCTAACTACATTAAAATAATATACAGTTGTGCCGTTTTAATTTTGTCCTTGAAAGGCTTCAATAAATTTCCTATATAAAGGGCTTACATAAACTGTTCTTTGAAGGAATAGCAAGTCCTTTAGTAGAAGACGAATTAGTGGTGAATAACATCTTAATGTTGGGACAGACTTGATAACTATCTAACCAATTTGTGTGGTTTAACATTTAGAATGCATCAGCAAGTGACACTTTGCTTTCAGGGGATGATGTGCACCTTATGAGGAAGATAGTAGACCATAAGTACCTAGATCGTGCTGAAGATACTTACAGGGACATGCAACTTACCCTCCAAAGGCATGGAACATGGGCTTCTGCTTGGGTTAGTGAAAGTGGTGGGGTGTTCAACAATGGCCGTCACCTGGTGTCAAATACTTTCATGAATAGCATCTGGTCAGCTCACCATATCTCCTCACCTATCTTACACAAATACACATTGATGTAGTATCGTGTGCGAGCAAACAATTGTGGTGTAATTTTGATCCAAACAGGTATCTCGATCAACTTGGAATGGCATCAAAGTACAATACAAAAGTTTTCTGCAGGCAGACTCTCATCGGTGGCAACTATGGTCTGCTTGACACAGAAACTTTCTTACCAAATCCTGATTACTACAGGCAAGTCTCACCTTTGTCAACTTTTAGTAGGTGATCACTGCACTTTTTTCCAGGGCGCAGCTCTTATGTGCTGACCGCTCCTTTTGTTTTCAGTGCTCTACTGTGGCATCGGCTTATGGGCAATGGAGTTCTTTCAGTTGATATAAATGCACCCCGTAAGCTGCGTGCTTACGCTCACTGCAGTAAACGACATGTACGAATTCCAACACTATGACCTTCTTAAAGCGATCTGATTGAGATAGTTTCAGATGTTTTTACCAATACTGAAGTTATATGGCTGCTCTACTTAATCTATCAAGCTATGAGCTTTGTTGTGTGTGAAAAGTTTCTCCATTACCATGGAAACAATTGCTGGATCAATCTGAACAACGCTTATCTGACAATGCAGCAAGGGATCACTCTCCTCCTGATCAACCTAAGCAACAGCACTGGATACAACGTGACCCTGCAGAACGACCTCAACGTGAGCGTCGACAGAACAAGCGCACACCGGCGGAGTCACAGCTCTTTCACCAAAAGAGCAGTCTCGTGGCTGGGAGGCAAGGCGGCGAGCGAGACCACAAAGAGGGACGAGTACCATTTGACCGCCAAGGACGGCGACCACCAGAGCAGAACAATGCTGCTGAACGGTGTCTCGCTGGAGCTGGGAGACGACGGCAGCGTCCCGGCTCTGAACCCGGTGCCTGCCGCTGTTGACTCGGCGGTGTACCTGGCCCCGACGTCGATCGCGTTCGTGGTTCTTCCGAGGTTTGAGGCCAAGGCATGTTCTTGAAAGAGACATCTGTTGTAGTTTACCCACTGACAACATTCCTATTTATTAAGTTCATGATATAGAAATAGAATCAAGGGCAGAACAAGAAAGGGATACTTTTACAATCATGATATATATGCATCAGTTATCAGTTGGAAAGGATGCATTCAGAGCATCCAGTTCGTTTCCCAGCTCTGAATATGTGCCAAAGTTTGAATTCAAGCTTGGCGTGATCTTTCAAGAAGGAATAACACTCCAGAAATAGGGTATGCATTATACTCAGTTGGCAAAGGATGCAACACATATCTGCCAAGCAGAGGCAATGAGAGTACTAATTCATTTGCAGCACCAATTAGGAGCCAGAAAACCTCTGAGACGTTCGTTGTTGCTGGGTTCAATTCCTAATGTAAAAACACCATCAAGAAATAGACAGCAAGCTCTAATCAGAAATTTTTTGAATTCATGCTTGTTGGGGCCTTTCCTTTCAGAAAAACACCCTCCAAAAATAAGCGTATGCTGCTTAGTGTGGCGTGCACACGGTATTCTTTAGTAAAAGGCGAAAGAATAGTTCGCTTTGTGCTCACCACGCAGCTGCGTGCTTTTGTTCCGTCGACCACGGGTCCTATTTATAACCGTCTCATGCTCATCCTCTTCCTTGCCTGGGCGAGGTGGGACTAAACCATTCCCCAGCGACAACTCTGTAGGGAAGCTGTGACCTCCGAAACAAAGACGGGAGACCCTGCAGGCCCAATTACAAAGGCCCGTGTGGCTCATCGCTGCCTGCTCAGTATCCTTTCATTGTCCGTTTTTGTGGCCTTTATTTTCAGAAGGTCCAGAGCTCTTACCTTCAAACAAATAAAAGAGGTCCAGAGCTGCCTCTTAATAACCTAGAAAAGAGTTCCAGAGCTCTTAGGGCATCTCCAACCAAGCGCCGCAAACGGACGCGCTAGGCCGTCCGTTTTAAGCTGTTTGGGTGGCCGAGCGGACACCCGGACAGCGGTCCGCGTCCGGGTGTCCGTTAGGATCGCACACTGCGTCCAACGCGCGGGCGCAGCTCATATGTAATAAAAAAACAAAATGAAAATGAAAAAGGAAAACAACAAAAAATAAATTTAAACTAGTGGTTAATTAAACTTAGCCCTATTTTGGGCAATTTTTACACAAAAGAAAGCCCTATATGGGTTTTAAACTAAAAAAATGCAAACCCTAGCCGGGTTTGCGAGCATGGTGTGGCCAAAAAGATTAGTCCCGTGAGTACTGTGTCGTCGCCGATGAGGACGACGCCCCGGCGGCGACGCGCCCGGCTCGACGCCGGAGGGCGTCGGGGACTCCGCCGGGGCGACCACCGCGCCCTTTCCTGTGAGTGCGGGTCCGGAGGGCTCGCCGGCTGCGCAGCCATGCCCTCCGCGCGGACTCCTTCCGGAGCTGCTCCTCCGCTGCGGCCTGCAGCTCCGCCTCTAGTCGGAGCGCGGCCCGGCGCTCCTCCACCGCGGGAGCGCGGCCCGGCGCTCCTCCTCCTCCCGGAGCGCCGCCCGGCGCGTGGCCTCCTCTCCCGTGCGCCATCCGGGACACGCTCCGCGGGGCGTCCCGGCCTTCCCGACTTCTCCAGCGCGGAGGCGCGCATCGTCCCGGCGAGGTGCGGCCATTTGGCCGCCGTCGAGGTCGCGCTGCTCGCGGACGCCGCGAGCGCCGCAGGTCGTCCTCCTCCTAGGGTTGCGACTGGGGCTGGGGCTCGCCGATGTAGAGGCCACCGGGGCAGCGGCCAGCCCGCCTTGGTGTGCGCGGCTGCGCGCAAGGCCGCGCCGTCGCGGACGTGAAGCACGTGTGCCGCCGCGCATCGTGCTCCACCTGGAACCACAAGTCCCGTTGGGACTTGCGTCGCCGTACGCGGGGTCCTCCTCGAGGTCCGCGGCAGCGCGCGGCGCTCCGGATCTCCGCGCGGCGGGCGCGGCCGGATCCCGGGATGGACGACACCGGAACCCGATCTGGCTCGGTGCCACTGTGGATGGTGCACGTCCCCACGGCATTGGGACGCCAGCGTCCCAACCGCGCCACCGTCCACGGCACCGTCGCGTGCTCGAGGCCGGCGGCCCCATGGCACCGGCCGCAACTTGCCGGCTGCCGCCCGCCGCCGGCGGCGTCGGCTCGCGCCGGCGCCGCCCATGGCGGCGAGCTCAGCCGCGCGTGCGTGTGGAGGAGTGGGGACCGGATAGGGACAGTCCCCTCCCCAGTCCATATTTAATAGGACTGGGGCACCGACAGCTGGGCTAGCCACGCGGACCAGGCGGACACGCGAGGACGCCGCGTGCCATCCGCAGCCACGCAAACCGCAGCCATCCGCTTTTGCTGTGCGTCCCCGCGTTGGGCCACATTTTTGTCCGGCTGGACCCATCCGGATGCGCGGACGCGGGATGGGTCGCCGCGTTGGAGATGCCCTTATACCTTAAGAAAAGAGGTCTGAAGCTTTTACCCTAAAAAAAAGAGGTCCGTGTATAAGCTTGTACTCCCTTCGTTCAAATTAGTTGGCGTAGGTTTTTTTTCCAAAATATGCGATTGTTTACACTAAAACACGTATAAATACATGTGTATCTAGACCAAAGTTGAGTCGTCTGTGTTGTGTTTTACAAGTCAACTAATTTAGAATCGAGACAGGATTTGTTTCGTAGTTATATTGTACACAAGGTTCTTTTACAAAAGCAATACATCCGGTGCTACCATAAAGTGTAAGTATATTGTGGATCCACTTCAAAATATGTTCATTCAAAACTGTGAGAAAAAATCTATGCAAGATCCCTTTTTATGTATTTCTTGGGTTTTCTTCTATTCAAGATCGCATTTTATGTATAGGTTGCCTACAACGACTGAGCCAAGTTAACACTATGATGAAGATGACAATACCCTACGGCGTTATGTGGTTTTGACTTCCGAGGCTGAACCATCATGCTTGCTGCAGTGTTCAAAGTAGGTTGGTTCAGGATTAGTTATCTGTTCACCTATTGGCTAATCTACTTGCTTTTCTGAGCTTGTAGCGCCTTCAGAAGTTCAGAAAGTTCATGATCCAACACTTAGGGTGACTTCTTTTGGGCTTGTGCTTATGCATAAGCCAGCTTATAGAAAATGGTGGGGAAAAACTGTGGTGGGAAGAAGCTCCTAGAAACTGGTTTTTTCTATTCTTTTGGGCTTCTAGAAATTTGGCTTTTTGATGTGTTGAGATGTAAAATCTCTGTAATGCCCCTTCTTTTGAGCTCAATACCATTCTATCCAGAAATTTACACAGATGTATGTGACAAATCATACTGAAATTACTACCAGAACATCACTGCACATCAAGAGATCAACTGGAATTAATTTGCCCAGCAAAACATCATAACACTACAAGTCCAAAACTGGAAGGAGTATATTGTCGTGGGTTGCTGCGAGGAAGACATCGATGGGAGGAAGAGCTCGACGAAGCTGCTTGGGCGTTAGAGACGAGTTGCGGCCATCGCCGGATGGGGAGCTCACTGCTTCGGGAGGACGACGACGACGGTCCGGGGCGGAGCGGCCAGCTCGTCCTCGAAGTGGACCTGCGGGTGGAGTCGCGGGCGCCGGTCGCTCTTGCTGCTGGATATATAGCTACGAAAGACGAGGAAGGGAGGAGGCGGGGAAGGAACCGGGGCGTGCCCCGCCGGAGTGGCGAGCCGGCGGCGGGTCCGGCGGCGGAGGGGCGGCGGCGGTGCTCGCGGAACCCTAGCAGTCTCTTGTTTCGTCTGTCGCAGGTCGAACGATGGAGCGAGACAAGTCGTTCGTTCGCTCGCTCTTTTTTCTTTTCCCCTTTTTGCCTTTTTTCAGTCGTTCCCCAAGCGCTGCCTCCCTAGTGGCAATCTGGTGTAAAATTGGAGCAACGAAAAGGCAACCATGCGTACCGTTTCGTCTCAGCGGTGAGAAGCTCGGGAAACGCTCAAAAGCAGGTCGTGAGGAGTTTCTCCAAATAGACATGAATTGGGCTTCTCGGTGGAAATAAGCCACACAGAAGCCGGAGTGTTCTTTTGGGCTTCAGCGGTTCACCACCTCGAAGCTGGCCTAGAAGCCCAAAAGAAGTCACCCTTACCGACACCTGGTGCAATCCCTACTTACTTGGTGTAAACTACCTTATTCGTTGGGAACTGACCATCCATTCAAAATTGCAGTAGTTTAAGGCAATCCATACTTACTTGGCTTAAGGTCTTTTTTCAGAAAGTCAAGCTATGTTAAGTTTTACTTAATTTTTATCAAAAATCATATAAAACGAAAAGTACAAAATCAACATCATTAGATAGATAAAGAAACATATTTTCATATGGTGTCTACAAAATATCATATTTATTCATAAATTCTTCTAAAAATTTAGTCAAATTTTACTTTGTTTGACTTTCCGGAAAAAAAATAGGCCTTAAGCCTTGGGATGGAGGTAGTAGCAAACAAAGACAGCTGTCATTGCATCATATAGTAGATAGATAGTTTGGATGCTAGCCACATGGATAAACACTCGCGTAAGTTAGATTCACGGTTCAATGGACATCACTAAAGAGCTCTAAGCTCCCAGTGTTTTGGAGCCCTGTGGTTGCTCTGGACGTCGCACTCGCTGGGCCCTACCTGAAGGCGATCTACCGCTTGGCTGCCCGGTGGGATCGATAGACGGTAGGCGGTCGTTCCTCGCGTGATCCAGGTCGGTTTCCTTCTCTCCTTTGACCCGTGACGTGCTTAACTTCTCCCCTTCTCTTTCTCTCTTTCTCTCCCGACTGTCAGCACGGCTCCCACGCACCCCCTCCCCTGCCGCCGGTGGCTTCGCCGCCCGCTTCTCCCTCTCGGATCTCATCCACGCGTCACTCTCCGTGCTGCTCGAGTACTCCTCAGACGTCCTCCTCACCCAGGCGAACGGCGGCGAGCTCCAGCGCGGGGAGGCCGCCGACGGGGAGGTGTTGATTCGGATCTTCGGGCCGGAGGCGAGTCGGGCCGCGCGCTCCTACCAGGGTCTAGGGGTATGATGTGCAACGGGTGGCAAGGTGGATGGAACATGCACTGCCCTTCTCCCTGCTCCTGCTAAATCTCAGCTGCCAAGCGTAGAAAACAAATTTAGGGGAAGTTCCACGCATCCACTCTTCTTTTCTTTTAGATATTTTGTTCTTTTCCGGCACTTTGCACGGACTGCGTGCTATGATGCTTTGTGTGAGAACAAGCCTGATATGATTTGGCTTTGCTTCATGCCTGTATTAGATTTAACTTCTTCTTCTCTAAATTAATAATAGTGCTCAGTTATAATGATTTATAGAAAATATTACATGACACAATGTGAATGTCACATCAATGCATTGATCTGGTCTAGGTTTCAATGGATTTAATTATAGGAATTAAAAGGTAAACCTGTACCAAATACTACAAAAAAAATGCACACGATAGTTGGTTCATCATTTTTGTATGTGAAATTCTGGGCTGTAGTCTGGCTAGATTAAAAAAATTCCCACCTCTTAATTTGGGACACTAATTTTTTTTATTCTATGGGTCGTGGGATCTGTTCTACGAAGCGTTGGTAAATAATTTTACTACTGTTTACCATGAATATCAAATTGGTTTCAGAACGAACTTAGTTTTCCTCATCTGTCACAGGCATTGCAAATTTGTAGATGGACTAGAATGATATGCATACCTCAGATGAGAATTTCACAACCAGATTATGGAAGCTTATATTTCTGGAATTAGTTTTTCTAGGTTTTCCTTTATTTTTTGTATACTTCCCAACTCGGTATTTGAAGAGCATGATAGTTGCAAGAATTTTCCCTCTAGGTATTGCAAAGAATTAGTGAGGTTCCACATATTAGATTGCACAGTTGATTTTGATTGGTATTGCAAATTAACATCTCTATTCCTTCTAATTATGCAGATAATGAGGGTAAAATATCTGAATCTATGTGCCTTCGGATTGTGTGAGTAAAGTTCTTTCTCTTGTCATAACAGTCCTCTCCATTGATGCATTAGCTGCTGGAGGATACCATAGATGTCCATGTTTGGATTTAAATTTTTAAAATGTTCTGTGTTGATTGTTTGTTGATTACCAAGATGCTGCTGATATACATGAGTTTGCTACAGATAAATGGTGCTGTTCTCATTTAGCAGCAAAGTGAACTTTGTTGGAGCTCCTGTGCGGCCTGCTGCTATCGTTGATGCAAACTGCACCTGGTTATGTGAACTACTGTGCAGCCTTCTGTTCCCGACCCACGTGTCGCTGCCAGAAGTGCACACTTTGTTTTGTTCTTCCAGTGACGGTAAAGGTATGCAAACACGCTTTGACAGTTTGAGCGTAGGCTTAGTTCATATTTTTTTACTAATCCGGGAGTGAAGACTGAAAATATGAAGAGAAATGAACTAGAATTCACATGCGGTTTGAACCGGTTTCCCACGGTTTGGTATTTTGCCCACCCCTAAGTGTCGGCGACAGCAAGCGAGAGCCAAAGCTCACTTCTCATCCATGGGTGGTTTACTGGATTATTTGCCATTGTTTCCCAATTTGGCGATATTCAACTCTGTAGTTTATGTACATGACTATGCACCATTCATTATACATGCATCGTTTAACCAGTTCGACCATGTAGCTACCATAATAACATGCTCCATGTATGTAACTACCATCCATACAGATTTTGGATTCCAGTTTATGTATAACGATCAATGTATCATTCAGGCTGTAGTGAGCATAATGTGATGAGGTATCGGTCATTCAGTTGGCCTTGCAGTGCTTGAGGCTGCAGTGTCTTCAAAGGGAAGGGAGTTCACCTTCCTGTAAAAGAAGAGAAGAAAATGCCAGCGTCACACACATTTATTTTAGGCAGTTTGTGCACTTGCTTATTTACTTGTGTAAAAATCACTTTTTTTAGGTAGTTCAGATTTATTGTTCGGCAAGATTCATTTTGTCTCTGTGGAAATTTAAATTCATCCGTAGTAAAAAAATGAAATTCACTAGACAACTATGATGTTAAAAATAATAATAGTTCATTCCGCATTATATTGAAGTTCACTCAGTATAAAAGACCCAAAGTTCGCTTGGTAAATTGTAAAAAAAAAGATTAACTTTGAAGAAAAACAGCAATTTTTTTTCTTCTGTACATGTATTCACCGAAAAGCATGCGTCAAGATCGTTTCCATAATCTGGACCTTACTTACCTCATGTAGCAATTGTGGCAGCTGTGGTACTCCTTGAGATATCTAGCAGAAACTAGAGCAATCATTCATAAAGATAGTGATGTGTATAGTGGTTTCCTAAAGTTGTTTCAACCTGCAACTATTAAATGTCAATTTTGGTGACATTCTTTCTATCCGCAATCAGTTGATGTCTTCTTAGATTTTAGTGTTGATTCTATGCCCGATTTTCTTATAGACTGTTCATTTTTAACCCATCCACAATTTTCTCCTATAAATTTACTTATACTTGTTCTGTCATGCAGTGAAAAGAAGGGTCCATTATTAAAAGGGAGTACATGACAGTCAGGATGGTAGTTACGTACAACTCTCTTTGTAGTGGCGCAATACGAGAGTAAGTTCTCTTACATTCTTATGCATTCAGTAACATATTTTGACTTTTATGCAGGTCCAAACTTCAGAGGATATGATCAGCGCAAAAGCTATTTTCTTATTTACCTACAAACAGTGCTTGTTTCAGCAAATGCAAAAGGTCCTAGGTTATTCTGCTATATTAATAATGCTATTTTAGTACACACAAGACTCAACACTTCATTTTCTTAAGCAACCTGGGTTTCCGCGGAGTGGTTTTGAGTGCGATGGTTTTCAATCTCAGGCAACTTTGCTGTTTTAGTTGATAGTAACACACAGACAGAAATATCTATAATAAGAAGTTTTTTCTGCATCAGATTTATTGCCTTTCCTTGGAATATCATTGGAACATTTTAATATCCGACACTATGTCACAGCTCCGCCTACATGTTCCATTCTTATGTTCGGAGGCCTGTTTGCTTACAGTTATGCAGCATTGGTAAGATACAGGTAATGAAGTAATTATATTTCTAATACTTTCAAATAAAGAGTGTCAAGTAAGCAATAAGAATATTAAGTGCACATGCAAAGAATGTAATAATTTCTTTTTGATTATGTATTAATTATCCAATAATACTTTGTAGGAATCATAAGTGATTATGAAGAGTTTATGGTAAACAAAAACTCAACAAAAAAAATTTGCGGGTATGATTATTCAATCTAGGGCAGTTATCACTTTGCTGAAAATTTGTATGGTAAGAGCAGATAATCTGCACGATCGAACAACAAAGGCAATAAATCTGATGCGATTGGGTCTAGAAAGAATGGATGTCTCAAGTTAGTGATTCTTTCTTCTTCCTGGCTTTACACCCAGATCTCAAGCTCTTTTTTCGCCGAGAAAACAGAGACTACCATGTTCTCACGTAGGGTTAGTTTACAGAGAGCCGGAGACTATGTCAAAGTGTTCGTATTCGTGGGCGGCTCAGTCGACTGTAATGCGGCCATTTTAACGGTTGGTGCATGCTGCCATATCAAGACCGCACAGCCGGTGCTGGGAGTTCGGTTCTTGATTCTATTGTTTAAGAGCAGACCACTGGTAAAGTTTTCTTTTCACTTCCTGGAGTGTAGGTTTTTTGCATGCGGTAGGCTGTGAGTTCATCACTGCTTTGGCTCACCCGTCTTCAAGCAGAATTGTCTGCTTTTACTGATGCAACAGCTTCAGAAAAGGCAGCTGAAGAGCACGTACTCCCTTGAGCCGGTTGAAGGATCCACGCCTCTAGAGGATTGTATTTTCCTGTTTCGTTGAGGTTTATTAAAACATGTTTGTGTCATATAATTTCTTTTTATTTGACTCCGTTGACATGACAACCTCTGTTTGTTGAGGGGTCTGCACCCCGTATGGAACAGCCGTTGCTATGTCTCCGCCAGTTTGTCATTTGCAGTTTTGTGTCTCGGTTGGTATCATTCAATTGTTTGGCAGAAGAGAGTTGTGGCTACTGGATTGGGAATTCTAGCCTTTTGTTGTAGGAGCTTTTTTACTCTTCTATTGCTTCACTTATTTAAATTCTACCATCAACATCTTTGTAGATAACCCTCTGTGATCGATGCACACTGGTGGTGGCTGTTTTTGCCGTCATTTTCGGTTTACAACCATGATAATGGTGCGAAGTTCAAAGGTGATAGTGGTTTGTTTTTCTTTTCTTTGTGATTCTAATTTTTTTTTCTACGGCACCAAGTTTGTGAATGTGTTGCTTAGCAGATACTAGACTAACTCAGCGGAAAAAAAATGCCACTCATCTGCACCCCAAGAAGTTCCCACGTGAATTCAAAGACATACATATCACATGAAACCTTTTAAACAATAACAACAAAGGACGGCGCGGCAAGACGCGATAGGTCCATCTAGTTGATATAGATATACTACTAGCGTATATAAAGACATGAGCTTGGCACACAATGGATCATCGTATCTTCAGTTGAGGATTCAGACTTGCTCAGCAAAAAGCATCACCTCCCCGTCATAGTCAGAGGGGGCAAAGTCCTCCGGGTCGTAGTCCTGCCGCACTCTCCCTTCGTGGACATAGGGATCAAAATCAGGGACCTCTTCCATGTAACCCTCATGGACCTCGACGTAGCCCTTCGTGAGCAAATCGACGCGTGCCTTGTCAACCAACACTATACTGTGGCCAATAGTCTTCTTCTCCGGCCGACACTCCTCGTCCAGGTACTTCTTCCTTTCATCGATCCACCGCGGCGGAAACACCCCGCCGGCTTCGGCACCAAGGATCTCGTCGACGGTGGGGGTCTTCGCCATGATCAGCAAGACGCTGATGATATCATCCTCCAGCCGATCCATGCCCGGGGCGGCCACAGATGCGGTCTCCGGCTTGGACTCCTTGACGATCCTGTCAACTGCTTGTTCGAACTCCTTCGCTCCCAGAGCGTAAGACTCGGGGAAACGTCGCAGCACTGACTTGACTCTCTTCCGCAGCTCTGCCTCCTCCGAGAAGAGGTCGACCTGCAGCTTGTCGTTGACAGCTGCGGCGGCCGGATTATAGAGTGTATATGCCCAGTGCTCAGTGGGCAACTCCTGCGCCGGGAAAATTTCCAACGCCTCACATTCCGCCGACGACTTCCTTTTGGTGGGGAACCGGCCCTCCTTGTCGGTCGCCGGCTCCTCCGCCGCCACTGGCTTGGCGGTGGTCGCCAGCTCCTCCGGCGCCTTAGGTTTGGTCGTGGAAGCTTTCTTGCCGCGCCCGCTCGTGCAACCCTCCTTGCCGGTCATCGGATCAGATCAGATCAGATCAGCCGGAGTCCTCGCCGTGGAACGATTGTGTGGATTTGGGATTGGGGTAAGATGCGGCGGCAGCGTTGCGGTCTAGGTGTATATAAAGCCGGAGCACAACCCTCGTTATTCGAGTCGAGAGTTCGATACGGAGTCGGCGTCCCTGGATATCAACTCCAGTCAGACAGACAAGGACTATGAACCCTTCAAAAGAGTCCGGGTTTTCTAGCGACTATACCTCTTCATCACTTCAGAGTTCAGACCGGCATCAAAGTATTGTTGAGAATACTTAGGTTTCTCGAAATACTGATGTACTCCATCCATTCCATATTAGTTGTCGCGGTGCATAGATATATCCGAATTTGCGGCAACTTTTTTTTTCGAACGGATGAAGGATTAAATAATTTAAGGTGTTTAACGTAGTATCTTGTGCGAGCGAAAAGTTGTGACATAATATCGATGCAAACAGGTACCTCGATCAACTCGGAATGGCATCAGAGTACAACACATGAACACAAAAGGGTTCTGCAGGCAGACTGATCCCATCGACAGCAACTATGGTCTGCTGTTCAGATGTTTCGACATTTCGACACTCTGGCATTCTTAAAGCAACCCGGTTGAGATATACTACTAGTTTCAGATGTTTCCAATGTTGAAGTGATTATGCTGCTCTACTTACTTAATTTGCTAAGCAATGAGTTTTGTGTTGCCTCAAAAGTCACCGCATTTCCATGGAAACATCTTCTAGGTTAATAATTTTGGAGACCTATCCTAACTATCTGAGCAAAGCTTATCTCTGAGTATCTGATAATGCAGCAAGGGATCACTCTCCTCCTGATCAACCTAAGCAGCAGGCCAGCAGCACCGGGTACAACCTGACCCTCCAGAACGACCTCAACGTTAGCGTCGACAGAAGAAGCAGCCACTGGGCACCGGCGGAGGCACAGCTCATTCACCCATCGCCTCAGGCGAGCGGTCTCGTTGCTGGGAGGCAAGCCGTCAGGCGAGAGCACAAAGAGGGACGAGAGTTGTACCATTTGACCGCAAGGACGGCGACCACCAGAGCAGAACGATGCTGCTCAATGGAAAACATATCTAGTGCTACCATCCCTTTAGGTGCTACCGTGCTACCGTAAAAAAACGTATTTTATACGTGTCAAAAAATTATATGAAAAATTGTGAGTGCTCATGAAGCATGTCCCTACAATATCCCAAAATTTTATATCCAAAAACAACATGGACACTGAGAAATAAAAAAGAGAAAATCAGCATTAATAGTGTCATTTTCTGATTTGTCTTTTTGTGACACTAGGTAGCACTATTCATGCTGATTTTCTCTTTTTTGTTTCTCAGTGTTCATGTCGATTTTGGATATGAAATTTTGGGATGCTGTAGGGACATGCTTCATGAGTACTCACATTTTTTCGCATAATTTTTTGACACGTATAAAATACATTTTTTTGTACGGTAGCATGCAAAGAGGTGGTAGCACTAAATATCTTCTCCTGCTCAATGGCGTCCCGCTGGCTGGGTGACGACGGCAGCATCCCGGCTCTGAACCCGGTGCCTGCCCCTGTTGATTCGCCCGTGTACCTGGTCCCAAGTCCCAACATGGGTCATGTCTGTAGTTCTTCCACTGGTAGAAAAAAGGCCTTCCGGACAGCCCCATTAGTCGCGGATATGCAAGAACCGCGACCAATGGGACCTTTAGTCGCGGCCCTTGTGGCGAACCGCGACCAAAGGCCTGGGCCCAGGGTGCTCGGTGGCCAGCTGGTGGACGGGAGGGGCTTTAGTCGCGGTTGGCCGGGCCAACCGCGACTAAATGTCCTCAGGGCCCAAAGGCCTTTAGTCGCGGTTGGCCAGGCCAACCGCGACTAAAGCCCCTCCCCTATATATACCACTCAGCCCACAGCACTTAGCCATTTGGTGCCACTTCTCTTCACAAATTTCACAAGGGGTGTAGGGTTTGCTTTTGGCTCCTCTTATGCACACAAGGTGTTTGATGAAATGTCCCAAGAGCATGAAACAAACATGATATGAAGTGTCGGAGCCACACTTGATCGAGCTTCCTCATTTATTTTTTCCTCCTCGATCGCGGTTAGCAACAACTTGAACCTTTCATATATATGTGTCATTGATAAAATATGCATATGTGTGTAGTTCATTGTTTAATTTCTATTTAGTTTAACAAATGCATGATGGTTAATTATATATTTTATATTATAATAATGCAGATGAATCGGCAATGGATGTACGCTAACCGACTCTCCGGCGAATTCACTACGGGTTTGAAAGATTTCCTCGTAGTGGCTAATGCGAACAAGCGGGGGTTTTGTTATCTGTCCATGTGTTGGCTGTAAGAATCAGAAGGGTTACTCTTCCTCAAGGGAAGTTCACCTGCACCTGATTCGGCATGGTTTCATGCCAAGCTATAATTGTTGGACCAAGCATGGAGAAAGAGGGGTTACAATGGAAGAGGATGAAGAAGGGGATGATTTCATCGATGAAAGCTATCTTGCTCATTTAGGTGATACTTTCATGGAGGATGCTGAAGGTGAAGGGGAAGGTGAAGAAGAGGCACGTGATGAGCCCGTTGATGATCTTGGTCGGACCATTGCTGATGCACGAGAAAACTGAAAAGGAGAGGGAGAATTTGGATCGCATGTTAGAGGATCACGAAAGGCGCTGTACCCCGGATGCGATGATGATCTGAAAAAGCTGGGTTGCACACTGGATTTGCTGAAATGGAAGGCACAGGCAGGTGTAGCTGACTCGGTGATACGTCTCCAACGTATCGATAATTTCTGATGTTCCATGCTTGTTTTATGACAATACTTACATGTTTTGCTTGCACTTTATGATGTTTTTATACGTTTTCGGAACTAACCTATTAACAAGATGCCACAGTGCCTGTTTTCTGCTGTTTTGGTTCCGAGAAAGGCTGTTCGGGCAATATTCTCGGAATTGGACGAAATCAACGCCAAAGATCTTATTTTTCCCGGAGGCTCAACACCGAAGGGGAGACGGAGAGGAGGCCCAGGGCCCCCACACCATAGGGCCGCGCGGGCAGGCCCTGGCCGCGCCGGCCTAGGGTGAGGGCGCCCTGGTGCCCTCTCGCGCCGCCTCTCGCCTATTTAACCCCTTTCGACCTAAAAACACCGTACCACTTGACGAAACTCCAGAAAGACTCCGGGCGCCGCCGCCATCGCGAAACTCCAATTCGGGGACAAGTCTCTGTCCGGCACCTGCCGGACGGGGAAGTGCCCGGCCATCTCTCCATCAACTCCATCACCTCCATCATGCTCCGTGAGTAGTTCCCCCATGGACTACGGGTTCTAGCTGTAGCTAGTTGGTATTCTCTCCCCCATGTACTTCAATACAATGATCTCATGAGCTGCCTTACATGATTGAGATTCATCTGATGTAATCGGTGTTGTGTTTGTTGGGATCCGATGGATGATACATTATGATTAGTCTATCTATAAAGTTTGTGAAGTTATTGTTGCTGCAATCTTGTTATGTTTAATGCTTGTCACTAGGGCCCGAGTGGCATGATCTTAGATTTGAGCTCTATAATTATTGCTTAGATTGTATCTACAAGTTGTATGCACATGTCCTGTCCGGAACCAAAGGCCCAGTGACAGAATCGGGACAACCGGAGGGGATGGCGGTGATGTGAGGGACACATGTTTTCACGGAGTGTTAATGCTTTGCTCCGGTGCTCTATTAAAAGGAGTACCTTAATATCCAGTAGATTCCCTTGAGGCCCGGCTGCCACCGGCTGGTAGGACAATAGATGTTGTGCAAGTTTCTCATTGCGAGCACGTACGACTAAATATGGAAAACATGCCTACATGATTAATGAATTGATGTTCTTTCTTAATGCCTTATCAATCCTATCAATTGCCCAGCTGTAATTTGTTCACCCGACACTTGTTATTGGAGAGTTACCACTAGTGTAGATAGCTTGGAACCCCGGTCCATCTTTCATCATCATATACTCGTTCTACATGTCAACTATTTTCCGGTACCATTGCTCTCATATTACTACTACTGTGTTACTGTTACTATTGCTCTCATATCAGCTACTTTCACATCACCCCTTGCTAGTGCTTTTCCAGTGCAGCTGAATTGACAACTCAGTTGTTAAGGCTTATAAGTATTCTTTACCTCCCTTGTGTCGAATCAATAAATTTGGGTTTTACTTCCCTCGAAGACTGCGATCCCCTATACTTGTGGGTCATCAAGACTATTTTCTGGCGCCGTTGCCGGGAGGCATAGCTCTACTCATAAGTTCACCTGGGGAGTACACTCTACATCTCTCTCTGCATTTATTTTATTTTGTCTTGCTAGTTTACTTTTGTTTAGTTTATTTGTGCTTAGTTTATTTCTGTAGTATTATTTTGCGTAGTTTACTTTTGCTTAGTTTCTTTTTGTCTTGTTTTATTTTCCTCATATACCCAAAAATCCATAAAAATTTGAAAAATCTAAAAATTAAAAACTGCTGTTATGGGAGAACCTACAACCTACTTGGAGCTTATAGAATGTTATAATAATTATAGAGAATCAAGAACTGGTAAAATAATGAGTGCTATGATAGAAAAATTAAATACAATTGCTAAAATCTTGCTTAAACGCCATGATATAAACTGTTGCTCTGAACATGATACTAAACATCTTAAATTTCAATGTGGCTTTAGTGAGGAATTTTTAATTAAGAACTATAATCGGAATTGCTATATTCATTATGGGTTCGAAGAGGTAGAACAATTTGTCTTATTTATGGGAGCCTCCGAGATAGAATCCTTCATGGTTGAGAATTATGAAACTTGTGCTATTTGTAAGGACCTTAAAGATTATGTCTCTACTATCCTTAATTCATGCATAGAATGCTACAGTAGGAATCCTTATATCCTTGATTATAAAGAGAGACACATTAATGCACAAGAATGCACTCACAATTTGCAGGAACCGGTGGAAGAAGAAATTGATGAACCTGAAAGCTCATTGGATGAAAAGGAGGAGGAAATTGATGAACCTGAAAGCTCATTGGATGAAAAAGAAGAGGAGAGCGACGAACAAAAGGAGGAAGAATGGATTAGCTACCCATGTCAACCTTCTAATGAGAGTAACTCTTTATCTCTTACACTATTTGATTGTCCTCCATGCTTACCGAAAGAGGTTGAATGTTATGTTCCTGTGGATTCTCTTGAAATATTACCTATGAGTAAAACTTGTGAGAATGATTATGCTACTGTTATATATGATAATCCATGCTACTTTGATAAATCTTATGATAATGCTTTGTTTGTGCCTGATGTCGAAATGCATGGTACTAAAGAATTTTGCTTAGCAAATGTTTATGATAAAGCTCTAGATGATGGTCCTATGTTACTTGATAATATTAATTGTACTACTAATGAAAATGGGATTGGAGAGTTCTTGACTTATTCTATGAGTCCCATATCTATTGAGATTGATCACCTACCTTGTTATATTATTAATAAAAGTAAGTTTGAAAGTTTTAATTCCACTATTCTTGAACTTGATAAAAATTATGTGTTTGGAAATCATGAAAAGTATGCTGCATGTGATAGTTATATTGTTGAGTTTATTCATGAAGCTACTGAAAATTATTATGAGAGAGGAAAATATGGTTGTAGAAATTTGCATGGTACTAAAACACCTCTCTATATGCTTAAAATTTTGAAGTTACACTTGTTTTATCTTCCTATGCTTGTTACTTTGCTTTTCATGAACTTGTTTATTTACAAGATTCCTTTACATAGGAAGCATGTTAGACTTAAATGTGTTTTGGATTTGCTTTTTGATGCTCTCTTTTACCTCTACTCTTGTTTCTTGCGAGTGCATCATTTAAAACTGCTGAGCCCATCTTAATGGCTATAAAGAAAAGAACTTCTTGGCAGATAACCCATGTGTTATTTTGCTACAGTACTTTGTTTTATATTTTTGTCTTGGAAGTTGTTTACTACTGTAGCAACCTCTCCTTATCTTAGTTTTGTGTTTTGTTGTGCCAAGTGAAGCCTCTAATCGAAGGTTGATACTAGATTTGGATTCCTGCGCAGAAACAGATTTCTATCTGTCACGAATCTGGGCAAATTTCTCTGTAGGAAACTCAGAAAAATCTGTCAATTTACGTGCGTGATCCTCAGATATGTACGCAACTTTCATTAGTTTTGATTTTTCTGATTTGAGCAACGGAAGTACCCCGTAAAAATTCGTGTTTACTGGCTGTTCTGTTTTGGCAGATTCTGTCTCTGTTTTTTGCATTGTCTCTTGTGGACTTTATGTGAGGCTTTCTAGACGTGGAGAGCTGTAGCTAATGTTTTATTGAGTTCTTGCAATGTGCCACTACAGGACCAAGGTGGATTCAAATTTTTTTTGAGTACTAACCCCTCTAATGAAGTTTATGAGAAGTTTGTTGTGAAGGAAGTTTTCAAGGGTCAAGAGAGGAGGATGATATATGATCAAGAAGAGTGAAAAGTCTAAGCTTGGGGATGCCCCCATGGTTCATCCCTGCATATTTCAAGAAGACTCAAGCGTCTAAGCTTGGGGATGCCCAAGGCATCCCCTTCTTCATCAACTTATCAGGTTCCTCCCCTGAAACTATATTTTTATTCAGTCACATCATATGTGCTTTACTTGGAGCGTCTGTGTGTTTATTTTTCGTTTTGTTTATGTTCGGATCCTAGCAATCCATGCTTGGGAGAGACACGCTCCGCTTTTTCATATGAACACTTGTTCTTCGTTTTACTTTTAATGTTCAATGAATAAAAGTTGGAAGCTACAATATTTATCTTTATTTGGTTGGGAAAAGAAAATGCCTCATATGTCTTGGATAATTTGATACTTGGCAATTGTTTTGAGCTCTCAAGTAGATCATAAGTTTTTGCATGTAGTTTAAACCTATTAGTGGAGAACTACCGTAGAGCTTGTTAAAATTGGTTTGCATAATTGATCTCTCTTAAGGTCTAGATATTTTCAGGTAAAAGTATTTGAGCAACAAGGAAGACAGTATAGAGTATTATAATGCTTGCAATATGTTCTTATGTAAGTTTTGCTGTACCGGTTCGTACTTGTGTTTGCTTCAAACAACCTTGCTAGCCTAAACCTTGTACGAGAGGGAATACTTCTCGTGCATCCAAAAACCTTGAGCCAAAACCTATGCCATTTGTGTCCACCATACCTACCTACTATGTGGTATTTCCTGCCATTCCAAAGTAAATTGCTTGAGTGCTACCTTTAAATAATTCAAAATGCTTCTCAATTTGTGTTAATGTTTCATAGCTCATGAGGAAGTATGTGGTGTTTAGCTTTCAACCTTGTCATTTACTTTTGACGGACTCTCATATGGACTAGTGGCACATCCGCTTATCCAATAATTTTGCAAAAGAGCTGGCAATGGGATTCCCAGTCCCAAATTAATTAACTTAAATAGACACTCCTCCATGGTTTGTGATTGTTGGACGGCACCCGAAGGATTCGGTTAGCCATGGCTTGTGTAAGCAAAGGTTGGGGGAGTGTCATCATAATAAAACTAAAATAAAAAGGCACTCCTTCATGGTATGAGATTGTTGGCAGGCACCCGAGGATTCGGTTAGCCATGGTTTGTGAAAGAAAGATTGGAAGGAGTGCCACCCAAAAATAAATAAAATGGGAGCCGCTCTTGTGAGTCCGGTTGATGAGGTAGTTAGTGTACCCACTACCATTCGTTGACAACAACAAACACCTCTCAAAATTTTACTTTTATGCTCTCTTTATGTTTTCAAAACCAAAGCTCTAGCACAAATATAGCAATCGATGCTTCCCTCGTAGAAGGGCCATTCTTTTACTTTTATGTTGAGTCAGTTACCTACTTCCTTCCATCTTAGAAGCAAACACTTGTGTCAACTGTGCATTGATTCTTACATACTTGCATATTTGCATTCATCATATTACTCTATGTTGACAATATCCATGAGATATACATGTTGAAAGTTGAAAGCAACCGCTGAAACTTATATCCTCCTTTGTGTTGCTTCGATGCCTTTACTATGAACTTATTGCTTTATGAGTTAACTCTTGTGCAAAACTTTTGATGCTTGTCTTGAAAGTACTCTCCATGAAAAGTTTTGCTATATGTTATCTACTTGTTAGCAACTATAGATCATTGCCTTGAGTCACTTCATTCATTTCATATGCTTTGTAATAGTATGATCAAGGTTATGTAAGTAACATGTCACTTCAGAAATTATCTTTGTTATCGTTTTACCTGCTCGGGACGAGCAGAACTAAGCTTGGGATGCTGATACGTCTCCAACGTATCGATAATTTCGATGTTCCATGCTTGTTTTATGACAATACTTACATGTTTTGCTTGCACTTTATGATGTTTTTATACGTTTTCCGGAACTAACCTATTAACAAGATGCCACAGTGCCAGTTTTCTGCTGTTTTTGGTTCCGAAAGGCTGTTCGGGCAATATTCTCGGAATTGGACGAAATCAACGCCAAAGATCTTATTTTTCCCGGAGGCTCAGAACACCGAAGGGGAGACGGAGAGGAGGCCCAGGGCCCCCACACCATAGGGCCGCGCGGCAGGCCCCTGGCCGCGCCGCCCTAGGGTGAGGGCGCCTGGCCCTCTGACGCCGCCTTCGCCTATTTAACCCCTTTCGACCTAAAAACACCGTACCACTTGACGAAACTCCAAGACTCCAGGGCGCCGCCATCGCAAACTCCAATTCGGGGACAGAAGTCTCGTCCCGCACTGCCGGACGGGGAAGTGCCCCTAAGCCATCTCCATCAACTCCATCACCTCCATCATGCTCCGTGAGTAGTTCCCCCATGGACTACGGGTTCTAGCTGTAGCTAGTTGGTATTCTCTCCCCATGTACTTCAATACAATGATCTCATGAGCTGCCTTACATGATTGAGATTCATCTGATGTAATCGGTGTTGTGTTTGTTGGGATCCGATGGATGATACATTATGATTAGTCTATCTATAAAGTTTGTGAAGTTATTGTTGCTGCAATCTTGTTATGTTTAATGCTTGTCACTAGGGCCCGAGTGGCATGATCTTAGATTTGAGCTCTATAATTATTGCTTAGATTGTATCTACAAGTTGTATGCACATGTCACTGTCCGGAACCAAAGGCCCCGAAGTGACAGAATCGGGACAACCGGAGGGGATGGCGGTGATGTGAGGGACACATGTTTTCACGGAGTGTTAATGCTTTGCTCCGGTGCTCTATTAAAAGGAGTACCTTAATATCCAGATTCCCTTGAGGCCCGGCTGCCACCGGCTGGTAGGACAATAGATGTTGTGCAAGTTTCTCATTGCGAGCACGTACGACTAAATATGGAAAACATGCCTACATGATTAATGAATTGATGTTCTTTCTTAATGCCTTATCAATCCTATCAATTGCCCAACTGTAATTTGTTCACCCGACACTTGTTATTGGAGAGTTACCACTAGTGTAGATAGCTTGGAACCCCGGTCCATCTTTCATCATCATATACTCGTTCTACATGTCAACTATTTTCTGGTACCATTGCTCTCATATTACTACTACTCTGCTGTGTTACTATTGCTCTCATATCACGCTACTTTCACATCACCCCTGTTGCTAGTGCTTTTCCAGGTGCAGCTGAATTGACAACTCAGTTGTTAAGGCTTATAAGTATTCTTTACCTCCCCTTGTGTCGAATCAATAAATTTGGGTTTTACTTCCCTCGAAGACTGTTGCGATCCCCTATACTTGTGGGTCATCACTCGGCATTTGAAAACTTGCTGAAAATGTTGAAGAATATGTTTCCAAAGAATAACGAGTTGCCCGCCAGTACATACGAAGCAAAGAAGGTTGTCTGCCCTCTAGGTTTAGAGGTTCAAGATACATGCATGCATCAACGATTGCATCCTCTACCGCGGTGAATACGAGAATTTGAATGAATGCCCGGTATGCACCGCATTGCGTTATAAGATCAGAGGCGATGACCCTGGTGACGATGTTGAGGGCCAGAAACCCAGGAAGAAGGTTCCCGCCAGGTGATGTGGTATGCTCCTATAATACCACGGTTGAAACGTCTGTTCAGGAACAAAGAGCATGCCAAGTTGTTGTGATGGCACAAAGAGGACCGTAAGTCGGACGGGGAGTTGAGACACCCCGCACATGGAACGCAATGGAGAAAGATCGACAGAGAGTTTAAAGATTTTGCAGCTGACGCGAGGAACATAAGATTTTGTCTAAGTACAGATGGCATGAATCCTTTTGGTGAGCAGAGCTCTAGCCATAGCACCTGGCCCGTGACTCTATGCATCTACAACCTTCCTCCTTGGTTGTGCATGAAGCGGAAGTTCATTATGATGCCAGTGCTCATCCAAGGTCCGAAGCAACCCGGCAACGACATCGATGTGTACATAAGGCCATTAGTTGGTGAACTTTTACAGCTGTGGGGAAGACCTAGTGTCCGTGTATGGGATGAGCACAAAGAAGAGGAACGCACTGGCTTCACAATGGCTACTCGAACATTTTCCGGCAGGAGCCCCCTCAAAGCAATCGGAAGCAATTGCGCCATAATCACGTGGCAGTCGTGAGACTTCAGGTTTTGGAACTTTTTCTCCGCCATGTTTATTATTCCCTTTATATTGGACGAGAATCCAGACATGACCTTCATACTGCTCATGCATTACAACGGCAAGGCAGATCACCGGCCGAAGCCTGCGGAACGCACTGGTGCTGAGGTATTTGATATGGTCAAGGATTTGAAAGTCATCTTTGGAAAGGGTCCTGGCGGACAATCAATTCCGAAGGGAGCTGACGGGCACGCACCCATGTGGAAGAAGAAATCTATATTCTGGGAGCTAGAATATTGGAAAGTCCTAGAAGTCCGCTCTGCAATCGACGTGATGCACGTTACGAAGAATATTTGCGTGAACCTCCTAAGCTTCTTGGGCGTGTATGGGAAGACAAATGATACAAAGGAAGCACGGCAGGACCAGCAACGTTTGAAAGACCCGATAACCGGCATCCGGAATGGTTTCAAGGTCGTGCCCTACGCTCTGACCAAAGAAGAGAAGGTCATCTTTTTTGAATGCCTGAGCAGTATGAAGGTCCCGTCTGGATTCTCGTCCAATATAAAGGGAATAATAAACATGGCGGAGAAAAAGTTCCAAAACCTGAAGTCTCACGACTGCCACGTGATTATGACGCAATTGCTTCCGATTGCTTTGAGGGGGCTCCTGCCGGAAAATGTTCGAGTAGCCATTGTGAAGCTATGTGCATTCCTCAATGCAATCTCTCAGAAGGTAATCAATCCAGAAGTTCTACCACGGTTACATAACGATGTGGTCCAATGTCTTGTCAGTTTCGAGTTGGTGTTCCCGCCATCCTTCTTCAACATTATGACGCACCTCCTGGTTCACCTAGTCGAAGAGATTTCCATTCTCGGTCCTGTATTTCTACACAATATGTTCCCCTTCGAGAGGTTCATGGGAGTATTAAAGAAATATGTTCGTAACCGTGCTAGGCCAGAAGGAAGCATCGCCAAGGGCTATGGAAATGAGGAGGTAATTGAGTTTTGTGTTGACTTTGTTCCTGACCTTAAGTCGATTGGTCTTCCTCGATCGCGGCACGAGGGGAGACTAAGTGGAAAAGGCACGATCGGAAGGAAATCAACGATATGTATGGACGGCCATTCTCTGACTGAAGCACACCACACAGTTCTGACCAATTCCAGCTTGGTGGCTCCGTACTTTGAGAAACACAAGAATATTTTACGCTCGGACAACCCGGGGAAGCCTGAATCCTGGATTAGGAAGGCCCACATGGAGACTTTCGGCAGTTGGTTGAGAAAACATTTAATGAGTGACAATGCTGTTGTAGATCAGCTGTACATGTTGGCCAAGACACCATCTTCGACTATAACGACTTTCCAAGGTACGAGATAAATGGGAATACATTTTACACGATCGCCCAAGATAAAAAGAGCACCAACCAAAAAAGTGGTGTCCACTTTGATGCAGCAACCGAGAATGGGCAAAAGGTCACATATTATGGTTACATAGAGGAGATATGAGAACTTGACTATGGACCCTCCTTCAAGGTCCCTTTGTTCCGGTGCAAATGGTTCAAGCTAACAGGGGGGTAAAGGTGGACCAGCAATACGGAATGACAATGGTGGATTTCAACAATCTTGGTTACCTTGACGAACCATTCGTCCTAGCGAAAGATGTCGCTCAGGTTTTCTATCTGAAGGACATGAGTAGCAAACCGAGGAAACAAAGATAAGAAAACGATCACACATCATGCGATGATCCAAAGCGCCACATTGTTCTTTCAGGGAAAAGAAACATCGTGGGAGTGGAGGACAAGACAGACATGTCAGAAGATTATAATATGTTTGCTGAAATTCCGCCCTTCAAAGTGAACACCGACCCAAGCATTAAGTTAAATGATGAGGATGCTCCATGGATACGGCACAATCGTAAGCAAGCAGGGACACAAGGAAAGAAATGATGTGTAATAATTTATTGTACCAAACTTTGTTGAATGGATCATGTGAATTATATTACCCGTGATGTGTTTGGTGTCCATTTTCGAATGATTCAATTGACTCGAGATAGCACTGATGATACATGAAATTTGGAGTGATTCAGTCATACTCCTGCCAGGAAATTTGGAGTGACTAAGTCATACTCCTGCATACATGAAATTTGGAGTGACTAAGTCATACTCCTGCATACTAAGTCATACTCCTGCATACATGCAATTTGGAGTGATTTAGTCATACTCCTGCCTAGGCGTATAATATGCATACTCATAGTCTTCATAGCCGCCGCCGTTGTACTGGTAGTCGTCGCCTTCTAAGTTGCCGGAGTCGTGCTGCTGTCGCTGTCGTCGGGCGGCGCTCGTGGCTCGAACTGAGGGTAGCGCAGGCGGGGGATATCGCCGGCCGTGATGTAGTCCATGACGCTCCGTAGAGTCCGGCCGTACCACCATAGCCGACGGCCGGCCTCGTGGAAGTTTCCAGGAGGCAGACCGTCCTCCTCATACCTGCGAGCGCCTCACGCCGATTGATGAAGAAGGCGTCCCAAGTATGCTGGTTATCGGGATGCCGGGGATTCATCCGCTGCTCCGGCGTGAGGTCGAGGTAGTAGTGGTTCGTGATGGCCGCCCGGCGCGCAGTACCCTGAGGGACGGGAGGGACCGGCACGCCGCCGGCGCTTAGGCTCAGTTCGAGGCGCAAAGCTCCTCCACCTGCTGGTAGGTTAGAGTGGGTGCGGTGGAAGCCATGAGAGAGTGATGAGAGATTGTAGAGATGTGATAATGCTGGCCAAGCCGGGCTACCTATATATAGTGACAAATGGCGGGAAAAATGGGAGCGGGAAGACAGGAGGCGGGAAGAAAGAGGCAGGAAGAAAGTGGCGGGAAGAAAGAGGCGGGAAGAAAGTGGCGGGAAGAAAGAGGCGGGAAGAAAGTGGCGGGAAGAAAGTGGCGGAAGAAAGAGGGGGAAGAAAGTGGTGGGAAGAAAGTGGCGGGAAGAATTTTTCTGATATTTTTGATATATTATTTGTATTTTTAAGAATTTGAATTGAATTAGTTTTATTTTTTGATTTTTTGATATATTATTTGTATTTTTAAGAATTTGAATTGAATTAGTTTTATTTTTCTGATTTTTTGATATATTATTTGTATTTTTAAGAATTTGAATTGAATTAGTTTTATTTTTCTGATTTTTTGGATAAATTATTTGTATTTTTAAGAATTTGAATTGAATTAGTTTTATTTTTCTTAATTTTTTGATATATAATTTGTATTTTTAATATTTTGAAATGAATTAGTTTTATTTTTCTGAATTTTTTGGTATATTATTTTTATTTTTCACATTTAGACATGAATTAGTTTTATTTTTCACATTTAGACATGAATTGGTTTTAGAAAATGAAATAATTTTGAAAAAGTTTAGTCGCGGTTGGCTGCCAACCGCGACTAAAGGTCATTTTCCGCGAACCTCAAATGGGGCGAAAAGGCTTTAGTCGCGGTTGGGGTCACCAACCGCGACTAAAGGATAGTCGCGGTTGGTGACCCCAACCGCGACTAAATCCTCTCGCTATAAATATCGCGCGTTCGGCCGCGCCGTTCTCTTCTTCCTCCGCCCATTCGTGTCGATCGAGACTCTGCCGCCGACGACGCCGCCGACGCTCGACGCAGACGCCACGCGCTATCTACCGCCGACGCTCGACGCAGACGCATTGCTGCCGATCGTCCGAGCCCGGGATCAAACCGCGGCTCCGCGTTCACGCGCCGCGGCCGCTGGCGCATGTACCCCGCCCCGCGAAGAGAGGCGGGACAGATGGGCGCCGCGCGCGCCACTCCCGAGAGAGGCGCGCCGCCGGCCAGAGAGAGGCGCCGCCGGCCAGAGAGAGGCGCGCCGGCCACGGGCCAATTTTTTTCTTTTTTTTTGTTTTAGTTCTTGTTAATTTCGAAATTAAAATTAACTAAAAATTGAGACTTAAAATTTGAGACTTAAAAAACTAAAAGAAGACTTAAAATTTGAGACTTAAAAATTTCAGACTTAAAATTTTAGACTTAAAATTTAAGACTTAAAATTAACTAAATAATTGAGACTTAAAATTTTGAGACTTAAAAAACTAAAAGAAGACTTAAAATTTGAGACTTAAAAATTTCAGACTTAAAATTTTAGACTTAAAATTTAAGACTTAAAATTAACTAAACAATTGAGACTTAAAATTTTGAGACTTTAAAAACTAAAAGAAGACTTATAATTTGAGACTTAAAATTTGAGACTTAAAATAGCTAGGGCGGGGGCGCGCGCCACACACGCACACATGCAATAGCTAGGGCGGCGCCCGCCGCGCCCCGGCCCCTCCAATCTCTCCCGACGCACACACGCGCTCTTCCGCGACACCCTCTCCCACCCCTTCCAGCTCGCCGGCCCTCCTCCACCGCCTTTTCGCCACCGCCACCGCCCTTCTGCACTTAATTAATTTGTTTTTACTACATGTTTTCAGGACATATGGCGGACGATAGAGCTGACCCGATTCTGGACAACTATGATCCGGACGCTGAAGACCATATGTTCGGCATCATAAACGGCGATATTCCATATGTGCCGACCGGACAAGAAGATGATATCTCTTCTTATCTGAACCTTGACGGTGAAGATGAAGGGGTCAGCAGATGATGCCGAAGAAACGTCGATAAACGACGATCTTCAATTGGAAGTAGCAACCACCTCCGGCGCCGAGGTATATATATACATTGAGCCTCTGGTGATACAAACTAACTGATTTGAATAAATATGTGTGTACTAACACGCGCGACTCTCTTTCTTATTTTAGCCCTCGGCCGGATCATCGAAACAATCGAGTACGTTGTCCAAGCGTGGCGCAACCAAGACGCTGAAACAAGGAGAAATATATACCATCGAGGTTGTCGACAGTGCAACCGGCAAGCCGCTGGAGCCCGAGAAGAATGCCACCAATTTTATCAACCAATGCGGAGCCGTTGTTAGAGACAACGTCTCGATCACCGTCCATGAGTGGAATGAGCCAAAGAAGGCACGTCTTGGTTTCACTTTTGTCGATAAGAGAACAAAAAAAGATTGCTTGCAAAAGCTTCTGCAACATGTCGTCCTACCTCCGGAATACCACAAATTGGATGAGGAGGGTAACAAGATTGCGGAAAACAAGAAGAGGAGGAAGCTACTCAAACAGTTCGCTCTTGGAAAGATGGCCGTGCATTCCGGAAATTCAAGCAAAATCTAGCCCGTGACTATGTCAACCAACAAGACTCCGGATTTCAAAGGACAATATGAGAAACTGAAACATGATTGGCCAGAATTTGTGAAGCAAAAGAAATTGGAGCAGTTCCTTGAACTATCGGAGGAAAATGCGGCTAAGAAGGAGTACAATCATATTATGGGGCCAGGGTATCGCCTTTGGGAGCCTAGGTGGGAGAAGATGGAGAACGAGCTGAGGGCGAGGAAGCCGTCCAGGTACGGAGGGATGGGACCCAAGGGCCAAAAGCTGGTGGTACGGGCATGGGGGATCGCTGAACCCGGAGACAGGAGAGTGTGTTTACCGGGGCAAAATAATTAAACCCACCTAAAAGCTTATTGAGGCAATGAGGGATGCTCAAGAGGGGAAGATCAAGTTCAACAGAGAGAACGACGCGCTGACGAAAGCCCTCGGGAATCCTGAACACGGAGGACGTGTACGAGGCATGGGGCACATTCCGTGGAAAATAGGGTTCCCCCAGAACGATGACCCGTACGGTTACAGAAGCCGTAAGAGAAAGATGGATCGGGATGCAGATGTTGTGGCGCGGTTGGCATCGGAAATGGATGTGATGAAGAAAACCGTGAGTGTACTAGTAGCCGAAAGAGATGCAGCTCGGGCGCAGCATGAAGATCATCCAATGGATCTCGGAAGCCAGCAGAGAAGAAGCAGCGTGGCTTCCACGGAGGCCCCACCGGCTGGTGCACCGACGATCGAAATTACTGCACCGGAGCCTCCGGTGGTCGAAATTACTGCACCGGAGCCTCCTCGCTACCCCGTGGACGATATAAAGGAGATGAAAGAATGTCATCTGTATTATCCTATCGGGAACATGTCCATGAAGGTAGCCATCGCCAGTGCTTTACCATGTTTACACTGGAGCACTCCACCACAACAACCCCATTGCAGATGGCTATGCTCGTGTCACGGTGGAGGACATAGTCCAAGGGTTTGAGGACCTGGACATTGACATTGCTACACCTGAAGGGGCGAGAAGACTTGGAGATGTCAAGCGCCAGTTCATTCTATGGCAAAAGAAGTTTATCAAGTTTCCAGGCGAGGCGCCAAGGCGAACAAGTCCACCCTCCTGGTGGTGGCGGCGGCGGTGGTGGTGGTTCACCTACACCTCCTTCACGTCAGCCGACGCCGCCCCCAATTCACCTCCGGCGGGTGCAGACGCCGCCCTAGTCCTCGTCCGGCGGGTGATCGACGCCAGCCCCCAATCCACCTCCGGCGAAGAAGAGGCGTCTTGGGTTATTAACCCGGAGCCTTATGTACCTGCAACCACAAACATACCAGAGCCATCACTAAAGCCTCTCACCCCGAGGCCTTGGGAACTTAGTGTGGAGGAAAATGCAGCGGCCGTGGCTGCTCAGCATGAGAAATGGAAGGCGGACTACAAGAAGAAAAGAGAGCCCGAGCCCAAGCAAGTATTTTCTGAGAAGGAAAAGAGCTGGGCTAAGTCATTTTTGAACACACCGTCCCAGCCGCGAAGAATCTGCCTGACGACTATGAACGTGAACTTCGTAGTCAAGCACTCGCGCCGGGGGAAACAAGTTGCCCAGCTCGGGGAACAAAGTAAACAATCGATCGCCCCGCACATAGTGAAAGCCGCAGTCCGGACGATGCCCCCGATGTCATAGCAGTGCGGCAACACAGGGATTGACTGTAGCGAGAGCCAAAGAACAAGCGGCAGACTTAGGTCTGACTCTTCGTGCAGCGTTAGGCCTTGATGAGGCGTCAATGAAGGACGTAGTATTTACATATGTGCGGAATGGGCCTCTCGTCGAGCCTGCGCAGGAAGAGGATCTACCTCGACAAATGACAGGTCTGCTAAATTGGTATAAGGCTTACATACAACTTAAAAATCCCAAAGACTATATTTATGCGGAAGTTACCCGAGCATCACTTCAAACATTACTATATAACAATTCATCGGAGTGAATTGTTCCAGCTGTTCAATCTGCGCGAGCTCGACAAATCTATCATCAGTTGCTATGTTCTGTAAGTGATTTATTAATTTCTACCCCATCTCGTTCATTGCCTGCACTATAAATATATATATTGTCCTAACTATCTTGTTGTGTACGCTATTATGCAGAATGAAGAAGCGGGAAATGCGAATAAGGCGCGTCCATGATGTTGGATTCATTGACCCACAAATCGTTAATTCATATGTGTTAGAACACCACCCCACCGACGTGGAGGATGACCTGTGGCGGTTTCTTATAAAACAGGAACTCAAAAGTGATATTCTATTTCCTTACCATTTTGGGTGAGTGTTTCTGTCTTGAGCACATTCTCTTTTGTTTACTCCATGCATGGTATGTGGCTAATCGATGAGTTATGCATATTTGCATGTATCGTGTCCGCATGTTCCACTGGATTCTGCTAGTAATTCAAATTCAGAACTCCACAGTTCTCGTCCACGACTCTCTGAATATGGATCCGAAGCATTGGGTCGACATGAGAAAAATGGTGCAAAAGTAATTATTTTCATTCGTTTGCGCTCTATATCGATCGGCCTTTTTCGTTCATCATTTCCTAATATCAAGTAACTAATTAATAACTCTCTTGTTCATTTAATTTTCCTTGCCTCGTAGGGTTTGGAGACGGTTCGTAGATCAAAAGGTCGGTGAATTCAAAAAGAGCTACATTTTAAAAGGGCAAAGGCTGCGACTGGGGATATTCAGCCACCGGGGACCAATCTATGTGGATACTATGTTTGTGAGAGGATCCGGAGATACACCACTGAGCGGCCCGTCTGAGAACAACATCAGAGGAATAACCTCCGGACGACGCTCCAAGCTCGCTTCCGACCACTTCAAGAGGAACTAGCTGGATGGTTCCGAGGGAAGTCATCGATCCTAGAGGAGAACACTATGTAGAGGACGTAGAACTTTATATGCACTAAATATGTATGGAAACTTGTTCAAAATTGTATATGGTCATCCGATATTGAATATATATTGTATATTCCTCTTGAATTCTTTTTTTTCTAATTTCAAATTTGTTTGAAATTGTACATTCATATGCATGTATGTAGTACGGTAGAATATGTGAAACTCCTTCAAAATTAAAACCCAAAACAAATAAAACAATACAAATTTAAAAGAAACCAGATTTAGGGGGAGGGGGGCTAAACCCTAAACCCTGCGGAGGCCTTTAGTCGCGGTTGGCCACTAAAGGTCCTCCGCCCGGCCTCGCCGCCGCCCACGTGGACGGGCCTTTAGTCGCGGTTCGAAACCGCGACTAAAGGGGGGGGGGGCCTTTAGTCGCGCCTAATTGGTCGCGGTTGTGCAACCGCGACTAATGGCAGTTGCCAACCGCGACCAAAGGCCATTTTTCTACCAGTGTTCAGAGGTTTCAGGCCAATGCCTGTTATGTCCTTCTGTTGTAGTTTACACACTTGGAACATTTATACTTATTAACTTTGTGATGTAGAAATGCAATCAAGAAAAGAACATGGAATGGGTACTTTTACAATCCTGATAGGCTGATATATATATGTATCAGTTGGAAAGGATGCGGAGTATCCGGCTATCTTCAGTGTCAGAGGGCATGAGATGGAAGTGCATTTAGACTTCAGAGTATCCAGCTCTGAATAGCCGTGCCATCCCAATGTAGAAGCAGCATTCCAAAAGACTATACAACCTCTGAGTTTTAAATTTAAATTTATATTTGTTGGGGCCTTTCCTTTCGGAAAAACACCCTCCAAAAATAAGCCATCCCAATGTAGAAGCAGCATTCCAAAAGACTATACAACCTCTGAGTTTTAAATTTAAATTTATATTTGTTGGGGGAGTGGCGTTTTGGCACCCGGGAGCATATGCTCCCGGTTTTTAAACTTCATTTTAAATGCACTTTTAAAATGTTGAAAAATTTGAACACAAAATTTAGTGGATACATCTCAAAATTCTACACGTTCACAAAGTGGCTCCACAGAAAACCGATATTTTGAGTGTCATCTGTAAAAAAGACAAATTTTTCTGTAAAAAATGGTTGTGTACGAGACGTTTTGTTTGTCTTTTTCGCACAAGTCACAAAAAATGTCGGTTTTTCGCAAGATTTGGTGTGCGCACGTAAAATGTTGATACGTAAGCGAGAATTTTTTTATTCAAATTTTGTGGCAGGAGCATATGCTCCCATATTCCGAATTGAATTTCCGATTTGTTGGGGCTTTTCCTTTCAGAAAAACACCCTCCAAAAATAAGCGTATGCTGTTTAGTGTGGCGTGCACACGGTATTCTTTAATAAAAGGCGAAAGAATAGTTCGCTTTGTGCTCACCACGCAGCTGCGTGCCCTACTTGGTCTACCATGGGTCCTATTTATAGCCTTCCCAGGTCGCTCCTCTTACTTGCCCCGGTAGCTATTGAGCTGTGACCCCCGAAAAGAAAACGGGCCCCTGCAGGCCCAATAACATAACAAAAGCCCTCGTCGCCCATTGCGGGCTGCTCGGCTTCGGTTTCCTTCTTTTCCGTTTTCGTGGTCTTCCTTTTCACGAGGTCTAAACTCTTATACCCTAAAAAAACGAGTCCAGAGCTTGTACAAGGTCCAGAGCTTGAACTAAATTTTCAGCATAACGTACATGATCGACTGGTAGACTTTTGTGCAGACATGATTTGCTCAAGCAATAGGAAGATGATGGATGGAGTCACTTGAAAAGAATGGTACTCACCTTTTATTTGTGAAATTGCCAAAAGAGAAGAAGCCTCTTCGTTGCAAGTGGGGTTTCAAAAGGTTGCCTAGTTGGGTAGCCCTGAAGAAGAGAGTATGCCTCGCTCCAAGGTGTGGAATTGCAAGGATTCTTAATTTCAGGGAGCATTACGAGCCACTCTTTGTTTCATTTTAAATGAGGGTGGCAAGAGTTTTGCCCCTTGGATGCAAGAAGGTTCGGTAGTCATATGAAAGAATTTATCCAAAATCAACAATGGGGCAGGACCCGCTAACTCAAATGTGCTGCTAAAAATGATTAGCCATTTCATGCAAGCGTTGCTTCGCAGTCCGAGAGGGGTCAGCAGCCAAGTCAGGAGCTGAATTAATATATCTAGTTCTATACAAACTGATATTTAGTACAAAAGGCATTTCAAAGAATTATCTGCACATTTCCAATATGGTCAATTGTAACAAATATCCTGTAGGTAACTCACAGCAATGACATCTCTACTACCCTTCTCCAACCTACCAAGGCAGTCACAAACTAGCAGAACAAAATTTCAAGGGCTTAAGAATATCAAGAAGGAAAAAAAGAATAAATGGAGGAAAAAAACATTATAAAGTCCCAGGACCTTAGCTGCCTCCTTTCTTCACCGCGATAAACCAAACGTTCCACTTGCTTAACCTGTCCGCTGCATTATTCTGCGATGAAGGATTAGCCCAATCCCAGAGGAAGAGACTTCACCGAGCTATCCTTCACAGTTATACTATCCAAAAGAATGACGAACCAATATGATACAGATGAAAAGAATCGTGTACCCATATGATACAGATGAAAAGTATCAGAGGTCTTTGCATGCAGGGGACATGTCAGAGATGTGTGTTTAGTGATGACTGACTTCCTCTTTCACCAATGATATTCCAATCCAACAGCAATAGGCCTCTCCAGCGAGCAATGGCAGGGCTATGCCGCTATGCCCATCAGTGTCTCCGCCATTTGTCCAAAGTCACTATCTGTCATACTGGGGCTCCAAAATATGGCAGTTTCTAATGAAGTCATTGGAGTAATTTACATGCTTCGTCCAAAACGGCTGTAGGTTTTTAAAAGCAATGTCTAGCCATGGCTTGCACTGACCATTGTAGTGGACCACTGCAGCCTTCTTAACACTTTCAATGTCCGTGTTTTCTTGGTATCCCAAGCCAAGCATGTGCCACGATGGGTCCATACCATGTACATGACCCCTGAATGCTATAAGTGCAGGTGGCAAAGTACCGAATTTCCAGAGAGTAAGACCGGATTTTAGATTCTGCAAAAGAATGGAAATGATTATGTTTTAGCATCATAGAACTTTAAGCTTGTAAATAAGTTGCACACTCTGGAGGAGTGGAAACAAGGCTGATTGCAATAGGGAACGGAAATCTTCATTCTTTCTTTGACAGTTTTACTACAGCTGTACTTATCCAGCAGGTGTTAAAATCAAGTAGTTCACTGAGATTTTGGAGCACTGGACACAGCACAAAAGTGACATGAAACACTGCCACTCGAACATTTTCAAGTTTGAAATAAAGCAACTAAACAATGCAACACAAAACACACTAAGTGTGGTTCACAGCATCCATTTAACTCATAGACTCCCTCCGACCCAAATTAATTGACACGGCCCATATACTATGTCCAGTATTGAGATGAAGTGGTCAGCAACAATTAATTTGGGCCAGAGGGGGTAGAAGATGTAGCTCAGTTATGCTACCATCTGCACTTACCCAGGGATGTTAAACTGAAGTAGTTTATGGAGATCTTGGAGATGATAGAGAAATGAGCAACTATCTTCTCTGGGGACCAAAGGCCAGTACATATACAAGTGTGTAGTGTGCAGGAAACCCCTTATACACTGGGGATATACAGGAAAAGTGAAAATGGGTCTATACATATCTAACACCCCCCCTCAAACTCATGGTGGGTCAACAACACTGAGTTTGGAGAGAAAAAACCCATGTTGTGCTCTAGTTTGTGGCTTCGTGAAGAAATCCGCCAGCTGTAACTCCGAAGGCACATACTGAAGAGCGATAACCTCATCCTGCACAGGCGCGCGCGAAAAGAAAGCATCCACACCAATGTGCTTGTTGAGCTCATGTCGCACCGGGTCACGCGCAATGCTGATAGCACCAGTACTGTCAGACGAGAGAAGAGTCGGTGTAGCAGCAGCAGAGACACCAAAGTCCTCCAGTAACCAGCGTAACCACTTCACCTCTGCCGTCGCAGAAGCTATGGCTCGCAACTCGGCCTCTGTACTCGAGCGGGAAACAGCTGTCTGTTTCTTGGTCTTCCAGGCGATGAGAGAGCCACCAAGAAACACACAGTAAGCAGACAAGGACTTGCGATCCGTAGGATCACTAGCCCACGTAGCATCAGAGTAGGCCTGGAGCTGTAAGGAGCCGGAGCGAGGGAAGAATAGACGGCGAGAGATCGTGCCACGAAGATACCGTAGGACACGAAGGAGGTGACTGTAGTGGACCGAGGTGGGAGCTGAAACAAACTGACTCAGAATGTGGACTGGATAGGAAATATCTGGACGAGTCACAGCAAGATAGACAAGGCTCCCAACCAAGTGACGATAGCGTGTCGGGTCAGACAGTGGAATACCATCAGTAGGACGAAGCTGAACATTGAGTTCCATAGGAGTCTCAACGGTGCAGTCATCACCAAGAGCAGCACGAGTAAGGAGGTCCTGTATATACTTCTCCTGGGAGATATAGAATCCATCGGAGGTGGAAGAGACCTCAATCCCAAGGAAGTAGCGAAGAGGACCAAGATCGGTCATGAGAAACTGCTCATGGAGACGAGCCTTAACAAAGGCAATATACTCAGAGTCGTCACCGGTGATGATCATGTCATCCACATAGAGCAGAAGAAGAGTCCGACCACGAGAAGATGTGTGGACAAACAGCGCTGAGTCATGATAACTGGGAGCGAAGCCAGCAGCAGTCACCACCGAGGCAAATCGCTGAAACCAGGCGCGAGGGGCCTGCTTAAGACCATAGAGAGAGCGCCGGAGACGGCAGGCCATGCCGTCAGGAATAGAGTAGCCAGGAGGTGGCTGCATGTAGACCTCCTCGCGTAGCTCGCCATTAAGAAAGGCGTTCTGAACATCAAGCTGAGAGACAGACCAACGACGAGCAGCGGCAACAGCAAGAAGGGTGCGAACAGTGGTCATGTGAGCCACAGGGGCGAAAGTCTCATCATAATCGCGCCCCTGCTCCTGCTGAAAACCGCGAGCCACAAGACGCGCTTTGTAGCGCTCAAGGGAACCATCAGAGCGGGTCTTGATCTTATAGACCCACTTGCACGTGATGGGACGAACAGAAGGAGGTGGGGTAACAACATCCCACGTGCCAGTGCGCTCCAGCGCAGCAATCTCCTCCGCCATCGCTAGCTGCCATTCGGGATGAGCAAGAGCATCCCGGTAAGAAGTGGGCTCAAGGGCAGCAGAGAGACCATAGTGAGTAGGGGAATAGCGGTTGGGGGCACGACGAGGCCGAGCACCAAGAGTAGGAGGCTCAGGCACCGAAGGGGACACACCGGAAGTAGAAGGCATGTCAGCAGAAGCATCAACATCACGAGGGCGACGAGTGTAGTGAAACGGAAGAGGAGAGAGAGGAGGAGCCGCCGTAGGCGAGGAAGGAGGCGTAGAGGCAGCAGACAGCGGTGAAGAGGGTGTAGAGGGAGGAGAGGGACTGGTGGGTGGAAGCTGGGGCGGAGCGACAATAGGGGAATGAGAAGGAGTAGGAACTGGAGGCATAACAGGGGGAGAATCCGGAAAGACAAGAAAGGAGATGTCCTCCACAGAAAAGGAAGAGGAGGATGGACGCGGGTAGAAAGGACGGGACTCATCAAAGGTGACATCCCGAGAAATGCGCATCCGACGAGCAACAGGGTCCCAACACTTATAGCCCTTGTGCTCATGACTGTATCCAAGAAAGACACACTCAACCGACTGAGCTGTCAGCTTCGTGCGTTCGCGTGGAGCAAGGAGGACATAGCAAACGCAACCAAATAAGCGGAGCACCGAATAATCAGGAGAACGACCAGTAAGACGCTCAATAGGAATACCACCCTGCAAGGCCATGGAGGGCTGAAGGTTGATGAGATAGGTGGAAACAGCCACCGCTTCAGCCCAAAAATGAGGAGGAAGAGAGGCAGCGATCATCATCGCACGAGCCGTCTCAAGCAGGTGGCGATGCTTGCGCTCAGCCACGCCATTCTGAGCGTGTGCGCCCGGACATGAGAACTGGGCAAGAGTGCCCTGCTCAGCAAGAAAGCCACGCAACAACTGGGAGATGTACTCGCCAGCGGAGTCAGCCCGAAAAACTCGAATAGGCGTGGAAAACTGAGTATGAACCATGGCAGCAAAACGCTTATATATCGAGAGCACCTCGCTACGAGAAATCATAAAGTAAATCCATGTGTGGCGAGAGAAATCATCGATAAAAATAACATAGTAGCGATGGCCCCCCTTCGAGGCGAAAGGAGCCGGTCCCCATACATCAGAATGGACCAAATCAAAAGGACGCTGAGATACAGACGCACTAGTAGGATAAGGTAACTGAGTCTGTTTGCCAAGTCTACAACCCTGACAACCCTGAAGCGAAACATCTCCTGAGACAGACCCCAGAAGACCGCGACGAAGTAAAGACGACAAGCGAGAACCACAAAGGTGACCGAGTCGATGATGCCACTGCTGGAAGGAGGCGGTAGTGGAAGCAGCAAGCACACGGGGATCAGTGGGTGTAGTGGTGGCAGAGGGAACATGAAGCCAGTCAAGCTCCCAAAGTCCCTGGGAGTCACGGCGCCGAGGGCCAGCCCCAACTAGTGCCCTCGTGTGAGCATCCTAGACAGAACAAGAATCAACATCAAGGATAACCCGACAACCAGAATCAGTAAGCTGAGCAGCGGAAAACAAGTTCATGGTAAGACGGGGGACATGAGAGACATTGGGAACTGAAAAGGAGGAAGTAGAAAGAGTGCCACGACTAGCAACAGGAAGAGAAGTGCCATCGGCAGTAAGAATATTAGCAGGAAAAGGAAGAGGGCGAAGCGAAGAAAGAGCGGAAGAATCAGGAGACATGTGGAAAGAAGCTCCAGAGTCCAGAACCCACGAAGATGTACCTGACTGTGTAGAGGAACCAGCCACAGAGGCAGCAGTGCCCGTCGAGGAAGAGCCAGAGGAGGCAAGGAGGCGCTGAAGCCTCGCAATGTCTTGCTCGGTGAAGCCAATGGTGGAGGGCGTGGAAGAGGGAGCACGAGGCACTCCCCGCTGCTTCTGGAAGCAGTCAGGCTCAAGGTGACCATGCCTCTGACAGTAGTCGCAGAACCGATCGCGGCGAGGACGCCCTCCATCGCGAGGAGGACGACCGCCTCTAGCAGCAGGCGGTGTGGGCAGAAGGGGCCCCGGACGAGAGGGCCCAGGTGCTGTAGGCGTCAGAACAGGGGATGGAGCAGCAAGGACAGTGGGTGCCCTAAGCAGACCAGCACCACGCAGACGAGTCTCCTCAGCTCGGAGCTCAGTCAACACCTCTGAGATAGGAACACGGCCTCGAGCAAACAGCTGAGCACGGCGGGGCTCAAACTCTGGGCGCAGGCGAGACAAGAACTCATGGATCCTCCTGAACTCCACATCTGACCGCACAGTCCGGCAACACTGGCAAGTACCTGCTGAGGGAGTCAAGCTGGCGCCAAATCGCAGAACTCTGGGTGTGGAACTCATCAACAGTGGAGTCACCCTGCTGAAGGTCATGCTCCTGGCGCAGCACAGATAGAAAGAGAGAATCACTAGAAGGCTGATAGTGCTGACGAAGCTGGGACCACATGTCAGCAACAGTAGTAAGGTCCATGAACTCAGAAGCAAACTGCGGCTGAACACTCTGGGAGAGAACAGCAGCAGCCCTCGCATCCTCATCACACCACCGAGTAAAGACAGCAAGACTCTCTCGGTAGGAACCAAGCGCCTCTGAATAATCAAGTACCTGCTGCTCATATGCTTCATCAGCAGTGGTTTCGGCAGCCTTGGCCGTATCCTTGGCAGTCTCTGGAGCATTGATACGTCCAAAACGTATCTACTTTCCCGAACACTTTTGCTATTGTTTTGCCTCTAATTTGTGTATTTTGGATACAACTAACACGGACTAACGATGTTTTCAGCAGAATTGCTCGGTGTCTCGTTTTTGTGTAGAAATCCAACTTTCGGGAAAATCCTCGGAATTTCTTCAGATGGCCCTATTTTACCAAAATATTGACGGAGCCAGAAGGGCAAGGTGGAGGCCCGAGGGCCCCACACCATATGGCGGCGCGGCCTAGGGGGGCCGCGCGGCCCTATGGTGTCCCCGCCGGCCTCCGACGCCCCCTTCGGACTACTTATTGGTTTCGACCGAAACGCACGGGGAGAAGTCGAAGTCGCCAAACCCTCCAGAGAGCCGCCACATCGCGAAACTCCGCCGCGGGAGCCAGAAGTCTCCGTTCGGCACTCCGCCGGGGAATTGGAGGAGATCTTCACCGCCATCACCGCCAACGCCTCTCCATCAACCAGCAATGTTTCCCCATCCATGTGTGAGTAATTCCCCCGCTGTAGGCTGAAGGGAAGGGGATGGGGGATTGGATGAGATTGGTCATGTAATAGTCATAAGATTGTTAGGGCATAGTGCCTAGTATCCGTAGATGTCACTTTTATGATATTGTTGCAACTTGTTATGCTTAATGCTTGTCACTAGGGCCCGAGTGCCATGATCTCAGATCTGAACATGTTATTGATTCATGAAGATATTCGTTGTTTATGATCTTACCTACAAGTTGTATACACATGTCGTGTCCGGAACCAATGGCCCCGAAGTGACAAGAATCGGGACAACCGGAGGGGATGGTAGTGATGTGAGGATCACATGTGTTCACTGAGTGTTAATGCTTTGCTCCGGTACTCTATTAAAAGGAGTACCTTAATATCCAGTAGTTTCCCTAGAGGCCCGGCTGCCACCGGCTGGTAGGACAGAAGATGTTGTGCAAGTTTCTCATTGCGAGCACGTACGACTAAATATGGAACACATGCCTATTGATTGATTAGTACTTGGATACCGTTTTATTATTATCTGCAAATGCCCATGCTTTGATTGTTACATGAGTTTCTCTCATCCATGCAACGCCCGTTAAATCCGTCCCGTGCCTACAGTATTTTAATCCCGCTGTTTACTATAATCACTATCTTGTCTTTATTTCGCTGCTGTTATTTCGCTATTTCCACGCCATAAAAAACTACCGATAAACTCTTGCGAGCAAGTCTGTTTCCAGTGCAGCTGAATTGACAACTCCGCTGTTAAGGCTTACAAGTATTCTTTGTCTCCCCTTGTGTCGAATCAATAAATTGGGTAATACTTCCTCGAAGACTGTTGCGATCCCCTATACTTGTGGGTCATCAAGACTATTTTCTGGCGCCGTTGCCGGGGAGCATAGCTTTATTTGGAAGTTCACTTGGATTGATATTGTTCGCTGCAAATTCTCCATCATGGGTAAACCTCGCGATACTAAGATCGCCATATTACCATCCACTACAAGAAAAGGTACAACTCTGAGTACCTCTGCTGCTCTTGATTCACCATCTGTGATTGATAAACTTGTTTCACCGCCACATGCTTCACGTGCTGGTACTTCTGCTGAATCTGAAAATTCTCATAATATTGATAATGTTTCTGCTGTGTTTGATGATAGTGATTCATTGGGATCTTTTCTAGATGCTACAATTGCTAAGTCTAGACAAATTGAAAATACTGAAACTCCTAATGCTACTACACCTGTTAAATCACCTGAACTTGATTATTCTAGTGATGATCCCGATGAAGATTATGTAGAGCTTGATGATGATTTTATTGAAAAATGCAATGCTACTACTGATGCAAGAAAAATTAAAAAGTTGCTTGCAACATGCTGTTAGATATAAACCATCTCCTGATCCTAAATTTGCCACATCTCCTATAAACATTAGGGATAAAGATTATGATTTTTCTCTTGATCTATCTCATATAGCTATTGTTGAGAAAACACCCTTTTGTGGTACTGAAAAAGAAAGTGCTGTTGAACACTTGACTGAGTTATCTACTCTTAGTGGCGTGTTTTCTGATGATGTCAAGATGCGTACTTATTTTGTCGCTAAAATTTTTCCTTTCTCATTAAAGGATGATGCTAAAACTTGGTATAATAATTTTCCTCCTGGTTCTATTAAAAGTCCAATTGACTTGCGTGATGTTTTCTTTCGAAAATACTTTCCTGCTAGTGCTCAACATGCTGCTTTGCAGAGAATTTATAATTTTGACCAGGAAGATGGAGAGAAATTGCCTGAGGCTTGGGCTAGATTTTGTTCTCTTATTAGAGCTCAGCCTGACCATGATTTGGAAAAGCATGATTTACTTGATATATTTTATAGTGGACTAACTATTGAGTCTAGGGCATACCTGGATAGTTGTGCTGGTTGTGTTTTCAGGAAAAGAACTCCAGAAGACGCTGAAGAATTATTGGCTAAAATAGGCCGGAATCATGATGATTGGTCTACACCTGAACCAACCCCGACACCGATAGTGAAGAAGAGGGGTATGATTAAATTAAATGATGAAGATATGAGGGAAGCCAAGAAGTCTCTTAAAGAGAAGGGTATGAAACCCGAAGATGTGAAGAATTTACCTCCTATAGAAGATATATGTGAGACAATTCCCCCTTCATCCATGATTGAGGTACACTCGCTTCAACACTTTACTAGGGAAGATATTCCATATTCAAAATCTCCTGCTCAATGCTTAGATGAATTTGATAATTATATTGTTAAGCAAGAAAACTTTAATATGAGAGTAGAGAATCATTTAATGGAAAATTCTCGAGCTATTAGTGAATTGCATGGTATTGTGGAGAGAACCTCTAATGATGTTAAGATACTTGTTAAACATTTTCAAATGGTTCAAACTCAAATTGATCAACTTACTAAAGTGCAAAATGACTTGTTGGGAAATAATTCTAAAGAAAAACATGCTTGTGAAGTAACAACTAGAGGTGGTGCTTCTACCCAGGATCCTCTATATCCTGAAGGGCATCCCAAAAGAGTTGAACAAGATTCTCAACTAATTAAAACTAGTGCTCCATCTAAGAAAAAGAAAAAGAAACATAAGAATGTTGTAGAATCCTCTGAACCTGTTAATGATCCTAATAGTATTTCTATTTCTGATGCTGAAACTGAAAGTGGTAATGAACATGAGGAAGATAATGATAAGAATGATACTCCGATAAAGAAGAAATTGAAAAAGAACCTGAAAAGCCTGCTAAAAATAAAAAGTACACTAAAGAAGATTTTATTATGAGAAACATGGTAATGAAAGAGAACCTTGGGTTCAAAAGCAAATGCCTTTTCCTGCTAAGAAACTAAAATCAAAGGAGGAGGAACATTATAATAAATTTTGTGATTGGATGAAACCTTTATTTTTGCAAATTCCTTTGACTGATGCTATTAAATTGCCTCCTTATTCAAAGTATATGAAAGATATTGTTACTAACAAAAGGAAAATCCCCAATGAGGAAATTTCCACTATGCTCGCTAACTACTCCTTCAATGGTAAGATTCCAAAGAAGTTGGGCGACCCAGGTATACCGACTATTCCTTGTTCCATCAAGAATAATTATGTTAGAACTGCTCTATGTGATTTGGGAGCAGTGTGAGTGTGATGCCTTTTTCTCTTTATAAGAGACTTGATTTAGATAAATTGATACCGACTGATATATCTTTGCAAATGGCTGATAAATCTACTGCTATTCATGTTGGTTTATGTGAAAATGTTCCTGTTCAAGTTACTCAACATTGCTTGATATTAACTGATTTTGTTGTGTTGGAAATGCCTGAAGATGATAATATGTCCATTATTCTTGGGAGACCCTTTCTTAATACTGCAGGGGCTGTTATTGATTGCAATAAAGGCATGGTTACTTTCAATGTTGATGATAAGGAACACACTGTCTATTTTCCCAAGAGGATTGATAAAGTATGTGGAGTCAATACAATTTTTAATGTGAAAACTATCAAAGTGGGATCCATTGATTGTCCTATATATGAGCCTAAAGAAGAATATCAAACTCTTGTGATTGGATCCATATCAATTCAATATAAGGTAACATGATTGATTTGAGGTTTATTTCTTCTTATGTCATATAAAATTTATTTGGTAGCAAGACTTGATCAACCTTGTTAACAAGTATATTTTATTGCATAAAAGAGCTAAACAACACTTCTTTCTTTCTTTCTCCTTCCCCTATTTTACTTGCTGTAGCACTTTTGTTTTGCAATATGCTTTAGTCATTTAAGATTTTAGAAATCATTTTCCTGCGCAGTAATAATTAATTTAATACCCAGAATTGTGCATTTTTCGAAGTTCTCTAAAAATTACAAAAATTACACCGTTGGTCCTATTTTTCGACGAGGCACTGGGAGCACCACAGATGACCTGTGGGGCACCAGGGGTGCCACACCATAGGCCGCGCGGCGGCAAGGGGGCCGCGCCACCATATGGTGTGGGCCACCCCTTGCCCCACTTCATCATCTCTTCCTCCCAGCACCTTCTCTCTCCCGAAAAAGCTCGTACCAAGTTTCTCTCACTCGTGTTTCTGCTCAAGAACTCGCGATTTTTCGATCTCCTTGCTCAGCCCAGATTTCTGTCTGAAATTTGGCACATTTACTCCTTGGTATGTGACTCCTTTGATTGTCCAATTAGAATTTCATTTGGTTGAGTATATCTTGAATATTTTGCTGCCGTAGATAACATGTTTAGTGAGCTTGCATGCTTGTTCTAAGGGGTAGAAACTAGTTTTGATGCATGTTTAGTACTCTAGCAAGTTCCTATAGTAGTTCCCTTCAATTACATACCTTGAAATCAAATTTTATAATGATTGTTGAAAATTTCAGAAAATGGAAGGTGTGCCCCAATTGAACCAAGAAGAGTTGGAAGTACAGCAAGTTATGAGAGTCCATCGTGAAGAGGGAGTATACCCCTCTTATTACCCATGCACGGACTTTATGCGGAATGCAGGAATCCTGCAAGATGTGCAAACACTAATTTCCAATGCAGGATTGGGAAATTTTGCTGTTAGTGAACCTCACCAATATGCTAAACTAACGGTGTCGGTTGTGCAGGATTTCGAATTTCACCGGTCTCGAACTGACCCCATGGTCCGGTATAAAATTTATAACAAAACCATTGACTTGCCTTTCAGTGATTTTTGCACAGATTAGAGTGCCGCAGTTGGGGATCCTGCGAGAAGATCAGGGGAACACCGCGGGAGCTCTCAGATCTTTATACAAGGATTTGTAATGGGAAGAGCTTCTCCAATGATGGTGGTAAGATTAGTAGCATTCAACATCCATCCATCCGCTACTTTGCCTATTTCATTACAAAGTGCGTTCTTGCAAGAAGGACTGGAGGTAAATTATCTGTCCCAGACTTGGCTTTCTTAGCTGCTGCTTTGCAACAGGATAGGACTTATAATTTGGGTGCTTTAATAGCTTGTAGACTTGCTACTAACCGTGAGAACGGAGGAATTTGTGGAGGTCTTATTGCCTCTCGCTTATTAGCTATGCATGGTGTAGGTCCTCACCATTTAGATATTCCGCTTTCTATAGAGAAACTTGATGTTTTCTCCATGATTAGACATGAGTTTATTTCAGATGCATCTAGTTTGAACAACCTGCATTATAGGATAACTTTGTATAAGAAAAGTTGGAGTATAACTAAGAAAATTGAAAAATTAGTACGCTTGCCTGCACCTGCTTTGTTTAACCTTGATGCCAGGGACGGGTGGTCGATCACAGAAAATGAGCTAAACGCATACATAGAAAGAGAAAGCCGTCGTGCAAGGGAAGATGTGGAGGAGACCGAGGAGCATCCCGACTCTTCATCCGATGCAGCAAGCTCCTCATATCAACATCATGGTCATGTGGAGCCTCCACGATATTCTTCTGCACAGGGGCCCTATTACCACTCCATGTATGATCCACCGGCGTGGAACTCCGACCCTCGTTGGGAATGAACTCCACTTAGGCCAAAAGCCTAAGCTTGGGGGTATACCGGCATCACTCATTCTTTGCATATTATGATTGCTGGATACTTGTACATATTTGTTTAGTCTCTAGAGTGGTTTTCTAATGAGAGGGAGATGATATTTGGGGAAGTGCTGTCCAAAAACAGATTCTGTTGTTACAAAAAAATTCGTACGCACAGCCAGAACGTTATTTTGATTTCCAATTTTTGAGCATGTTCCCCAGGTTGTTATCTAACTTTCATTAGTTGAACACTTTTTGGTCTGAGCAATGGAAGATTTTTGTTAAATTCGATTTCTGTACTGCTCAGGATTTGGCAGATTTCTGTCATCCTGCTTTTCTGTGTTTTTTTGTTTCTTTTGTTTTCACTTTGTTTCTTTCGTAAAACACAAAAAGACCAAAAATATTTCTGTTGTTTCTCTTCACCATTTGTTTATTTGGTACCTTGCTCTTAGTTTGCTTTATTTGCTATCGTTAGTTTGCTATAAGAAAACCCAAAAAGATTTTGCTTTGTTTGCTTGTTTTCTTTCGTGCTTGTTTCTAATTCGAAAACACCAAAAATATTTGCTGTTCTTCTTTGGTTTGTAAAGTTCATCATGAGTTCAATGGTCTTCGGTGGCTGGAGTGTGGTTTTCATTTCATATTATCCAAGCTACACAAGTGAAAAGGCAATAATGACGATCTACGACAATCTGATTGTGGTGAGAGGCTGGTATGAACTCTATTTGCTTTCATTTTTGTACATATACTCATCCATATGAGCATGCTTAGTTGGTTCATGTGAGGTATATGTTATTTGAGAAAGTCTAGTAGCTCATTATCTCTCATGTTTAGTTCCAATTTATTAATATGAGTAGCATGTCATGGATGTTTGCTTGCATTGTTTTATTCATAAGTAAGTATGGCATTGTGGTATCCTCCTCTGAATAATTCATTTATATCGACTTGGCACATGCTCACGCATGCATATGACTGAACAAAAAGTCAATTAAGCCTCGATGATTTATATTGCTTCAGAGTTATTGTATCACTTTTATGCCTCCGTTAATTTATTTTGCCGCAAGCATGATTATGACAGTTACTGCTCTCTTGATTTGTCGCTCCCTAGTCTTTTGCTAGCCTTCACTTGTACTGAGCGGTGACGCCGCTCGTGCTTCCAAATACCTGAAAACCAAGTTGTTCCATAAGTGTCCACCATAAATACCTATGCATGGCATTTCAAACCATTCCAAGTAAATTCTCATGCGCTACCTTTAAAACTTTCAAAATGCTTCTCAATTGGTGTTAATGTTTCATAGCTCATGAGGAAGTATGTGGTGTTTAGCTTTCAACCTTGTCATTTACTTTTGACGGACTCTGATATGGACTAGTGGCACATCCGCTTATCCAATAATTTTGCAAAAAGAGCTGGCAATGGGATTCCCAGTCCCAAATTAATTAACTTGAATAGACACTCCTCCATCGTTTGTGATTGTTGGACGGCACCCGAAGGATTCGGTTAGCCATGGCTTGTGTAAGCAAAGGTTGGGGGAGTGTCATCATCATAATAAAACTTAAATAAAAAGGCACTCCTTCATGGTATGTGATTGTTGGCAGGCACCCGAGGATTCGGTTAGCCATGGTTTGTGAAAGAAAGGTTGGAAGGAGTGCCAACCAAAAATAAAATGGGAGCCGCTCTTGTGAGTCCGGTTGATGAGGTAGTTAGTGTATCCATTACCATTCGTTGACAACAACAAACACCTCTCAAAATAATTTTACTCCCGCTTTACAAATGAAAAGCTCTAGCGCATGTTAATCCCTGCTTCCCTCTGCGAAGGGTCAATCTTTTACTTTTTATGTTGTGTCTCCATTCTTTCTTTGAGCACTATCTTGAGAGCACGACTGTCATTCTTAGTATAATATGCTTGTCTCAAAATATGATTGATTGTGGTATAACTTTGATGCTTTTATCTTTGACAATCACTACTTCTAGTCTTTCTATGAACTCAAGAGGTGCCTCGGCATTTATGTTTTGCCGATCAAATACGGGCAAGCGAGATACCACTTTATCATATTCTCTTATGAACATTGCAATCCTGCTTATATACATGATTCATGGTGCTTATTATTAATTATTGGTACTTCTCCATGATTGACATAGCTGTTGGATGATCTTATTTGCATGTATCTCATTATGAACTGCTTAAGTATTAGCCATAGCATGAGAATATATACATCATATGAGCAAATGTGTTCGTGAAAGTTCTTTTATCGCTCAGTTGTTAACTGAATTGCTTGAGGACAAGCAATAAGCTAAGCTTGGGGGGAGTTGATACGTCCAAAACGTATCTACTTTCCCGAACACTTTTGCTATTGTTTTGCCTCTAATTTGTGTATTTTGGATACAACTAACACGACTAACGCTGTTTTCAATTGCTCTGGTGTCTCGTTTTTGTGCAGAAATCCAACTTTCGGGAAAATCCTCGGAATTTCTTCAGATGGCCCTATTTTACCAAAATATTGACGGAGCCAGAAGGGCAAAGGAGGTGGAGGCCCGAGGGCCCCACACCATATGGCGGCGCGGCCGGGGGGGCCGCGCGCCCTATGGTGTGGCCCCTCGGCCGGCCTCCGCGCCCCTTCGGACTACTTATTGGTTTCGACCTGAAAACGCACGGGGAGAAGTTGAAGTCGCCAAAACCCTCCAGAGCCGCCACATCGCGAAACTCTGCCGCGGGAGCCAGAAGTCTCCGTTCGGCACTCCGCGGACGGGAATTGGAGGAGATCTTCACCGCCATCACCGCCAACGCCTCTCCATCAACCAGCAATGTTTCCCCCATCCATGTGTGAGTAATTCCCCGCTGTAGGCTGAAGGGGATGGTAGGGATTGGATGAGATTGGTCATGTAATAGTCATAAGATTGTTAGGGCATAGTGCCTAGTATCCGTAGATGTCACTTTTATGATATTGTTGCAACTTGTTATGCTTAATGCTTGTCACTAGGGCCCGAGTGCCATGATCTCAGATCTGAACATGTTATTGATTCATGAAGATATTCGTTGTTTATGATCTTACCTACAAGTTGTATACACATGTCGCTGTCCGGAACCAATGGCCCCGAAGTGATAAGAATCGGGACAACCGGAGGGGATGGTAGTGATGTGAGGATCACATGTGTTCACGGAGTGTTAATGCTTTGCTCCGGTACTCTATTAAAAGGAGTACCTTAATATCCAGTAGTTTCCCTAGAGGCCCGGCTGCCACCGGCTGGTAGGACAAGATGTTGTGCAAGTTTCTCATTGCGAGCACGTACGACTAAATATGGAACACATGCCTATTGATTGATTAGTACTTGGATACCGTTTTATTATTATCTGCAAATGCCCATGCTTTGATTGTTACATGAGTTTCTCTCATCCATGCAACGCCCGTTAAATCCGTCCCTGTGCCTACAGTATTTTAATTCTGCTGTTTACTATAATCACTACTGCTGTCTTTATTTCGCTGCCGCTGTTATTTCGCTATTTCCACTGCCATAAAACTGTTACTACTGATAAACTCTTGCGAGCAAGTCTGTTTCCAGGTGCAGCTGAATTGACAACTCCGCTGTTAAGGCTTACAAGTATTCTTTGTCTCCCCTTGTGTCGAATCAATAAATTGGGTAATACTTCCCTCGATCCCCTATATATCGCATCAAGCAGCTGTGGGCACAGCGCGGGGTAGGAGGCACAGGAGCAATGGGGCGCGGCGGACAGGGGACCTCGCCGGTAAGAACGCCCCAAAGACGAAGACCGCGCATATGAATGCGCATGAAGCTAGCAAACTCCCCATAGTTAGTGCCATCAAAGATCACCGGGCACCGAGGAATGCTAACATAGCCTGTAGACGACGACGCCATGCTTTCTGATTTTTTTTTTTTGGATTTTTTTTTTGCAAGTCAAAGGAGAGAGAATATGGATCTCAGCTCTCACCAGCCCGATGCAGCAGCTGCTCACCAGCACGAACGGGACGGAGGCAGCAGCTGCTCAAGCAGCAGGCCACCAGGGACGGGGCGGCGGCCGGAGCAGCAGGTCGGCCGGAGACGGGGCGGCGGCCGGAGCAGCAGGTCGGCCGGAGTAGCAGGCCACCAGGGACGGCGGCAGCAGGTCGTGGCGCGGCCGGCTCTGGGCAGAGGCGAGCCAACCAGGGGCGACGGTGTCGCGGCCAGCACGAGGGAGGCGGCAACGCGGCCGGCGAGCACGGGGCAGAGGCGAGCTAGGGCCGGGCGGAGGCGGCCGGGGACGGCTGCGGCGCGTCCAGCACGGGGGAGGCGGTGGCGCGGCCAGAACGGGAACGGCGACGGCACGTCCAGCACGGAGACGGCGGCGATGGTGGGCTACACGCGGAGCTGCAACGCGCGGGAAGGAGAGCAGAGCCTGTGCTGTGATACCATGATAGAGAAATGAGCAACTATCTTCTCTGGGGCCAAAGGCCAGTACATATACAAGTGTGTAGTGTGCAGGAAACCCCTTATACACTGGGGATATACAGGAAAAGGGAAAATGGGTCTATACATATCTAACAGGAGACACCGGAAACAGCACAAGAGTGAAATGAAACATAGCTGAACACTTGAACATTTCCAAGTTGGAAATAAAATGACTATGCAGAACAAATTATAGCATGTGTGGTTCAAAGCATTCATTTAATTCATATATAAGATGTAGCTCAACCTGGAAGATTATGCATAAGATATTCTTGTGAAGATAAAAATGGGTTACCTCCTTCAACCAGAAATGGTATGTATCCCGAATGTTTGTCTTCCTCCAAGCTTCCAGATCAAAGACATTCATCCCATATGCCCATGCACATTCTTCTGGGTCAAGACTTCGTTCTATAACAGGGTGAGAGAAGTTAAAATATGTCCTGAAGCGCTTAGACATCACCCAGTTGTCTTCACCCCTGCACGTCTCCACAGCACCATTCACCTTCCCTTCAAGATCAATCTCCCAAAGAGGAGACAAATCACGCTGAACAACAATGTCATCATCAAGGAAGACCACCTTGTTGAGGCTTGGAAAGAGCTGGTTAAATTAGAACAACATCAGATTTAGGAAATGAAAACATCAAAATGCAACACTTCTAGTCTAAAGAGAGCGTCTTCAGAACCTAGTTATAGGTTAGACATGGCCTTACTTCAAAGCAAAAAAACAGTATTGATGCAACTAAATGGTATTACCAATGTTAACAAAAGGATAACGGCATATACATGCACTTTTCAGTCTTGGTATCGTAGAGGAAGAAAATCAGACACATATATTAACAGTGAGATGGTTCGTGGGATATCTATCATGGCAGATTTTAGCATCTATCACTTGGTATATAGATGGTAGAAAAGTTTAGTTATTAGCAGCTATAAATGTCATATTGAGCAATTTTGCATGCTACAGCAGATTCTAATGCTATTTCGACAAACCCTGCTTCCACAAAAATAGTGAACCTCATTAGAACTTCAGAAGGCAAATGAATTAAAATTTGACACCATAATCTAATATATCCGATCAAACCATATTAGTACATATGCGTGAATTTGAGTACATTCCAACTTTTTGTTTACTAGTGTTCCCCATAATTCATTTGTTCTGTTGTGCAAGAACGATTGCACAGCAACACGGTGAGCTCAATAACAAAGCAGGTATCTTCCAGGTAACCACCGACATAAGTACTATGTTGTGGAAATGGTGTCCTATCAGGACATTAATCTAATGACCAGGTAATACAGTTGTACACCTACTAACAGAAGTTACACATTTGCAAAACAATCCAAAACCTTAGAAATGACTCTACATACAGAATAGCTATGTGTTGCACATATTCCACTAGATTATGAATCAGACCTATTTTATAGTAATAGATAGAAAGCAAGAGAGAATGTTTCAGATCAAAAAGGCACCTCGGGCAAATAGATGCGGAGGTGATTAAGTAGGGATATGTATTTGGGGCTCCGAGCCTGCAGCTTCGAAGCAAGCACCCTTGGATTGTCACTTGCACTGGAAACTGTTCCATGATCTCCATGATAGTGATTTCTGACCCCACGGTGGTTTTCTATAGCCTCTAGGACTGGGACATTTTCTCTGGTCAACCAGTCAAACTGGTGAACACCTTTCACTTCAACTATTGCAGGCGATACAGAATTAAGAGCAAACCGTTTCTTAAAGAAATCCGGTCTCTTTAACTATTGCAGGCGATACAGAATTAAGAGCAAACCGTTTCACTTCAACTATTGCAGGCGATACAGAATTAAGAGCAAACCGTTTCCTATTAGGCAAAGAGCATCAAGGTACTCAAGGCATATTTCCAACATTTGTTGCAGGTGTGGTCTTCAAGAAAATGATATTCATTTATTTTTTTATTTTTTTTCGAGAATACACCCTGGAAGGTGTATCAATCATATAGAAGAGTGCCAAGATGGCAAAGATTGCGCTACCACAAGGGGGGCAGCTCCCCAAACACACGCCTACTCTCCGTCCTGCCACGGTACAACGGTCGGATCAAGAAAAACAAAGAAAGTACCACGGAAAAGCTTGGCTAGGCGTCACCGCTCGAACTCCTCCCGTACTTTGTCCCTGATGGCGCCATGCGAAGCCACCGCTCCGTTGAAGACCACGTCGTTCCTATGCCTCCAAATGCACCAGAAGACAAGTATGATCGCAGTCCTCATGTCCCGTCTGTGAGCTGTCGGACAAGCCCGGGACGTCCACCACTCCAGCAGATCGGTGTCTGGGTCCGGGAGCCACTCCTCCCTGCCCCAACACCTAAGAGCCCATGCCCAGGTCTCCCGCGCCACCACGCAACCCAGCAGCAAGTGCTGCAAGGTCTCCGGCTCCTGATCGCAAAGCGGGCAGGCCGACGGACACGGCAAGCCCCGACGGCGAAGCCTATCCGCCGTCCAACAACGGTTTTTCGAGGCCAGCCATGCGAAGAACTTGCAACTGTACGGCGCCCTAGACCGCCAGATCTCCTCTGAGATGGGGGCCCTCACCTGGCCCGCAAAGAATGCTTTGTACGCCGACTGGGCGGAGTAGATGCCATCCGTCGACCACCTCCACAGCAACACGTCCTCCCGCTCCGGGACAAGATGGACGTTCGCCAGCCTCTGCCACAACATGAAGAACTCCGGGAGGGCTGCCTCATCCATGTCCGGCCCACAGTCCCACAGCCATTGGCCGGCCAGGCCCTCTCTCACCGCGCAAGCGGTGATCCTCCTACGCGAGACCATCTTGGCCACATTTGGTGCAATCTCCGCAACACTCGAACCGTCCAGCCACCGATCGGACCAGAATCGAGCTCGCTCGCCATTGCCCAGAACATAACAGGTGGCCGCATCAAAGATAGCGGTGCAGAGGCTGGGGAGCTGAATGTTAAACTCCGCCCAGGCCTTAGAGGGGTCCACCTTCTGTAGCCAGGCCCACCGGCAGCGGAGAGCAAGATTAAGCAAGCGGAGGTTCGGAATACCTAGCCCGCCAAGGTCCTTCGGGGAGGTCACCTTGTCCCAAGCGACCAAGCAGTGACCGCCCTTGACCTCCTGCCGCCCTTTCCAAAGGAAGGCCCGACATATCTTGCGCAGCGCCTCAACAACCTTCGGCGGGATGTCGAGCGACATCATGGTATGCACTGGGATCGCCGAAAGTGTGCTCTGGACAAGAATGGTCCTACCCCCACGGTTGAGGAGTTTGGCGCACCATGGTGGAAGCCTGCTGGCTGCGCTATCCACGATCGGCTGCAGCTGGGCTGCCGTCACCTTTCTAAGCCCAAGAGGGAGGCCCAAGTACTTGAACGGGAAGGAGGCAACCTCGCAACCAAGGATAGAACTAGCCAGGGCCACCTGCTCCTGCGAGCACCGAATGGGATGGAGCGAGCACTTGGCCAGATTGGTGCGCAGCCCCGACGCCACCCCAAAGTCCTCCACAATCTGCGTGCAGGTGCGCAGGTCTACCTCGGTGGGTCTGATGAAGGTAACCACATCATCGGCATACATCGACGTGCGATGCCGGAAGCCACTAGCCGAGAGCTCGGTGAGCAGGCCCACATTCGCCGCCCTCTCAAACATGAGGTGGAGAACATCCATGACCGTGTCGAAGAGCAAAGGGGAGAGAGGGTCACCCTGTCGCAGACCCCGACGGTTGTAGATGAGCTCTCCAGAAACGCCATTCATCAGCACGCGGGTCGAGGCGGAGCTGAGCAGCCCCCGACCATCGAGATCCACTTCCGGCCAAAGCCCAACTTGGCCAAAACCTCAAGGAGGAAGGCCCAATCCACGGTGTCGAAGGCTTTCGTGATATCCAACTTGAGGAGGATAGCATCCCGCTTGAGCGCGTGGAGCTTCCGAGCCGTATAGTGAACGAGCTGAAAGTTGTCATGGAGACAGCGTCCACGGATGAAGACACTCTGCTGTGGGCCAACCAGCTCAGGCATCCTCGGCGCCAGGCGAGAGGAGAGGACCTTGGCCATGAGTTTCGCCACGCTATGAATCAAGCTGATAGGGCGAAAATCCTTGACCTCCACGGCGTCGGCCCGCTTGGGGAGCAGGGATACCAGGGCCTGGTTGGCCACGTGTAACCCCCTGAAGTCGCCCTCCCAGAAGAACCTGAAGGCCTCCATCACATCAAGCTGATATTCATTTATTCTTCACATGTACTTTTGCTAGAGCAGCTTGGTTTCAATCACCTTGGTATCTTAGAATGGACTTAATTACTCAAAATTCTGAGAACTTTCATACCACTGTTTTACAGCTCCTAGCACTAGATCACCCTCAGGTTACCATATCAAATATCTTTACTTTTCTCTGGTGCCTATGGAAAATGAGAAATGAAAAATTGTTTAACAATGTAGATGCTCAACCTAGCCAAACAATCATTAGAACTAATGCTCTGCTTAATAGCCTTCAAATCCATACTGCTCCACCTATACCTCCCAAAATCCATGAAACACCTAAGGAGCTTTTATATTCTGGCCAAAAGATCTTTGTTGATGCAGCTTGGAGAAAGACCACAAATGGACGACCCACCAAAGCAGGAATTGGAGTCCACATCACATGGAAGCAAGATCAGCACATAACAGATGTTTTCATTTCTGCCAAGACAGCTCCAGTTTCTTCGCCGATTCAAGCTGAGGCAGAAGGACTACTCATTGCAGCCAACATTGCATCTTCTCTTCTTTTGCAGGATCCCTACTTCTTCACAGATAACCTGGGCCTAGCGAAAGCAGTGCAGGCGCACGGAGGCACTGATCCAAATGTGTTGTGGGAAATTAGAAGACAGGCGGTGCAATTTCAGGAAACCCTGCAGACGCTTAGGCCAAGCATATTTCATATCAAAAGAAATCTCAATGTTCTAGCTCACAATTGCGCACACCAGCCAAAAACTCTAGCTAGAGTCTCGCCTATTTGCTCTTGCAGCAATCCTACTCATGCATCATCATCTTGTCCTGTTTCTGTTGCAATCAATAGGTTGCTACCAACAGGCGCACTGTGTGTATCTGTACAATGCTTATGAGTAATGAATTAGGGTGCTCAGCACCCTACCCTTGTTCTAAAAAAAAACGATGAAGATGACAATACCCTTTGGCGTTATGTGGTTCTGAGGCTCGAAATAGACTTTCTCTTCGCTTTATAATAAAGCAACCACATCCATACAAGGTTTAAGTATAAATATAAAAGAAACTAACCACCACCAAAAGGTCCGCTGGTGCCACAATACATCATGCCCAGAAAAGAGAAAACAAGCGATACAGCCTAGAGATAAGGGCAACACAGAGGTTGGATGGCGTAAAAATGCGACGAGCCGCCGCTAAAAGATCCTCCAGCATGCCGTCTAGACGCTCCTTGTCCGGTTATCCACACAACGGGTACCACTGCTGTAACAAAGCCAAAAAAAAAACTGTAGATAGAGTCAGTGGCGCGTGGAGGATCCTCCAGCATGTGGTTACGATGCTGAACCATCATGCTTGCTGTAATGTTCAAAGTAAGTTGGTTCAGCATCTAATTATCTTTTCGCCTATTGGCTAATCTTCTTGCTTTTTTGAGCTTGTAGCGTCTTCAAAAGTTCAGAAATTTCATGATCAACACTTGCCGACACCATCCACGACCTCTGCCTCATCGAGCTTCCCCTTAAAGGGAGGCGTTTTACGTGGTCAAACAATAGGCGGTGTCCCACCCTTGTCCGTTTGGATAGGGCGTTTATCAGCCAGTCCTGGAGTGATCGCTTCCCCTCTTCGTCCCTTTCGGCTCTCACTCGTGACACCTCCGACCACGTCCCCCTTGTTGTTAAAGTCTCTACCTCTATTCCCCGTCGTGGCTCCTTCCGATATGAGCCCTCATGGGCGCTCCATGCGTCCTTTCGAGCTGCCATCACGACTGCCTGGAAGTCCTCCTTCCGGTCAGATCCCGCTGCGCGGATTGTGGCCCGCCTCAAGCTTTGCCGGATTACCTGCAAAAAATGGGCCAGAAAAATCTCCCCCAGTGCCCAGAGAGAGAAGGATTGTCGCATCCTCGTTAACCTCCTAGACTTGCTTGAGGAGGGGCGCCCTCTCACTGTGGGGGAAAATCTCCTTCGCTCCCTCACAATTGAAGCCCTCCATCTTTCCATTCGCGAGCGTTCTCTCTACTGGCGGACTAGAGCAAAAGTTAGGTATGCTCTGGAAGGTGATGAAAACACTAAGTTTTTCCACACCTCGGCTACTTGCCGTATGCGGAGAAATACCATCCCCACCCTTTCCATTAGCGGAGTTGAAGTCTCTGACCATGACGGTAAAGCTGAAGCCCTAAAGAATTTCTTTATTGGGCTCTTAGGGACAGTCTCCAACACTTCTTGGGCGTTCGACCTTGCTACCCTCTACCCTAGTCCTCCACCCATGGCCTCCAGCCTTAGTGCGCCCTTCACGGCGGAGGAGGTAAAAAATGCCTTCCTTTCTATGAACAAGCTCTCGAGCCCTGGTCCCGACGGCTTCGGTCCAGGCTTCTTCTCCACCTTTTGGGATGCGGTGTCCCCTGACATTCTTGGCGTGTTCTCATCCTTCTTCGATGGATCCATTGATCTTACCCGTATCAACAGGGCTTTCCTTGTCCTCCTCCCGAAAACGGACTCTGCTAACCACCCCTCTCTCTTTCGCCCCATCTCCCTACAGAACTGTATCATGAAGGCTATCACCAAAGTTCTGACCACCAGGCTCCAGAAAGCTATCCACTCCCTCGTTGATGCGGACCAGACTGGGTTCCTCTCTGGGAGACGGATCTCTGAGAACATTGTGTACGCCGCTGATCTTCTTAGGGTGTGCCATGCCAGGAAAAAGCCCACCATTGTTTTCAAAATCGACTTCCGTAAAGCCTTCGACTCGGTCAACTGGACAAGCCTTCTCGCTATCCTCCGGGCCCGGGGGTTTGATGACAAATGGTGCTTGTGGATGGAGAGGATCCTCAGCACCGGGCACACTGCTGTTCTCCTAAACGGAGTCCCTGGTGACTGGATTCGGTGCAAAAATGGGCTGCGCCAAGGTGACCCCCTCTCCCCCTACCTTTTCATCATTGTGGCGGACGTCCTCCAGCGGCTAATTCGGTCTGCTTGGACCCTGGGGGGCTTGGTGCATCCCGTCGACCACAACTCCCCTTGCCCCGTTCTCCAATACGCTGACGACACCCTCATCCTCTGTAGGGCCGACCTCCCAGCTGCGGTCTGCCTTAAGAAGGTTCTTAGCGACTTCGCTGACGCTACTGGGCTTGCCATCAACTTCCATAAATCGTGCTTTGTCCCTATACACGTGAACGCTGCCGCCGCCAGCGCCATAGCGTTGGAGCTGGGGTGCGCCGTATCCTCCTTCCCCCAGCCGTATCTGGGGCTGCCTCTCTCTCCTACAAAGCTTCCGGCTTCGGCCTTTGCTCCGCTTATCCTTTCCTTCGACCGTCGTCTCTCTGGTTGGCGCGCACAACTTTTGTCCTCGGGGGTAGGCTTGTTTTGTGTAATGCTGTACTGGATAACCTTGCTACCTACTACATGTGCTCGTACTTGCTTCCACAGGGTGTTATTGAGCGTCTGGATAAGAGGCGCCGGGCCTTCTTCTGGACTGGGAAAGACTCCTGTTCTGGGGCTCGCTGTCTCATTGCTTGGGACAAAGTTCAGTTGTCTAAGCAGGAGGGTGGTTTCGGCATCAAGGATCTTCGCCGGCAGAACCGGAGTCTGTTGCTAAATTTTATTCATAAACTCCACCAGCCTAACCCACTGCCTTGGAAGACTTGGTTTTTTTCACATGCAGGGCGCGACCTTGGGGATTCCTCCTCTTCCCCCTCCTTCCTGGAGAGGATCGTCGAGGAGTGCCTCCCGCTGTACCGGACTATCACCAAGGTGACGGTGGTGTCCGGGACCGCTACCTCCTTTTGGTTCGACAGGTGGCTCCCAGGCGAACCGCTGGCGAAGCGGTTCGCTGCGCTCTTCTCCCACTGCACTCGGCCCCAGGCTACGGTTGCTGCGGTTGCCGCCCTCGGCATCGACTTGCAGCCACGGCTCTCCTCCGTTGCAGAGGGGGAGCTCCGCCTAGCTCTGCAGCTTCTCCACGCCACTCCGCTCCGGGAGGGACCGGACCTGCGGTCCATGGACACTCCGGCTGCACCTCCTTTCAGCACCCGGGCGGCGTACCGGCTTCTCTCTCCCGTTCACCCCCGCGATGTCTCTGCTTGCTGCTCGTGGGCTCTGCGCCTCCCCACGAAACTCAGGATCTTCGCCTACCTCGCCGACATCGACCGCCTGAGCACCAGGGCCAACCTGTTCTACAAAAGCTGCGCGCCCTCGGATGTGTGCGCGGCTTGCCCACAGGTTGAGACCCGACGACACCTCTTCTTCGACTGCTGCCTTCCGAGCGAGACTTGGCGCTGCCTTGGTGTCCGGATCCCCGCTGGGGCCTTCTCCGTATGGGATCTCCCGGCTCCTCTCCCCATCCCTACTTCGCTTTGGCACGCCGGGTTGGCTTCCGTTCTATGGGGGCTGTGGAAGGCCCGGAACGACCTTGTCTTCAACTCTCACTCTACCACGTCTGCCTTGGTGCTTAGGAAGGTTTGCGACGACCTCGCCCTTTGGAGATGGCGGTACAGGATCGAGGATAGGGGTCATCTTGACCAGCTACGAGTTTTTTTCATTTCATGTATTCGTGTTGGTTGATGGCGGCTTTGATCCCTCTCTCCCCCCCCCCATGTTTTCACTTGATGTACATATAGACTGGCTGCGTAGCCTCTTCGAGTTATGAATAACAAACGGTGGGGTTTTTTGCCCCCCCGTCATCCTCGAAAAAAAACACTTGCCGACACCTGGAGCAACAGGGCTCAATTAATCCTACTTACATGGTGTAAACTACCCTATTCGTCAGGAACTGACCAACCATCCCAGTTGATGGGAGTGCTCTTTGTTTCTCAATACTGTTGTACTAGTTGATTAACAGAGATACGCGCCGCAGTACAATAAAACGTGGTCTGAATCGAACGTTAACAACCTAACCAAACAACCAACCAAGATTGCAGTAGTTAATAAACAGAGTCTGTCATTACATCATATAGTAGATACATACGAGTAATTTGGATGCTAGTTCAACGGACATTGATATAGATAGCATATGTAAAGACAGGAGCTTGGGGCAATTGATCATCGCATCTTCAGTTGAGAATTCAGACTTGCTCAGCAAAAAGCATCACCTCCCCGTCATAGTCAGAGGGGGCAAAGTCCTCTGGGTTGTAGTCCAGCCGCACTCTCCCCTCGTGGACATAGGGATCAAAATCAGGGACCTCTTCCATGTAACCCTCATGGACCTCGACGTAGCCTTTCGTGAGCAAATCGACGCGTGCCTTGTCCACCAACACTATGCTGTGGCCAATAGTCTTCTTCTCCGGCCGACATTCTTCGTCCAGGTACCTCTTCCTTTCATCCATCCACCGCGGCGGAAACACCCCGCCGGCTTCGGCACCAAGGAGCTCGTCGACGGTGGGGGTCTTCCCCATGATCAGCAAGACGCTGATAATATCATCCTCCAGTCGATCCATGCCCGGGGCGGCCACAGATGCAGTCTCCGGCTTGGACTCCTTGATGATCCTGTCAACTGCTTGTTCGAACTCCTTTGATCCCAGAGCGTAAGACTCGGGGAAACGTCGCAGCACCGACTTGACTCTCTTCCGCAGCTCTGCGTCCTCCGAGAAGAGGTCGACCTGCAGCTTGCCGTTGACAGCTGCGGCGGCCGGATTATAGAGTGTATATGCCCAGTGCTCAGTGGGCAACTCCTGCGCCGGGAAAGTGTCCAACGCCTCACATTCCCCCGACGACTTCCTTTTGGTGGAGCACCGGCCCTCCTTGTCGGTCGCCGGCTCCTCCGCCGCCACTGGCTTGGCGGTGGTCGCCAGCTCCTCCGCCGCCTTAGGTTTGGTCGTGGAAGCTTTCTTGCCGCGCCCGCTCGTGCAACCGTCCTTGCCGGTCATCGGATCGGATCCGATCAGATCAGCCGGAGTCCTCGCCGTGGAACGATTGTGTGGATTTGGGATTGGGGTAAGATGCGGCGGCAGCGTTGCGGTCTAGATGTATATAAAGCCGGAGCACAACCCTAGTTATTCGAGTCGAGAGTTCGATACGGAGTCGGCGTCCCTGGATATCAACTCCAGTCAGGCAAGGACTATAAACCCTTCAAACGAGACCCGGTTTTCTAGCGACTATACCTCTTCATCACTTCAGACCGGCATCAAAGTATTGTTGAGAATACTTAGGTTTCTCGAAATACTGATGTACTCCATCCATTCCATATTAGTTACCGCGGTGCATAGATATATCCGAATTTGCGACAAGTTTTTTTTTTTTTTTGCAAACGGATGAAGGATTAAATAATTTAAGGTGTTCAACGTAGTATCTTGTGCGAGCAAAAAAGTTGTGACATAATTTCGATGCAGACAGGTATCTCTATCAACTCGGAATGGCATCAAAGTACAACACGTGAACACAAAAGGGTTCTGCAGGCAGACTGATCTCGTCGGCGGCAACTGTGGTCTGCTTGACAAGCAAACGAATTTCGACGCTCTGGCCTTCTTAAAGCAAACCGGTAGAGATACTAGTTTCAGATGTTTCCAATGTTGAAGTGATTATGCTGCTCTACTTACTTAATTTGCTAAGCAATGAGTTTTGTGCTGCCTCAAAAGTCACTGCATTTCCATGGAAACATCTTCTAGGCTGATAATTTTGGAGACCTATCTTAACTATCTGAACAAAGCTTTTCTGACAAATGCAGCAAGGGATCACTATCCTCCTGACCAACCTAAGCAGCAACACCGGGTACAACGTGACCCTCCAGAACGACCTCAACGTCAGCGTCGACAGAAAAGAAGCAGCCACCGGCGGAGGCACAGCTCATTCACCCATGGCCTCAAGCGAGCGGCCTCTTGGCGGGGAGGCAAGCCGTCAGGCGAGAGCACAAAGAGGGACGAGTTGTACCATTTGACCGCAAGGACGGCGACCACCAGAGCAGAACAATGCTGCTCAATGGCGTCCCGCTGGAGCTGGGTGACGATGGCAGCATCCCGGCTCTGAACCCGGTGCCTGCCCCTGTTGATTCGCCCGTGTACCTGGTCCCAAGTCCCAACATGGGTCATGTCTGTAGTTCGTTCTTCAGAGGTTTCAGGCCAATGCCTGCTACGTCCTTTTGTTGTAGTTTACACACTTGGAACATTTGCTATTTATTAACTTCATGAAATAGAAATGGAATCAAGAAAAGAACATGAAAGGGGGTACTTTTACAATCCTCATATATAAGCATCAGTTGAAAAGGATGCGGAGTATCTGGCTAATCTGCAGTGTCAGAGGGGATGAGATGCAAGTGCATATATCATCAGTTGGCAAAGGATACAACAGCACCTTCCAATCAAGGGTCATTTTAAGGTAGAAACAACATCCCAAGGAAACAACCTCTGAGCTAAAATTTGATTTCATACTTGCTGGGGCCTTCCCTTGCGGAAAAAACACCCTCCAAAAATAAGCGTATGCTGCTTAGTCTGGCGCGCACACGGTATTCTTTAGTAAAAGGCGAAAGAATAGTTCGCTTTGTGCTCACCACGCAGCTGCGTGCTTTTGTTCCGTCGACCACGGGTCCTATTTATAGCTGTCCAATGCTCATCCTCTCGCTTGCCTGGGCGAGGTGGGACTAAACCATTCCCCAGCGACAACTCCGTACTGAAACTATTCCACTCTGAAGCTGTAACCTCCGAACCGACGAAAGGGCCCCTTCAGGCCCAAAAACAAAAGCCCATGTGGCCCATTGCGGGCTGCTCGAACTACGGTTTCCTTTTTTTCGTTCGTTTTCCTGGTCTTCCTTTTCACGAGGTCCAGAGCTACCGAGCTCTAACCCCAAAAACAAACGAGTCCAGAGCTTGAACAAGTTCAAAAATATAAAAGGTCCAGAGCTTGAACTGAATTTTCAGTATAACGTACAAGATCGACTGGTAGGCTTTTGCAGAGACTTGATATGCGCAAGCAATACGAGGTGTGCAATTGCAAGGATTCTTAATTTCAGGGAGCATTACGAGCCACTCTTTGTAGGCTGGCAAGAGTTTTGCCCCTTGGATGCAACAAGGTTCGGTAGTCATATGAAAGAATTTGTCCAAAATCAACAATGGGACCGTGCGACAAGTATAGCTCTGACGAAAAGATGCTCTAACAAGCCATGGCGACCCAGCCCGTGCCGGCGTCGCCGCCTGCTCCACCACATCCGCGCGAGCTCCCCCCACCTCCATTCAAACCGGTGCGCCTCCACCTCGCCCCGCAGGCCCCATGGTTTCTGTCGGAGGAGCAGCGCCGCCAATGTTGGTCTCCGATCCAGATCGGGTTTGGGCTCCGACGCCGGCGCTCTTCACCCCTCCGCGCTCACCTCGGTCGGCGGCCTCTGGGGAGGAGATAGTCCCCGACTCTGCGCCCACCTCCCTCGCTGCGGGGAGATCGGCCGGTCTGAGCCCTCCATCGTCGATGTGGCGTCGGTGGCCGCCAGTTCGGAGGGCGCCCGCACTGCTGGCAAGCTGTGCTCCATCATCGTCGACATGCGCGGCCAGCTGGGTGGGGAGGGGGCCTACGGCTCGCCTCCTGGCCCGGCGTCCCCTACTCGGGAGGTTGGGGATTAGCTCGAGCCATCCTGGAAGCACCGCTCGGACCGGGCCAAGTCTTTGCAGGGACATGGCATTTGTGCGGCCGCGTGACATGCCTCGGCGATCCGCCCGGGAGGAGGATAGCTTGCTTCTCTTCATGAAGAGGACCGCGGGTCTCTACTCTCGTTGTCTTGCTCCCAAGCACCATGCTGCCGACTGCAAGAACGATATCCATTGCCTCACCTGCAACCTTTCCGGCCACCGGGAGCACCAGTGCCATCTTCGCCGCAAGAAATGGAACTCCCAGAAGCGGGGCTCTGCTTCAACTGTCTCGTCTCCTCTCGCTTCGGGTGCATGCTCTTGGGCTGCGGTCACTGCCCCGAGCCTGCCTACTACCGAGCCGGCCGCTTCTAGCGATCCGCTCGTGCATGCTTTCGGCACTACCCAAGCAGCTGCGATCCGCTCCGAGCTCAACGAAATCGTACGAGGAGCAATTCTGAAGGAGGAGCCAACTAGCATTAGTACATGCAGATTTACAAGAAGCCAATCCTTCGTAAGTGGTGGAGGAGCTGGTTCAGGTTACCAGGCCTCGACAGGCAGCCAATCCCCAGTCGACAACCTCGTGAAGACAATCCTAGAAGTGGAAAGCTGCTGAGCTCAGATAAGATGATCAAGTGTCAGCAAAGACAATCAAAGAAGTGGAAATCTACTGAGCTCGGATAAGATGATCAAGGTTCACGCGTCGGTAGAAACCTTCTAGACTTGTTCTTTTAGCAAGTCTATTGTTTCTAGTGTTGTTGTTCTAGACTTGTTTTTTTTAGCATGTCTACTGTTTCTAGTGTTGTTGGTTAGCTGATGCGTCAGGATTTAAGATCCTTTGAGTTAGGCCGCAAGGTGTAGCCTTGCTGTGTTTGTTTTTCTCTCCTAGGCAGTTTTCCTGTCTTGTACAGTTTTCCCTCTACTGAAAGGGAAAAAAAAATCATCCCTCTACTAAAATGAAAAAAAATCAACAATGGAGCAGGACCCGCTAACTCAAATGTGATACTAAAAATGATTAACCATTTCATGCAAGCGTTGCTTCGCAGTCCGAGAGGGGTTGGCAGCCAAGTCAGGAGCTGAATTAATATATCTAGTTCTATACAAACTGGTATTTAGCACAAAAGGCATTTCAAAGAATTATCTGCACATTTCCAATATGGTCAATTGTAACAAATATCCTGTAGGTAACTCACAGCAATGACATCTCTACTACCCTTCTCCAACCTACCAAGGCAGTCACAAAACTAGCAGAACAAAATTTCAAGGGCTTAAGAATATCAAGAATGAAAAAAGAATAAATGGAGGAAAAGAACATTATAAACTTTGGGGACCTCAGCTGCCTCCTTTCTTCACCGCGATAAACCGAACGTTCCACTTGCTTAACCTGTCCACTGCATTATTCTGCGATGAAGGATTAGCCCAATCCCAGAGGAAGAGACTTCACCGAGCTATCCTTCACAGTTATACTATCCAAAAGAATGACGAACCAATATGATACAGATGAAAAGAATCGTGTACCCATATGATACAGATGAAAAGTATCAGAGGTCTTTGCATGCAGGGACATGTCAGAGATGTGTGTTTAGTGATGACTGACTTCCTCTTTCACCAATGATATTCCAATCCAACAGCAATAGGCCTCTCCAGCGAGCAATGGCAGGGCTATGCCGCTATGCCCATCAGTGTCTACACCATTTGTCCAAAGTCACTATCTGTCATACTGGGGCTCCAAAATATGGCAGTTTCTAATGAAGTCATTGGAGTAATTTACATGCTTCGTCCAAAACGGCTGTAGGTTTTTAAAAGCAATGTCTAGCCATGGCTTGCACTGACCATTGTAGTGGACCACTGCAGCCTTCTTAACACTTTCAATGTCCGTGTTTTCTTGGTATCCCAAGCCAAGCATATGCCACGATGGGTCCATACCATGTACATGACCCCTGAATGCTATAAGTGCAGGTGGCAAAGTACCGAATTTCCAGAGAGTAAGACCGGATTTTAGATTCTGCAAAAGAATGGAAATGATTATGTTTTAGCATCATAGAAGTTTAAGATTGTAAATAAGTTACACACTCTGGAGGAGTGGAAACAAGGCTGATTGCAATAGGGAATGAAAATCTACATTCTTTCTTTGACAGTTTTACTACAGCTGTACTTATCCAGCAGGTGTTAAAATCAAGTAGTTCACTGAGATTTTGGAGCACTGGACACAGCACAAAAGTGACATGAAACACTGCCACTTGAACATTTTCAAGTTTGAAATAAAGCAACTAAACTATGCAACACAAATTATAGTAAGTGTGGTTCACAGCATCCATTTAACTCCCTCCGACCCAAATTAATTGACACGGCGCATATACTATGTCCAGTATTGAGATAAAGTGGTCAGCAACAATTAATTTGGGCCAGAGGGGGTAGAAGATGTAGCTCAGTTATGCTACCATCTGCACTTACCCAGGGATGTTAAACTGAAGTAGTTTATGGAGATCTTGGAGACACCCGAAACAGCATAAGAGTGAAATGAAACATAGCTGAACACTTGAACATTTCCAAGTTGGAAATAAAATGACTATGCAGAACAAATTATAGTATGTGTGGTTCAAAGCATTCATTTAATTCATATATAAGATGTAGCTCAACCTGGCAGATTATGCATAAGATATTCTTGTGAAGATAAAAATGGGTTACCTCCTTCAACCAGAAATGGTATGTATCCCGAATGTTTGTCTTCCTCCAAGCTTCCAGATCAAAGACATTCATCCCATATGCCCATGCACATTCTTCTGGGTCAAGACTTCGTTCTATAACAGGGTGAGAGAAGTTAAAATATGTCCTGAAGCGCTTAGACATCACCCAGTTGTCTTCACCCCTGCACGTCTCCACAGCACCATTCACCTTCCCTTCAAGATCAATCTCCCAAAGAGGAGACAAATCACGCTGAACAACAATGTCATCATCAAGGAAGACCACCTTGTTGAGGCTTGGAAAGAGCTGGTTAAATTAGAACAGCATCAGATTTAGGAAATGAAAACATCAAAATGCAACACTTTCTAGTCTAAAGAGAGCATCTTCAGAACCTAGTTATAGGTTAGACATGGCCTTACTTCAAAGCAAAAAAAGTATTGATGCAACTAAATGGTATTACCAATGTTAACAAAAGGATAACGGCATATACATGCACTTTTCAGTCTTGGTATCGTATAGGAAGAAAATCCGACAGATATTAACAGTGAGATGGTTCGTGGGATATCTATCATGGCAGATTTTAGCATCTATCACTTGGTATATAGATGGATAGAAAAGTTTAGTTATTAGCAGCTATAAATGTCATATTGAGCAATTTTGCATGCTACAGCAGATTCTAATGCTATTTCGACAAACCCTGCTTCCACAAAAATAGTGAACCTCATTAGAACTTCAGGCAAATGAATTAAAATTTGACACCATAATGTAATATATCCGATCAAACCATATTAGTACATATGCATGAATTTGAGTACATTCCAACTTTTTGTTTACTAGTGTTCCCCATAATTCATTTGTTCTGTTGTGCAAGAACGATTGCACAGCAACACGGTGAGCTCAATAACAAAGCAGGTATCTTCCAGGTAACCACCGACATAAGTACTATGTTGTGGAAATGGTGTCCTATCAGGACATTAATCTAATGACCAGGTAATACAGTTGTACACCTACTAACAGAAGTTACACATTTGCAAAACAATCCAAAACCTTAGAAATGACTCTACATACAGAATAGCTATGTGTTGCACATATTCCACTAGATTATGAATCAGACCTATTTTATAGTAATAGATAGAAAGCAAAAGAGAATGTTTCAGATCAAAAAGGCACCTCGGGCAAATAGATGCGGAGGTGATTAAGCAGGGATATGTATTTGGGGCTCCGAGCCTGCAGCTTCGAAGCAAGCACCCTTGGATTGTCACTTGCACTGGAAACTGTTCCATGATCTCCATGATAGTGATTTCTGACCCCACGGTGGTTTTCTATAGCCTCTAGGACTGGGACATTTTCTCTGGTCAACCAGTCAAACTGGTGAACACCTTTCACTTCAACTATTGCAGGCGATACAGAATTAAGAGCAAACCATGAATGCATCCCAGGATATGTTTTTTTATCAGTGATAACATGAAAGACTACTTTCTCAGGCACCGAGGAAGCCCGTACAGTTGAACTGACAACAACTGAAGCAGCAAGGATGTTATCACTTGCTAGAATATAATGTTGGAAGGAATTGTCGGAAAGCAAAGGTAACAGTTCAGGTGGTGGCAACTGTTTCCTTGCATGAGCATTTGAGGAGTATTCATCAGTAAGACGCAGAGACAGGCAATGAATGCCTTTGGGAATAGCAGTTGAGGCGTAATGCTTATACAGCTGTTCTGCTAGCCTTGACCTCTTTATCTCCTTATCCATGCTTTTCATCTACAAAGAAGCACATGGCTGATTAAAATTTAGTTTACAATTCAAATTCAATGCACTACATAAAATAACAAACCAGGACTAAGAACCATGAACTAAGATAAAGTATGCTAGCAAGGACCAAGTTCAAATTTCTAAAGCCAGTATATGACCAATCAAGTAAAGTAACACAGAATTGTACAAATACCAGAGGGCAGAAACGAATGCTCCAAATATGGCAGTAACAAAAAAGTGTTAGTTGCAAGTAATGGTAATTTACATATAAAACATCTGCAAGACACAAACCAGAAAGAGCATATCATGTCTACGGATTTCTTTAAGAAACGGTTTGCTTGTAATAAGTTATACAGATCACAGCATATGATTAAGCAGGCATATGTGTTTGAATCCTTCTGTATACATCTGCGCACGTGTTATTTCTTATAGCCCATGCCAGTCTCCAATTATCTATGCATCAAACCAATACTATACCTTCCTAGTTTTCCAACAGAATTATTCAATGTTGGTACTTCACTTGATGTTGAGCATGGGTCTGTACAATTGCATAAGATCTGATTGCTGAAACACATAAATCCAAACTTGCAGTTTTATATAGCTATCATATTCATAAACTACGCAAGTCTGCCAACAATAGAAGTTAATGCCCAAAGATTAAAAAACATAACTAAGACTAAATTTATATAGCTTCAAAAGAGTTCTGAATAAGAGCTGGTTAGACTGTGAAGCAACTTATTGGATAAAACCCGTGGTATTTTATGCACGCACATCAAAATTGTGGTTTTCAGATGCCATGATCTCCAGATGGTTCAAAATCCGAACAGACTCATGCAAATTTGAACTGCGAACAATGCATAAGTACAGATTAAATTAGGATAGTTAATTTCATACCGTAGCCTTCAGCCTGACAGCAAATGTCCTAGCATCATAATGATTATCCTTTATCTCCAAAAGAAACTCCCTGAATGATTCTGGTAACTTTTTATCAGAAGTGGATTCCTCATTGTTAACTTGATCAAAAATTCTATACAGATCTTGCACCAGCCTCTGTTCACATGGAGTGAGAAAAGTAAATATACTTTTGCTCTCTTTGAGGTACATAATAATGTTTTACCTACACAAAGAAGCGCAAGGAATCGAATAACTTACTGTAGAATCACCCCCCTGCCTACCAAGGAAACTAGGTCCTATTCGCCTCCCCAAACAATCTGCAAACCAGGATTGCAACAGTTACACCAAATAATTGCATCAAGTTCGTACATGTAAACTCCATATAGCAAGATAGCTAACCATAATAAAAACATACATGCAACAGAAAACAAGTCTACAGTACAAGAAGACCCAAACCCATGGACAAACACAACCTTCCTAGTGTCATATCAGAAGCTTGCAGAAAATTATATGCCTACGCCACAACTAGATAACTTATAACGACATCGAAACCCAAACAAAGAAGTTGAGGTCCCATCCATATTCCATACAAAAACATGCATACCCTTGGAGGAGCCTATTTGGCCAAGATTCTCCAGCCAGTACTATAGAGAATCTCAAGTGCCAAAATATGGTTTAGCACCCAGGCAGAACGTGGATCAAGGATGAGAAAAGCACAATCACCTTGCTTCGTTGTAATCAACTCCCAGAAGGGTATGAATACAGAAACTAACTAACTTCAGCCAGAGACACACAGCGACTACTGCTGTACTCTATGGATTTAAACCAACACTGTTGAGTATACTGTGCAGGAGAAAGAAGGCCATGGAAGGTATAATAACTCCAAATGTTGGGAATATATATCGGCACTTCCAAACAGTCAGGATAAAAGCGGGTAGGTCAAATGTATCAAACAAGATCAGTATAGGAAAACAGAAGTTCTTTAGATTAGGGCAGACTAGGCCACAAGAAGTTCAGATCAAAAGTTCTGACTGGGATAACAAGATCCAGTGACAATCTCATAGGCTAGTCCAGGTTGAGCAATGAGTATTCAGTTATTAACAGTTGTACAGCAGAATTAGTACCGAAATCATGCCACCACTCTGTTTCAAGAATGTGAGACAACAGCATAGTGTATCTAATTAATTCATGAAATAAGTAACTAAACTTGCCTCCAGATACACAAGTACACTGGCTTAAGAATAACAGTGCCCTTTTTGTGCATGTCACTTTAAGGTTCAGTGGCATTACTTTTCTTAGCAGGATGATCACTGTTGGAATATGTGCACATGCTTCTTATAAGAAAAGTGAAAATATGAAGGCCTGAAAGATTCCAGGCCTCCTGCAGCCCAGAAAGTGATCCTCTCATATCCAACAGACACGCATGATTTACAAGAAAAATAGTCCAATTTGTCTTAATGTTGTTTAAACTGGTTATCATTATTCCACATTCTTGTACCGTACCCACTAGCCCAACTTCTATTGAGTAACCTGAGTTATGAATCTAATCAGGTTAGAGCATAGTGCCCAGTAAGTTCGATGCTGAAGTAAAGCACATTTTACTTCAATGGATCAATCAGCTAGGTAAATGAGGAGCATTGTCATAGCTCCCTGGCTTCGACATATGTCTGTGGTGCCTCAGTTATCAATGCTAAGCAAAGAATTTGGGCAGGGTTCACCCAATCAGCATACGGTTGCAGCTTGAGGTAGACTGATATGTAGGGAAAGCTGATAGCATCTTTGAGGATGACGTTTCTCCTCCAGTTTTGCAAGATGCTAAAAAAAACAGGATAAAACGATTCCTTCCAAATCCACAGTATGGCTGGTAGCACTAAATCTAGCTCCTAAATCTTACCCAATACATGACAGTCACGATCCTACATTTTGGCCAATAACAGAAAATCAGTCAGCCTAGATCCGTAATTCAGCTATCATAAACCTGAATCGCAAACTCTCTTGGTCTCACACCGAGATAGCTCCTTGGCATCTACATTTGTTCTTGGTGCCTAAATTATCAATGCTGAGCAAGGAGTGTGGGCAAGGTTCACCTAATCAGCAGACGATTGCAGTTTGAGGTAGATTGATATGTAGGGAAAGCTGATAGCATCTCTGAGGATGACGTTTCTCCTCCATTTTTGCAAGATGCTCAGAACCAGGATAAAAGGATTCCTTCCTAATTTAACAGTGTGGCAGCTGATAGCGCTAAATCCAGTTCCTGAAGCTAACCCAACCGATGAGAGCCACGATACTACATTTTGGCCAATAATAGAGTATCAAGCGGCCTAGATCCCAAATTCAGCTAGCTCAGCTGAAATCCTAATCATAAACCCGAATCAGTGACTCTCTGGGAAAACACAACATATAATGAACGAGATCAGGGAACCAGGCAGCTGAATCTCCAGCTCGACGAGTAAGATTATCGGAAGGCATCACACGCTTTGAGCACGAAATCTAGGCAGGAACCACCTGCATATCTCCACATTCCCACGGGGACGGCAAAATCGCAAGGACAAGGGCGCTGAGATCCGAGCTCTGCCGCCTCAAAGCAGCGAATCAACAGCCGCAAGTAAACCCGGGAAAAACAAAACGCGGCGAGATCGCGGGGCTGGCTCCGATCTTACCGATGGAGGAGCACTTGCTGCCGCCCGCCTCTAGCGCCGGCACGGCGAGGAGTATGAAGGCGAAGGGCAGGAGGCAGCCGAGCGCGACGACGGCCGGGAAGGCGACGGCGCGCAGGTACCACGCGGCGGTCCCCCCTCCTCCTCCCCCTCCGCCCCCTCCGCCGCGCCGTCCCGCGGCCGCCCCCGGCAGCGCGAGCGGCGGCGGGGGCGGGGGCGGCTGCGGCGCGACGCGCACCTTCATGGAGTCGACGACGCCATTGCTGCTGGAGATGGTGATGCTGCGCATGCTCGGCGAGATCCGCAGCTGCATCCTCCACCTCCCCCGCCGACGGCGCCGACGAGGGGAGCTCCGACTCCGGCGGCCTAGGGTTCCGGCGACGGCGGCGGCGGCGAGGCGGTGGCATTGGGCAGAGACATGCTAATCGCACGGGCGGTACTAATAGCAAGGGAGGAAAAAGAAAAAAAAGGAATTCATGGAGGCCCCGCCCTGCGTAAATACGAGATAGCCCGAGGGCCTATCGGCTAAACTGCCGGGGTCTGCTCGGCTGTCGGGGGATTTCAGGAGAAAGAAGATAGACATGGTGGCTTCTCGATTTTTTTTTTGTTTTTCATCTTTTTTGCTCATCTTTCTTGCTTTTCTATTGGGATTTTAGTAGCTTTATTACACTAGTTCTCCTCTAAGATGAGTAGTCCAACCTAATGCTTATGTTGTTTAGCCATGCTCATGCCCAAGTCGACAAAAATCTTAGAGCTTGTGCGATATCGGGCAATTCATTTCATTTGTTGCAAATGAAATGAATTCAAAATTCCACCAGGATTTCATTTAATTTGAATTGAGAATCCAGACAAATGATGGGGTAGGGAACATGAATCCATTTAGCACACGACGTCATTACACTAGAATTCTCCAATGAAATGATAGTCCAATTCCAATCAGCCAAACAGGCTGGGTTACAAAATCTCAAATGAATTTCGCGATTTCGCGATTAGTTGCCAGGTACCAAATGAGCTCTTAGAATGATGCCTACATGATTAAAAAATAAAAACTTGTTCGAATTCACTCATTAAGTGGTCAACGAATTCTAGCTCATTACTTTGACAAACCGAGCTGGGTAAAATCATGATCTCGCAAATTACTCAAAAATGACAAACCTGGCAGGTTTTCGGGTTTTCGGGTGTTCGCTAGTATTATAGGTGTCCCTTTTTTTTTGTCATTTTTGCACAACCCCGATTACAAAGGTATGACGAGCTGGAACTTTGCGCGTAGGTAGAACACAACATTATCTTCGTCTAGATTTGTTTGAAAGTTGAAACTGAAAACTATTATATTTAATATTTTTAAATAAAGTTAAGACTTGAGACATCCTTTTACAGATGGAGGGAGTTTTCACAATCTCGTACTGATGGTCCAAAGACACACTTCCACTTGCACACCAGAAAATGGACGTGCATGATCTTCTATTCATAAGAATATTTCATTGAAAGTAAAAACTGATAAAAAAAAACACGTACGTGTTTGCGATGACCGCCGACAATCCCCGTCCGAAGCTGCAGTGCTCGATCATGATTCAACCACGTACGTGTTCCTACGTCGTACGCCAGCGATCAACCGCGACATCTCAACAAACTCATCAGCCCCAATGATCCCGGCGCGCGCGCGGTCAGTCTTTGCACTATCGATCCAGGCGCGCGCCATTAACAAATTCATCACGAGCCGCTCCCTTTTCCTTTGCGTAATTTCAAGCTGCTCATCGCCTGACAGCGACTCCCCATCGACCGGGAAAGAGAAAGGAACACCTTGACGTCCGGCCGGCCGATTCTCCAAGTGGACGTACATGAATACGATCGAGCAGGCACGTAGCCTAGTATATTCCTCTCCCTCTGGCCACGCCTTGGTTTCCATGCATGCAACGCGCGCGCGATCACAAGTAAATTGATTTTTCTCGCGTTGATTTTTTGTTGTTGTTTTTGGGTCTCCCTTTGACGTTGGATTGCGTGCCGGACACGTGGTAGTAGTTGGAGATTTTTCTTTTTTTTTTTGTTTTTTGTGTGTGTACATTAGACTATGAAGAAAAGTGACATGTTTGTGTTCTGCTTTGCACCGACAGTTGAGTCTTGGTTGGTTGGTTGGAGGAGGAGCTCGAATTTGTACGTAAGCTCCGATCGCGACGACCCGGATCGAGATTTTAAAAGTTAAAACACATTTTTTAGTTGGCTGAGGGATTTTTCGGATTGCATGAATTCGAGAACGTAGGAATACGGAAAATAAAGGATTGGGATGTTGCTGATGTTGATTTTAAAGGATTATGGAACAAGGATTCCGTAGCGGGCGCCTTTGAATTATGCCCGGGAAATAAATGCACAAAATTAAATTTGGAGGTATTTGGAAGAGAGATAGAGTGAAAGCACAAATTGCGGTGGTTTTTTGCATACTCCCACCTTAACCTAAATATGCCATCTAGTATGGTGGGCTTTTTCCCTCTTGCTTAATGAAAAGGTAGTGCTCATGCCGATTGCTCAAAAAATGCAACGAGCTCCTAAACAAAGATAAAACGGGGTTGAGCTCATGTTGAGAATTACGTGGCATTAATGACGGGCATAATTAATGAATTGATGGGAATTTAGCAACCCTAATCCTTTTATTCAAAGGTATTCCATGGGAAAATTTATTAGGATTCAAATCCTACAAAATTTCTAATGAAAATTCCACAATCCAGGCATGCCTTGAAAGTGTTATCGAACTACTATTCAACTAGAGAAGTGTGACTTGTGATTGGTCGCTGATTTACCTGGAAAAAATGTCCTCGTCTTGAAAAGTTGGAAAACTATGAAAATTGTTCTGTTCGGTGCTTCATAGACCGTATATTGATGCCCACCTAATAATATGATCATGGTTATGGTCCTGACCATTTCTAGGTTAGATAGTCAATCTTCATGCACTAACCAACACAATCAAAAGTTCGAAGTGATAAAAACGGCTAGGACAATCCACACATGTTGTAACACGTCCTCTCACGTATGACTTGGAGAGGCGTGAATCTCAACATATGATTCTAGAAGCCTACACGTGGACACAAAGGGCTATTATATATAAAAATTAATAAATCGGGAAAGCCAAGATTTGAACACAAAACGTTAGGGATTTGATACCATGTAAAGATTTATGCACTAGTCATCCCAACTAAGCATTGAACTGATGACAAAAGCTAGGCAATTTATGGTATACACTTCAACACAGATATATAAGTGGCGCACCTAGATGACTTGCACGCATGTCTGCATCTCGATACAAGGCCGCCCTTAGATTATTAATTAACGAAAAACGAAGCAAAACTCCAACGTGCATGTTCCTCCGTTTGTGAGCACCCAGATCTAGCTACAATCAGATTAATATTATTTGAGCCAACCACGTGCTCGCAGCCTAAAATACAGCGTCCTCTGGCTAAGCTCGTCCTAGTTGGAGTGTAGTAATAGTACTACCCAGCTCCCTCTCGGTCCCTCCCTTGTAAGTCCAAATAGTTGCAGATTGGCAGTACTAGTTCTTAACTTGGAGGGCCAAACAAAACAAACAGGATACTACCTCGATCACCAACCCCAAGTTGATTGATGTGGTCTCAGCTCTACTATCTACTCTCTAGTACCTCTCTCACTGGAGCAGTACGTTCAAGTTCCCAATGTAGTACTGTATTGCAATTCTCTCAACAAAGTGTTGCTAGGTTTGTTCCTTACTTAGACTAGACCTGCTGTATTTTTTTTAAGGAATTCATTTTGAGATGGCATTTTGGCCGAACAACTCCACAACCCCTACCAAAACCTCATGGGCAAAAGGGAGAATTTGGTGGTGTGGATAGACCAAATGTCAATCATTTGTTCTCCCCCGAGCAATATCCAAACGAGAAGAATCAGATTATGGCTATGGATGGGTTTGGTGGTGCGCTTTGTTTTTCCTTAACACTGGTTTGGTGGTGGCTTTAGTTGTGTTTGGTGATCCAGAAACAAAAGGCAAAGCTGATGCGCCCCCAGACCCAGGTGACCCCATCCATTCCAGCCAGGTAGCTCGCTTGGCTTGTGTGCGTTCTGATTGATTCGTTGCAGAGGGTAAAATAATAGCAAGTGAGATGGTAGGCCTCGAGCCATACATCAGTGTTGTATTTACATGTTTTTCCATGAAGGAGAACAGGAAAATGGCAGCGCAAAAACATCTCGCTGGTACATCAGATTATCTGATAAGGAAATGCACGTAGACGCATCAAAGAGAGAAGCGTTTCAGAGTTTAATAAGATGGCAGCTGATATCTGCAATGACAAAAACACAAAACATATAAGCAGACAACGTTAGCAATTAGCATAATGCACCCACCAACGGTGTCGGCAAACCTAACCCTCCGACGCAGCCTGGCTATACTAAACCCATGAAACTGAGACTTCAATGACATATGCAGATCAGATATGTGATGTATGCAGCGTCGCTCACATGGTCGCATCCTTTTCGCTCTTGATCGTGCAGTGCCAAGTTTCAGTTTCGCAAGCATTGACCATTTTGACATTGTCAATAGTTGCTGGCTTGATGCTGTATTGTTGCAACTTGCAAGCATGATGAAGCGGCTAGTTGCACAATAATGAACCACATGTCAAGCCATCACAAGCAACAGTTATGAGAAACTGCAGGAGTGCAGGTTACCTCACAAGCCTCTGCCACTGTGATCTCAGCCTGGCTTAGGATCTTGCTCATATTTTTCAGAAAGAGGTTAACATAGTTGGCCACTGATCAAGTGAAGCATCTGCCTTCTCTCTATTTGCTTCTCCGCCTGCCAACCACAAGCGGTGGATATTATGGTCCATACATCTGCCTGGGACACCTCCAGCTCTCATGAGATGAGACATCTCTTTTGGTCCAGCAAAAGACAGCACAAGTTTTTGAACAGGGAACCAGCACAAAAGTGAGGACCATGAGGCATAGACAGTGACGCTTTATGAGGAGGGAAACAGACCAGCAAACTGTTGAGCAGATCATGAGCGCCCACATCCATGGCTAAACCATGAAGGTAGCGATTCAGAGAAGGAAACAGGACAGGAGCCTCTCATGTGGCAAGCGACTGTTGGACAGTGCATAACATTTACGATACATTGGCAACATCATCAGCTAGGACAAGGATTTTGTAATTCGGCTCGTCTTTTTTCTTCTTATATATGGTGTCGGCGACAGCATGATCCTTGAGGCTGGATCATGTATGAGCTTAAAAGGGGAACACAGATACCAACAGCAAAGGTGATTAGTGATGTGCATGTGCATGTGCCCTTCACAGTATTCCTTGCTGAAACCCCTCACCCAATCAGACAGAGGGGCACATAACCATGTGGGTTCTTCTGCAGACTGCACAGAATCAGCAGTATCCTGGTTCTCAGATCAGTTCTTTTTTAAAAATCTCTACTGGACTGTTACCATTTTTCTTTTGCATGGCACTATTGTCTATTACCATCTTATTGACCACTGACCCAGCTTTAGTTCTGCAAGGAAATGACATTGAAAAAGGAGATGTGCTCAAACTCAAAAGGGAGCAGGATGAGATGCAGGCTGTAATTGTCTCATGATATGAGATGAGTACCCCCTTTCCCAGGGCAGGTTTTCCAGGCTGGTTTTGGCATGTTCTCCTCCCCACTTGGTCTCTGATTTCCAGCGCGTTCATTCACGCCCTCAGAATTTGCTTCCAAGACGCCAGATCATGTCCAGTGGCATAAGGAGAATATCATTGGGCAAACACACTGGCCACACCATCCTTGACTGTCGGTGCCATGCAGTGTGCAGCTGGCTATGCATCTGAAGTGAACCTATCCAAGTCTCCATTATACACTCATCTGAAGGCAGCACAACCTGCGCACTCATCTGACGAAACACTCCACCTTAACAGTAGTATGGCATGGCAATTGACTTGGTTCAGGATTCATGTTTTCGTTGACATTTAGTTATCCAAGTGGTTTGTAGTTTGTACATCACAGTGAGGAACATAGCTTGCTGTACCAGTAATACATGTACAATATACAACCTACAACATGCGTGCATTTTGCAGCTGCGTCGTGCGGAGATGTAGAATGGTGGCTGCTATCATGTAGCATACTAACAGTAGGCCTATGCGTGAGCTTGGCTAAACTAAAGCGTCGGCCTCGGGTAATTCAAGCACCTTGTGCGTTCCTTTGGATCTGGTTCCGGGTCTAAACTGGTTCCCTTCAACGTACCTGCAGCAACCAGGATAGTTGTGCGCCTTAATAACAGTAAAATAGGATGATTTTCAAGTGCGGAAGAAATTTTGTTTGAGAAGAGTTGAAGGCAACGTACAACTCTTTCAAAAATGGATGCTTGTACAATCCTTCAGGGATCCTTCCGATGAAGTTGTTATTATCCAAATACCTGCCAAATATCATTTGGTTGAGAATATCAGAGCCAAATGAAAGACAATGACTGACATTGACCATGCACTAGATTGAACATTGGAAATTAAGAAATAAGGCTCACAAATATGCCAATCTTGGAATGTTGACTAGCTTTGGAGATATCGATCCAATCAGCCTATTATTGGACAAGTGCCTGTACAACATAGAAGAACGATTAGATGCTGAGGTGATCAAATGTTATTCTCCTTTCCTTACTTGTGTGCAGGGGATCTTCCACAAGGGGAAAAGAAAACTGGAGTCTATCATGACACGTCTTCATACAGGTTAACTTCAAGTTCTGACGAAACTTACAAGATCTCAAGGTTGGTCAAATTTGCAATCTGATCAGGCAGCACTCCAATCAACTGATTATTGTTGACGTATCTGTAAAACACAAATCAGCAGTCAGGTCAATAAGACAGCATTTGACAGTCAGGAGAGAAGGAATGAATCTGGTAACTTATCAAATTTCTGCTTACAAGTTTCTCAATGAGGGGAAGCCATTCCCAATGCCAATGAAATCCCTCAGGGTGCCTATCAAGTGGTTGCTACCAACATCACTGCAAAAGTGAAAGAATTTATCATTCATGACAAATTGACAACAAAGAGACCATCATCAACATAACTGGAGGCAGTAAATATGCACAGAAGTTTGCTACTGTACACATTTTTTCATGTGAACTTGAGAGAGAAGGAATTAGAATGGATGTTTACAGGTGACGAAGGTTTTTGAGAGTTCCAAGCTCAGGGGGGATTCGCCCAGTAAAGCGGTTCTCATGAAGATAAAGATAGCGCAGTTCTGGTAGGTTTGCAAGCTCCACAGGAATTTCGCCTTTGAAGTTATTGAAGCTCAAATACCTGAAGAATAGTAGTTAGAGGCGCAAAAGCTGAGCCATAATTAATCCATGAAAACCCAATAAATACTAAAATGAGCTTACAAGTGTGTGAGTTTCTTTAGTTCACCAATTTCAGGCGGAAGCACATCTTGAAGCTTATTCCACCTCAAGTTCCTAAGAGTATGAATGAATTTGGTTAGCTGAAGAGAACACCTATTCAAAATAGGTACCTACGAACCCTAAAGGCAGCAAACAAAGTGATTCTGATTCAATACAACATTAATCCGAGGATGTTGGAAGAATACTTCTGAGAATAAGGGAGGAGTATTTGACTGTTCTGTGCAATAAAACTAAAACATTTCACAGAACTAGTATCTCTACATGACTCACATATCCAAATGTACATCTGTAACCAGAAAGAGATCATACTTACAATATCTTGAGGTGTCTTAACCGTCCAATCTGTGGAGGAATTGGCCCCGTCAACTTATTATTGTGGAGATCCCTACGCGTAAATAATTTAATTGTTTCAGTTCAAATATATGTTGGAGATGAGGTAAGATAAGGTTAAAATTACAAAGCTGTTTCATACAGCCTTGAGTCACTCACGAAAGAATCATCTATAGTCTCTGATATAACTATTTGGAAAATACTGTTGCCGTATATAAATGTAATGACCACTTCATACACAGAATAGTGCAACCCAGACCACACAAGAAGCTGATGTAAATTGTGGCAATCTTTCCAGAATAAGTTAGTTCCTAAATTCTGGCTAATGATATATATATCTGAAGTCATGAACCATGACACATTACATTACATTATAAAACATAACCCTTAACAGTAATATATACATCTACATAGATGTCTTGCCATGTACTCTTATCGGCAGTTACACTAAAAATACTACTCCCTCCAATCCATAATAAGTGTCATGGACAGTAACTATCTTCATCAAATCAATCAGAATACACTAAATAAATACACAAATATGAACAGTTCATTGTTATTTGTACCAAAACGCTTACAAAGAACAGTGGTGATAAGGGAAAATGCTTTTGTTACACTAAATAGATACAAAAATGCCAACACCTTATCATTATGTGAATCAAGACATTTACACAGAACAATAAAATAAAAGCAGTGGCGACAAGGAAAAAGTTCTTACAATTTTCTTAAATCCAACAGGTTTGTTACTGCTGTAGGGAAAGGACCAACTATTGATACAGCATAGACTTCCCTGAAATAAGGTACAGTTGTAATATGATTACTCAGACATGTATATGTAGAAACAGTACACAGAAGCTTCAGAATACTACATTACTTTGCAACAAGGTTGAGGAAAGCATAATAAAGCGTCGCTTATGCGCGCTGAAGCGCATTGCGGAGGCCTTCCGCATCGATTGCATAAGCGCTTAAGCAGAGAAAAACGGAAAAAAGCGCCGCTTATGCACGCTGAAGCGCTAAGCGGAAGGCCACCGCACCAATTACGCTTAACGCTTTCTTGAACCTTGCTTTGCAATCATAAAGTTGATATCCACAGGAAACATGCATCAACGGGTCAAAATGTTGTTATGCTAATAATCATACATATCCACAAAAAAGGTGAATTTCCCCTTCAAGATAAGTACATGATGCTGGCTTTAAAGCTGGTACTATAGTGGTTTAACATCACTGTTGTTAGCTATCTTGCACATCTATGAAATACAAGGCAAGGAAAATGGCATGATTTCTAAGGTTTTTCTAATCCTGATCATGGTGAATAATTGTCATGTACAAGAAACTGCAGTTCTTCAGGTTGAGATTGCATTGAAGATTTCAAGCAAGAAAGTTCTTGAAGGAATGACTCTTTTGTAGCTTTGACATAAGATACGAACAGCATGGATTGACTACAAGCATGCATTGATTTTCTCTTTGGAAAGCAGCTTTGTAAATTAATTATCTAATGAAACTTTTTATCCTTTTACAGGCACATGCTAATAGATCATTAAAATCCTTACAAATCTTATGTATGCCAATAGAAAAAAGGATGGAGTAAACTGAAGGAATGATATAACATGTTTCTTACAGTTCAGTCACAACTCTGTTAGCTTATCTTGCACAATTCTAGCTATGGAACACAAGGCAAGGGAAATGTCATGATTTCTTTGGTTTTTGTAATCCTGATCATGCTGTATGATTGGAATGTAAAAGGAATTATAGACTGCAGTTCCTGGTAGAGATTGCATCTTTCAAGCAAGAAAGTTTTTGAAGCAATGACTCTTTTGCAGCTTTGGCATAAGATACCTCAGATAGCTAACAACATGGATTGACTACAAGTATGAATTGATATTCTCTCAGGAAAGGAGCTTTGAAAACTAATCATCTAATGGCAGTTCTGTATCCTTTTACATGCACATGCTAATACATCATAAATAATCCCTAAAGATCTTATGTATGCCAATAAAATAAATACAGAGTAAACTCAGGAAATGATAACATGTTTCTTACAGTTCGGTCACAACTCGGTAGTCCCCTTGCTGAGAACATGTCACACCGGACCATGGGGGGAGGTCACCATGCCCACAGGGGTCATCCCCAACCCATGAGTAGACAACTCTCCAGCCTAGTGAAGACTTGATCTCATTCAATGCTTTCACTGCAGCAGAAACACAACTTCAGTTCCGACATGCAACAAGCAAGTAACAAACGGTCATCACCCATCGCTAATTCTGAATAATAGCTACGCATCTATGAACATAGAAAGCTCTCCTCCAGGCAAAATCAGGCACCAAGCAGTATCTTATGCACCTAGTGAAAATGATGCACCAGATAATGTATCTTAACTGCACAACTTGCAGGACCTTTGCTCTACAGCTGAATCATGAAGTTGTTGCCAATTACCGCTTCATACCAGTTGAGCCCCGACTAGTGTTACCATAGTAACATCACTACCTCCAAGCTAAAAGTAGATAACTCATCAGTAGACAACTCTCCAGCCTAGTGAAGACTTGATCTCACTCAAAGCTTTCACTGCATCACAAACACACCTTTAGTTCTGACACGAGGAACTGCAGACCGGTCACTGCAGGTTGCTAATTCTGCATAATGTCCAGTCTATTTCTCTGTGAATCAAACAGAGCTTGTGTGCTCGCACAGTCAGGCACCAAGCAGTATACTGTGCAGCTGGTGACATTATTTATACTAGATAGTGCATTGCAGGACCTCTGCTCTGGAACTGAATCATGGAGTACTTGCTAATTATCGTTGCCTTAACATACCACTAGCTCAAAATTAGAGTGTCACGAGCACAACTTATCTACAGCACCTAAGATATATCGTACTGTCAAGCTGGGACGCTATAATTATCTTGGTTCTTGGAGTTCAGTGCGGCCACCTACCAAGCGAATGCCCAATTCAACATCCCTGCTCTAATCAGCAGGAGGTTGCAGCGTCCTAGCACAAGCGGGGCTGGGTCAGATCCCCAAGAAACAGCTAAAGAACCCATCTTTCCGCCATCGCGTAAGAGACCACCAGGAGGGATCGATTGGGTTGAAACGAGAAGGGGGCAGAGAAGGAGAAGAACAATTACGTACCGTCCCTCTTCACGGTCTTGCCCCGCGCGGCGGCGGCCAGGAGGAGGAGGAGGAGGCCGAGGAGGGGCGAAATGGAGCGGGCGAACGACGGCGCGGCCATGCGTGGTGGGAATGGGGTGGGCAGCTGGCTAGCGGTGGTTGTGGGGCGCGCGGCGGGAGACCATAAGAGAAGGTGGCGCCGCGCCGGAGTGGGGTGGGGAGTGAGAGTGGGCAGACGAGCACTAGCTCGCGGTCCCGCTCTCGGCTCTGGAGCTCGTCGGTGCCCCGGTTGGGTTGGGTCTGGGCGCACAGAGCGACCGGTGGTGCGTGATAGTGGTGGACTGTGGCCAGATTAACCGGACTGGTAGTTCACGGAGCACAACTTCCTCCGGGCTCGTCCTTTATTTTATTTTATTTTGAAACAAGGAAGAGGCCCGAAGGCCCCACAAGCTGTATTAGTCGGCGGGGTACATTACATGGAGGACCTTGACAAGTTCACAAATAGCAAACTGGTCCTCAACTTTTACAAGGAAGACCTGCTCTAAAAATTGAAAAAAAAGCAATCAAGTCCTTCTCCGCCCGAGCTCAGAGAAAGACTAGAGCCACAGCTGCCGGCGTCGACACTGGGGACTACGCCACTTGGGTCGCCGTTAGTGTGGAGCGCTACGCCTAGTACGAAGATCCTCCGCTTCGCCTTCATGGCCTGGATGAAGTAAAATCTGTGGTGACAGCCGCACACCACAACGCGGAGTGGCCTCTGATGGCCACAAATCACATTGGCAATCTTGGCCTTCGTGGATGAACTCCGCCACATAGCTTCAGGAACAGCTTCACGAGCTCTCACCTCTAAATCGATTCCCCACCCTCCGCTACCATGGCGACACGGCGAAGAAGACATAAAAGGAGAGAGAGCTCTGACCTCGACCTATTTAATGCGGTGAGGGTTTTTATTGTGGGAGGTGAAGTGCCTGAGGGTTTTTGTGATTCAACCATTGTTCGCATTCCCAAAGTGGCCAAACTGAAACACCTGAAGAACTTTCGCCCCATCAGCTTATGCAATGTGATTTACAAGATTGCTTCCAAGGTGTTGGAAAATCATTTGAAGGTGATCTTACCATCCATTATTTCTGAGCAACAAAGTGCTTTTGTCCCTGGCAGGATTATTACGGATAATGCATTGATTTCTTATGAGTGTCTGCATACTATTCGACAACATAACTATTCGACAACATAACTGCAAACATCCATATTTTGCTCTCAAGATAGACATGATGAAGGCATATAATCGAGTGGAGTGTGGGACTATTTGCATGGATGTCTTAGTAAGCTGGGTTTTGCCCCCTCATGGATTCAATCAATCATGAGGTGTGTAACTTATGTTCGGTATTCTGTTCGAGTGAATGGAGAACTAACCGAACCAGTTGTGCCCTCCAGGGGTGGTATTCGCCAGGGGGATCCCATCAGCCCCTATTTATTTCTCTTATGAACTAAAGGACTGTCATTTTACTACAACAAAGGGAGGACCATGATGAGCTCTATGGTATCAGAAATGGTAGACTCGGCCCCCTATCTCACATTTGCAGATGACATCATTTTCTTTGCTCGGAGCAATAATAGGAGTGTGGAGGCCCTCAAGGAAACTTTGAAGACTTACTGTGATGGATCCAACCAGAAAATAAATTTGGATAAATCATCGGTCTTCTTTGGAAATCGTTGTGTTGAGTTGGTCAAGACTAGAGTGAAGAATAGTTTGGGTGTGCAAAGTGAGATACTTAATGACATATATTTGGGTATGCCTACTTCGGTAGGGCGCCCCCACCCCCACAGTGACCTTTAACTTCCTCTATGATATGATCTGGAAGTGTGTGAATGGTGTGAAGGATAGGCCTATGTCAAGAGTTGGGAAGGAAACCTTTCTTAAGGAAGTTATCCAAGCTCTTCCAACACATGCCATGAGTTGTTTCCAAATTCCTATCTCAACGTGTGACAAAATGAGATCTACTATCCTGACCAATGGTGGGGCGTTGAGGAAGGGAGAAGGAAACTACACTGGAGATCTTGAGAGTAGCTCTCGGCTCCTAAACATCTCGGCGGTATGGGTTTTCGTGATATGATTATGTTCAACCAGGCCATGCTCGGTAAGCACGGATGGATATTGCTTACTGAACCCTTCTCATTGTGTTCCAGAGTGTTGAAAGGACGATACTTTTCCTTCACCGACTTTTGGCACGCTCCAAAACCTCGGTCGGCCCCGTACACTTGGCGTAGCATTTGTTGGGATGAGAACTTTTGATCAGAGGCCCTCAATGGGGCATTTGTGATGAGCGATCAGTGAAAATTACATATGATAATTGGATTAGTGAAAATTACGTATGATAATTGGATTCCTGAACGAACGACCTGTATACCTGCTCTGCCCAGAAAAAGAGATTCCCAATGCATCTGTACACTAGACTGCCTGATCGATGATAATTTTGCAAGAACAAACAACTTCTTTATTTCCCGGAGTAAGAAGGGCAGTGGATCCTCATCCTCGGCTGCTAATGAAGAGGAACAATGGAAGATGGTCTCGACGATTATCGCGCCCGGCAAGATGAAGATACACATGTGGCGTTTTGCGCATGATTATCTGTCGACTGACGTGCAACTGGTATGACGTCATATTCCCCCGAGCGATGCGTGTGTTTTCTACGGCAGAAAGGAAGACATGGAGCATGCTTTTCTGCATTGTAAGTTCGCGAAGGAAATCTGGCATTTCGTGAAGGACACCTTCAGGCTCCAACTCACGCGCCGTGATTTTATGTCGCCGAAGCTTTGGTTGTTCCAGTTCTTATGGCGAACAACGAAGTTCGAGGCCACGGTTTTGACTATCGGATGCCGGTATATCTAGGAGGCGAGGAACGATGCAAGGAATAACCATCATAATCCTGATCCGAAGAAAACCACTTTGAAGATCACGACGTATGTGGACATGATTGTGCAACACTGCTTTAAGATCAAACCAGGTAATAGGTATGAGTCCGGCAAGGTTGTGGACACCACCGCCGCCTGGGGAGATTCTAGTGAATGTCGACGCAACTTTATTTTCTGAGCAGCACCGGTCTGCCGCAGGAGTTCAAAGAAAACCGTGGGCAATGTTTTCTTGCTATCAGTGAGCTCCTCCCATGATTCTCAACTCCCGAGATGGCAGAGGGGATGGCGCTGCGGCGCGTGATCTCACTTGCAAATGACCGGGTCAGACTACCTATCCCTTGTCCAGCGTATTCTTTCTGCCGAACCTGGTCGATGGTGGGAGTTGTAATCTTAGATATTAAGCAGTTGATGGCAGGTTTTGCATCGGCAACTATCAGACATGTTAAACATTCCTTGAGCGAGGCGACACACATTTTGGCTAGGTCTTGTGATTTAGCTAGCCTAGGTTTTATTTCGTTTTATGCTCCGGTGTCAATCCGAAAGACTCTTTGTATTGATGCTATGTGATCAGTAAAGTGCCGTTCTCTCTGTCAAAAAAAATCCAGCCCGAGGTACCTACATTAATAAACAAACCTTTTCCTCAGGTGGTACTAGCTTGCTCTAGAGGAGGCTATGTATGGCTTACCACATTTTTTAGAGATCATATGTTTAACCCTTTATATTAGTACTCTCTCCGCACTGAAAAGAATGTTATAGATTTATCAGAATTTGGATGTATGTAGACACAATTTAGTGTATAGATACATTCAAATTTAGAAAAATTTGCGACGTCTTTTTTGTGATGGGGGAGTGCAAGTTATAACGAGGGTCGGAAGTCAATCGGTGAGAGTGCAAACACCACGATATCCGATGTGAAAACACCGAAAATTCCCTAGTCACTCTCAAAACATCCGGCCGAAATGTTCGGTGTTTCCTACACTTTGTGGATATTCGCAAAACTACTGCAACTGCTATATATTGAAGGGACCGAGAAAATGCATTCTTCTTCCCCGAGAGGATGACACGACCTACCACCGTCTCTGCTCTATTAATACAAGCTCAATTTTTCCCAGATCTCCCTTCCTAACCATCAATACTTCATGCCCTTCTAGGGTATGGGGAGGAGACCTAGATCTACACTTCCACCAAAAAAATTGATTCGCCTCTTGATTTCTTTGAGAAACTTGTTACTCTTAGGTTCATTGAACGCTAGATGGAAGATGTCATCCCTGAGCACAATAATCGTGGTGTGAAGCTCCGTGGTTGTGTTGGAGGCCTCCAATGGGGTTGTTAAAATTGTTCAATCTTCTTTATAAATTTTTAGCTCACTACCTTCAAAGTCACCGCTTAGTGAATTGTGTGCTCGCATTTGTGGCGTGACCACGAGTAATGTTGCAAGCTGCGCCGACAAGGGATTTCCCATCTTATATATGTCTACTCGTCTCATTCGGGACTATACGGGATTAGCAGGATTTGTATGCCTTTGATTTCACCATACCAAAACTTCCAATGGTGTAATGATGCTTGTAAGCTCTTGAGTTCAATTATTGGTGATCTAGAGACAGCGGCCGCCGCATGGTCATCACGACTGCTATGGGCGACCATGGTCATCACCGGCACCGCGTTAGACTGCTATGTATGTACTAAAGAAGTACTGCACCCGGCGATTTTGTTCGGAAAATGTCACGTACATAGAGCATCTTCATCGGATGATGTAAAATAGGGCACATGAAAGTTGTTATAGGGAGTAACACTTTAGTTTTTCGGGCACAAAATATATGGCACGTGTTCCATATGATGTAAAATAGGGCAACAGAATTTTTTAGATGATGTAAAATAGGGCACCACGCATAGGAACACGCCACATTTTAACTTTGCAATATCATGACAATCGTATCAAAAACATATGAATTAGTTCTTTGCTAAATCTCACACACATACTAATAACATGCAGACTAATTTTTGTTAAATACAATTTTGATCTTTTTCTTTGTTCAAACAAAAGTGATCTCCCACGGATGCCATATAGCTATATGGTGATGCAAAAAAAAAAGGCATGTCTAAATGTTTGCTTCTTGTTCTGTAAATTTGCAATATGAACCACATGTCGCAAAACAAATTTAACGCTGCGCGTACACAACTTCCGCGCCACCGAATATCCTCGAATTGCCCCGCCACCACCAAATTAGTTAGTAGACTGTTATTAGCCATTCATGCTTTAAAAATCAAACTTTAGACACCAGATTTATTTCATATCTGTTGAAAATGCTAAGCTCTTAGAAGAAGTCATGGTGAGCCAAGAAACGCCGTATGCATGTCTTTCTTTGCGGACGACTTCGTTTGTCTTTCCATCGGATTGCGATGTGTAGTATTTACCAGATTTTAAACGGCGATCTAATCAAATGGAGACTTGATCTTAATCTCACAAGTCACAACTGAAGAGCGTCAAAATTCAAAAAAATGACTACAACTGCAAACATCGCTGCTAGGCACCGCACAGTTTGGTACCCACTACAACTACAACTTCAAACGTGCAATCTTTAAACCGGAGCAGTAAGCTCCGCACAACGCAGCCCGCGTGAAATCGAATTTCCCGCCATCTCGTATGGGCATCATCTTTGTGCTTCCAGGTGCCCATATATTGATCCATTTGCTAGCAACGGTACGTGTGACATTATCCTGGACAAGTGTTCGATCGCTAGCTAGTGCGTACGTCAATCACAACATCGATATTCTCCGGCGCCGATCGAGCTTTCGCAATGTGGTCGTCGGACGACGCCGCGCCGCGCATGTACTTCATCCCGTTCCCGACGCCAGGCCACGCGCTGCCGATGTCGGACCTGGCCCGCCTCTTCGCCTCCCGCGGCGCCGACGCCACCCTCGTCCTCACGCACGCCAACGCCGCCAGGCTCGGCGGCCCCGTGGCCCGCGCGGCCGCCTCGGGCCTCCGCATCCGCGTCCACGCGCTCCGGCTGCCTGCTGAGGCCGCGGGGCTCAGGGGCGGGCACGAGAGCGCCGACGACCTCCCCACCCGCGAGGACGCGGGCCCGTTCGCCGTCGCCGTGGACCTCCTCGCGCCGCTGTTCGCCGACCTCCTGCGCCGCCACCCCGCCGACGCGGTCGTGTTCGACGGCGTCCTCCCGTGGGCCGCCACCGCCGCGCCCGAGCTCGGCATCCCGCGGTACGCCTTCACCGGCACGGGCTGCTTCGCGCTCTCGGTGCAGCGCTCGCTGCTCCTCCACACCCCGCAGGAGCGCGTCGCGTCGCCCACCGAGCCGTTCCTCGTGCCGGGGCTCCCGGACGCGGTGCGGCTCACCAGGTCCAGGCTCGCCGAGGCGACGCTCCCCGGCGCGGACTCGCGGGAGTTCATGAACCGCATGTTCGACATCGAGCGCGCCACGGCCGGGTGGGTCGTCAACTCCTTCGCCGGCCTCGAGGAGAGGTACATGGAGCACTACGAGAGGGACACCGGGAAGCCGGTGTTCGCCGTCGGGCCGGTCTGCCTCGTCAACGGCGACGGCGACGACGTCCTGGAGCGCGGCCGAGGCGGGGAGACGGGTGCCGCCGCGGAGGCCGCGCGCGTGCTGGGCTGGCTCGACACGAAGCCCGCACGGTCGGTGGTGTACGTCTGCTTCGGCAGCCTCACCCGTTTCCCGCGCGAGCAGGTGGCCGAGCTCGGCATGGGACTAGCAGACTCCGGCGCGAACTTCGTCTGGGTGATCGGGGATAAGAACTCTCCGCCGCTCCCCGGCGTGGAGGCAGCAGCGGGGGGCCGCGGGCTGCTGGTCAGGGGGTGGGCGCCGCAGGTGGCCGTGCTGAGGCATGCAGCGGTGGGCGCGTTCGTGACGCACTGCGGGTGGGGCGCGGTGACCGAGGCAGCGTCGGCTGGAGTCCCCGTGGTGGCGTGGCCGGTGTTCGCGGAGCAGTTCTACAACGAGGCGCTGGTGGTGGGAGTCGCCGGCACGGGCGTCAGCGCCGGCGCGGAGAGGGGGTACGTGTGGGGAGGCGAGGAGCTGGGCGGGGTGGTGGTGGGCAGGGAGAAGGTGGCGGAGAGGGTCCGCGCGGCAATGGCGGACGAGGGGCTGAGGCGGAGGGCAGGGGAGATGGGGGAGCTCGCGCGGCGGGCGGTGGAGGTGGGAGGGTCGTCGTACAAGGCCGCCGGGGCGTTGCTGGATGATGTGCTACGCCGGCGATCGACGACACGGGGGCTGACGAGGGGAGGCGGCGCGTCCTGATCTTCGCCTTAAACTCAGCCTCGAATTGCTGTTCTTACTTCAGTAATAATCAAGTATATGTTGTGTGAGCTCCCACACCCAAATGTCGATTTTAATCTTCATTCAAAAAATTTAACCGGCTAATATAAAGTCAGATGTACAAAGGCCTTTGGACCTTCACATTCGTACTGATGAGATATTTTAAGAAGATCATTATTTGATACTTTAGGAATTTTAAATTTCAAACTTCCGGAACAGGATGAAATAACATGCATGAAACTCTTTGGACCTGTGAAAGATATAACGACCACGTAAATTAGTTCAGAAGGATGTTTCAGTAAGTTCTGTTTACGGGCAGACAAGTTCCAGGATTATTTCATTTGGTTTCTTCATGTTTAAAAGGGTATTTCAGTACATTGTTTCATTATGTGCAGGTGCGCTTTAAACTGGTTTCGGTAGAATTTTAAAAACAGCATAAATTTTGATCTACTTTTATCTTGGATCTTCACAATCGAAGCGCATCATGATGTTTTATTGTGATCTTGCGTGCTACAAATTTGTTTCATTGCGTATAATTTTAATAATTTTAGTATGAACACCCACTAGCGCACTAATAAAGTAATTCATAATTTTGAAATCCTGCTCCTCGATCAGCACAAGAGATTTTACACCTTAAAATTACCAAAATCATGGTGATTTTTCAATGCATGCGGCCAAAGATTCAATCATACTAACTTTTTTTTATGTATGATTGATTCAAATCCACCAAAAAGAATCATACTAATTGGCACTATGGGTACAGAGGTATCCCGTGTCGGAGCTGGACCAAAATCCTAGGTGAGGTACACAAACTGAAGTATATTATTATGATATAAAAATGAGAAATCCTACACCTACGCAATGTTTCATTATAAACCAAGCTTACCGACTCACGTGGCGATCAGTCATGTATCCGGGTCATGTATGTGATCCGTAAGAGGACACATATGTTCGTATAGCTATAGGATTTCTGGTAAAACGATCACCTAAAAAAATATTTGTTATAAAAGGAGGGGCCACTGCCCCCTTGTCCCCAACTAAGACACACCATCGGAGGTTTAGACGATAATAATATACATCTAAACATGGATATCAAGATAAAACACATCAAACTACATGATAAAAGGCGCAATGAGTTGCCAAGCCACACCCACATGGTTGTACATCTTTCCTCGGGAAGGCGTCCAAGGAAAGATGTACAACCATGTGGGTGGTGGGGTTTGGAAATTTGGCTCCCCATTTATCCTGTGATTTGATGTGTTTTAGCTTGTGACATCTTTGTCCAAATGTATATTATTGTTGTATATACTTTCGGTGGTGGAGTTTAGTTGGGGGAAAGGGGGCGATGCCCCCCTCCCCCTAGAAATTGTTCTTGTGGATTAAAATGTAGATATGTAAGTTATCTCTTTCATAAATATCACTTATCTCTAAACTCATAGGATATTCGTATCATTTCCTTTGCGAACATGGCACTGAGGAGATTTCCGTTTGAGAGAGAGAGAGAGAGAGAGAGAGAGAGATGGCAACACCGAGAAGCACATATTTAGCTAAAGAGTCTCGTTCAAAGAAAGAAAAAAAACAAAGTAGGATGGGGAGGAGAGGAAAATCTACTTTAGCTCATAGGTGTAGATGCATCCACTATTCAAAATCATATTTTAAAATATCTAAAAATTCTAGAAAAAATATCAAGGGGTACACCTAGACATTCTATGTCCGCACAGAAAGTTTAACAGGAAAATATTACTTTTGGTGGCCAGTGTAAAAAAAAACAATTTCGAGCGCTCCAAAATAGCCTTTAACTAGGCTTTTTTTTAATCATTTTTCCATAGTGCACACAAATGTTTTTTCATGCCAAACTTTTGTGAGCTAACATAGAATGTGAGGATGCACATATAATTTATTCCAATTTTTAAACATTTTAAATAAAATTAATTTCTTTTTTTTTATAATAGGTGCATCTAGACCTATGAAGCAAAACACCATCTCCAAAAAGGTAGAGGGGGCTATGAAGAGTGTTGAAGGTTGAGTGCAAGCTCTGCCATCGTTTTCTCTGTCCACGACGCCCACCTAATAGGTACATATCTTCTCTTTCTTAATAGATGGTCCCATTTTCCTGGTCTCACAGCGAGCCACATCACCTGATTAACAATCTTCACCTCCCCCCACATTGTTCCCAGCCGTACGCCACGATTTTTCTCGCCAGACCGACACGTTGTCCTCCGTCCTAACTGCCTCTCCACCCTTCGTCTCCTCCGTTACGACCTTCCTATTCATCTCCACTTACGCATGGCATTGATGGATTTATTCATTATTTTCTCTTCATCTCCTCCAAACCGCAGTAATGATGGAATAACTATCTCCTTCTCTCTCCTTTAAGCACTGTGTCCCCATCGTATGAGGAGCTAGAGGCGTCACTGGTTTGCTTCAAAGATCCACCATTCCCATGGTTATCAGGTTCCTTCTCTAGAGTTTTCCTTTTGGGTTTCTTTTATGTATACTCTAAGAAGGACAGATTGTTTAGGATCAAAAGGAAGCAGTTCTGAGTTCTGGCAGCAGTTTTGTTCGTGGATACTGTCTGAAAGGAAGCGCCACTGATTTGTTCTCAATCCTCACCGGTGAGCCATCCTTTCTCTACGCTTAGGTTTCTGATTTAGCAGATTTTCGCACGAAGGAACGAATCTGTTGGTTTGTGTCATCCATGCTCATCGCCGGGTGCTACGTGTGTATTGAACGAAACTAAACTGGATCTCTTGCCGGCGCCGGCGCTCCACTTCAACCTGTTCGCCAAATCATGTCAGCGCCGGTTTCCTCCAATCATCACATACTGGATTATCTGTTGATTGTTTCTGTCCCCTCTCTGTTCAGTATGCTTATTTAGTTACAGGTGATTTTGTATGCCACAGTTGGATCTTGGAATTCACAAGTATACATGTTGTTATACATACCTGCATGCTACCTGCAGAATTAAGAAGTGCGTACAATACAAAGCAGTACCTGATCGACAGTTTTATATTTCAGATAATTATGGCCTCTAAGATTACATCTGCTGGTCACCTTGAAAACATCAAGACCTTGGACATCGATCTTTTCTCTGGCATATTTGTAAGGATGAGCACTCAAAAAATTCAAGACATACTTTGTTTCTCTCTACTTACTAAAGATATCTTCCAAAAGTGATCACCAGAATGATGGCCAAAAGATCAATCAGGTGAGACTAGGTCCATCACCGTCTGTATTACTATTTTTGTTTGCATCCCTCGGTGCATCCTATGCTACTTTAGAAATATGTTTTTTAGTATGATCGATTAGGGCTTCCTGAATCTCAGCCTCCAGCATTGTTCTATACTTATGTTTTCACTGGCTCAGGGACTGACGATGGCCATGACAATTAATTGATGGAGTTTGTGCTCTCTAATCACCGTGTAGTGGGATTAGTTTTATTATTTCATTCAGTAAAGCTTCTCTTTGCTTCGATATGTGTTGTTGATCTCTGATAATCGTAACTCCGTCTGCTCTTTTTTGCTTGCCAGGTGGTTCGCAAATTTCTGTGTGATCCTGTTGTGGGTCCCTCTACGGATCTACGAAAAATGCAATGCTGACTTAATGCACACCTTAATTTCATTTTTCATTGCTGCAGGTTACAGTCATAAGAGCAAATAAAAAAGAAGCATTGTTGTGTTCAGTTATCTATTGTGCCATTTTTCAGTTCATGTTATTGTGCAAAGTCGTTCATTCTTTGACATCATCCCTCAAGCAGCCTGGACCATCAGTCTAAGAATGGTTCACTTCGTATCCATGTTCCTGCTCAGCCCTAAGCAGGTAATTGCTACAACTATGTGTTTATAATGTTTATCTGCTCAGTTCATTTTGATCAACGTACTATGATGATTTCTGGGTGATATATATGAATATGTACACTTTATTTATTTAAACATTTTTTTGCAACATGTCATGTTGAGCTACATTCTACACTTCAAACTCACGCTTCTAATTTTATTGTCCAAAGTGACATGGCAGTCGAAGACTAGCAATTCTTTTATTTCCATTTGTCATGCAAGGAGAAGAATACCGAAACTTCCTATATATGGGTATCCTGATTCAAACAGTTGTAAACTGTATGTGTAAAAATAGTGTGCTATGTAATCGGTTAATAGCCTCCACATACCCCTTAATTCCATAATATACAACTTTTTGTCTTTTCATTTGACCGTTTCATTATTTAGGGTATGTGATATTCTTTGCCCACCAATTATGTATAGTTGTACCGCTGCAACGCGCGGGGCGTCATCTAGTACACCTAATAGCAAAATACCACCTCCGATACTACAGTGTACTACCATATGTACAATGGAGTAGGACGTGTGACCCCTTGCGCTGTGCCCACTTCACGTACTATGGCGGACTAGCTGTTGCTCTTACCTAATTAGGAATTTGTCTACTTCCTCCATATCAATTTATAAGCTTATTATATGTCAGGAGAAAAACTTTAACTATTAATTAGATCAATAAAACATAATATATATGTTACATGTTTAAATTGACAATTAAAGTTTTATTGAAACACATAATAAACATATAAACTGGTATAGATGGAGTAATAGGAGATGATTTCCTTTTCCCCGGAGATGGAAATTTTTTATTCACCATGTTTTATTAGTTTGTAAATTCTTATTTTGGTGCACTAGTAGAAAACATGATTTTGGTTTTTTTGCTCCAAAGAGCATTAGCACCGGTTGTGGTACTAACCCAGACTAAAGGGGGGCATTAGCACGGTTCGTCCGGCTAGGACGTCGCAAGGGACCAACAGAGTATTAGCACCGATTTGTGCGAGATCTTTAGCACCGGTTCGTGACACGAACCGATGCTAAAGGTTTGTCACCAGACACGTGGCAGCCGCGAAACCTTTAGTTAAAGTAAAACATTAGCACCGGTTCGTGACATGAATCAGTGTTAAAGGAAAACATTAGCACCGGTTCGTGTCACGAACCGGTGCTAAAGCCCCCTTTGCCCTATATGTTCATCTCACCCCCACCCAGCCCTCACTCCATTTTTTCTTGGTGGAAGGTGTGAGGGTTGTGTGCTTGCTTGCTTTTCTTTGCCATGCACATAAGGTGCTCGATGAAATGTCTGAGAGAATGATGCCGCTTGGTTTCGCACAAAACAAAAATGATATGAGGTGCCGGAGCGACACTTAAGTTTTCTCCTCTTTCTTTCCTCCTCGATCAAGGTTAAGCAACTTTACCCTTTGTACAGTGGTAATTTCCACTATTTATATATATTATGATGTTTTGTAATGGTTATTTGATAAACTTAATTATATGATGTAGATGAACCAGCGCCAATGGATGTACGTTGACAGACGCCTACCTGAGTTCACTGCGGGCCTGAAAGATTTTCTTCATGTGGCTGAGGAAAACCCACAGGTGGATGGTTTTGTGTTGTCCTTGTGTTGATTGCCGGAACTTAAGGCAATACCATAAATGGCAAGTCCTTCACTCCCACCTGCTTTGGAAAGGTTTCATGCCCAGCTATAATTGTTGGACCAAGCATGATGAAAGAGATGTTATGATGGAAGACAATGAAGAAGAAGAAGATGATGATATGTACCCTAACTACGGTGATACTGCAACGGGGCATGATGAAGATGAAGAGGCAAGGGGAGCTGAAAATGAAGAGGCATCAGATGAGCCCTTTGATGATGACCTTCGTCGGGCCATCGCTGATGCACACAGAGAAGCAGAAACTGAAAACGAGAAGCGGAAGTTAAAGGGCATGTTAGAGGATCACAAAAAAAGTTGTCCCTGAGGATGCCGAGATGAATATCGTACAACGAAGAGTGAAGAAGTGGGCTCTTAAGAAGATGGCAACACAGTTCAACAGCTACAAGAAGAAATTGGACAACCAATAGGAAAAAAAGACTCTGGATTCAATGGACCCTATGATAAGATAAAAGACCACTGGGAGGAATTTGTGAAGTACAAGACATCGGAGAGGGCAAAGAAAAGGTCAGCCACCAATAAGAAAAATGCCGCACATAAGATATACTACCATATCTTGGGGCAAGGAGGCTACAAGGCTGGCTGGCCTAAGTGGAAGAAATGGGAGGATGAACTAATTGGTAATGGGATCCAACCAGAGGTATTGAAATGGAACCAACGGTCAAGGTATTGGTTTTACGTGCATGGGAGCACGTTGAACTCACAAGGGAAATGTATATATAAACCAAGACATCAGGCAAACCCACTTCCCACGAAGCCTGTAGAAATGAGTCGTAACCGATCACCGAAACACCGACAAGAGCCCCTCCCAAGAGTACCTACGGTTCCTCCCAAGAGAGCTTACGACTATACAGAAGAGGAAAATGACAAGATCGCAAAGGAACATTACATGAAATCCAATTTTGGCAAGAAAAAGCCCCAGCCTGAGCCCGACCCGCCTATATCTAAGGAAAAAAAGTTGAAAATGCTAAAGTACCTTCATCAACCTGAGCCAAGTATTTCATCGAACTATGACCGCTCTATTCGCAAGTCAAATGTGGTAGCAAAGGAGCGATGGGAAAAATGTAAGGTAGAAGTGAAACCAGTTCCCCAGCTTGGAAATCAGAAAAACTCGTGCCCCCCGCTCCAAGTGTATCCCGATGTCATAGAGTGCCTTGATCCGACGCTGGTAGCACTTTACAAAGATGAGGCAGATGCGTTCGGTATGAGTATTCCTGAGTACTTAATCCGCGTCGAAATCCCCACGGGTGATGTCCAGTTAGCATACAAGTTCCGGTACGGGCAATCTCTTGTCAGACCTGAGGAGTTGCTTTATCTATCAACACAACTGCGAAGACTGCATAAGTGGTACGTGGATGCATGTTAGAATGGCCAGAACTGGATCATGATGGCAATCAAAGATGAGCACTACGGACGTGGAGATGACGTGATAAACATCGAATTTTCTAAATTATTTCAGTTATTCAATCAAGATGCCCTCGACAAATCTCTGGTGAGTGCCTATTGTATGTAAGTATTATTTATGTAATTAAGTCTCTACTGTGACTCGTTCATTGCATGCATATAACTATACTCATTATATTATGCAGAATGAAGATCCGCGAATGCCGATTTGGGAAAATCTATGACATTGGGTTCGTTGACCCATATATCGTGCATGAGTATGCTCTCACACTCCATCCCAAGGACACGGAGGATAACTTGGTACATGCCTTAAGGAAACACTCATACAAAAGGGAAATACTATTTCCTTACAACTTCGCGTGAGTGTTACTATTTTGAACACATTAAATATTTTTCGCTTACTCCATGTGTTAAGTGTAATTGATGAGTTATGCATATGTGCGCAGATTTCACTATATCCTGATAGTCATTGAACCTGACGCCGGAGTAGCAGAAGTCATGGACTCGAAAATTAAACCTCTTGAGGCGTGGGGGGACATGGCTGATATGCTCCAGAGGGCTTGGAAACGGTTCACCAACAAGGCTCCGGGTGCGTGGAAAAAAAATCTTGAAATTAGACCTGTACCAATAAGTACTACTAGCTAGGCCGCGCATCTCTTTGATTCTAGTTTCAATACCATTATACCATTCTTGATTATTATTTTGATTGAACTTTGTTCTCGTAAAGTGCTTGAGGCAAGAGGACGGGAATAATTTATGCGGATTCTACGTTTGCGAGTGTTCATTCGCCAGACGACCCACACGGTGGAGAATTTTTGTGACCAACTTGAAGTACGTAAACAACATTCATAATTTTATTTTATCACCTTGTGCTTCATTCATATATATATATATATACTAACCACCTTCTTGAAATTATTAGATCCAACGGTTGCGGAACGGTCTTCTAGCAACCGAGCGTGTACGAGCAATTCAAGAAGAATTGGCGGGATTCTTATTTGAGCAAGTCATAGATCCAAACGGACCATGCCATCAGCCCCCCCCCCCCCCCAATTTTGGATAGAAGTTATTTTGGAAGTTGATGTAGACATATATGCATGAACGTGTGTCACTTCGATGGATGTATTCATAACGTTGTTATGTAATATAATGGTTTCCTATATATATGTGTGTGCATTATAACGTGTTTCAAATGGAGGCATACTCTGCCGCGGCAGCATTCTGGTGAAATTCTCTGCCGCAGCAGTGTTCTGGTGAAATTCTCTACCGCGGCAGCGTTTTAGTGTAATTTCCTGCCGCGGCAGCGTTTTAGTGAAATTCCCTGCCGCGTCAGGGAAGGGCCCCAAACGCTGCGCGGCTTTTAGCACCGGTTCGTGTTACGAACCGGTGCTAAAGGTCCTCCGCTCGGACGCTCCTCTGCGAGCCACGTGGTGCCCCTTTAGCACCGATTCACAACTGAACTTGTGCTAAAGGTGGGGGCCTTTAGCACCGGATGAGTTGCACCGGTTGCCCATCCGGTTAAAAAGGCCATTTTAAACCGGTGCTAAAGCCCCGTTTTCCACTAGTGGTGGTAAAAAAATAAATTGGCTGATATCATGACGATATTAGTTACTCGTCTACTCCCTCCATTATTAAGTAAGTGGTCGTTTAGGTTTAAAATTTGTCCACAAAAGGGTATACTTTATTTTTATTTTCAATGCACTTTTTTTTTTTTTGAAAGGAAAAAAAGCTTTTGCCTTATATTAATATAGGAGGAGCAAACATAGGTCTGGCTGATGCCAACAACAAAAACAAAAGAAAGGGGAAGGAGGAAACCCCAAAACTAGAGAAAAGGGAAAAAGGGTCAGCTCACGAGCTCCGCAAGGTTTTTAGCGCCGGCAAGAATCCAATCTCTTCCTTCTTCCCTGATCTTGTGCATGATGACCGAAGGCAAAGAGGATTTATTATTGAAAACTCGCTCATTTCTTTCCTTCCAAATCTCCCACGCGATAAGCAAGATGGCAGTCCGTAACCCTTTGGAAGAAGAGGAAGGAGTCTTGGCGATGGCGTGCCAGTAATCCAACACTTTCTGCCTTCCCGACCCAAGGCAGCGGAGAAGATCCGGGCAAGAAAGCCATGAAGCCGCAGCAGCCCATATCCTTCTGGAGAAACGACATTCGAAAAGGATATGTCGCGCCGTCTCGGGGGTGCATCTACAAAGCTGACAAGAAGGCTGGTGTGGCCACCCCCGTTTGGCGAGACGATCCGCGGTCCAAAGGCGGTTCTGAACGGCGAGCCAGGCGAAGAAGCGACATTTTGGTGGAGCCCAAGTTTTCCACACGAGATTACCGAAAGAGCATGGCAAAGCGGTTTGGAACTGGGTCTTGTAGGCGGAACTGGTTGAGTAGCAGCCATTTGGCGACATGGTCCAGATGATGGAGTCCGAAATGCCAGGGGATAGCTGGATGGTTGAGAGAAGATCCCAAAGGCGGACATATTGCTCCAAGTGGTCAACAGTAAAAGAGTCAACATTTATGTCAGCAACCCAATTCTGACCCTCCAGAGCATCCTGCACCGATCGGTTCTTTCTTCGAGAGGCTATGAAAATCAAGGGGGCGATGATCTTCGGAGGAGTACCATCCAACCAAGAGGAGGACCAAAAGGAAGCTTTAGAACCATCGCCAATGGTGACCCGAGTAGAGGCGTTGAAAAGATCTCTGTCGGTGGCATCATTAGGGGTTTCAGATCCTACCCACGGTTTTTCCGGTGCGTTCCACTCATCCCACAGCCATCGGAGTCTGAGCGCGCGAGAGAACTTCTCCAGGTCCAGGACCCCAAGTCCACCCAGATTTCTTGGACGACAGACTTTCTGCCAGTTGACCTTGCATTTCCCCCCGCTGACGACTTCCTTGCAGGCCCAAAGCATACCGCGACTGATCTTGGCGAAGGCCTTTAGAATGCTCTTGTCCACTCTTAAGGCAGATAAAAGGAAAATGGGCAGTGAGGAGAGAACCGACTTCACAAGAGCGGTGCAGCCAGCCCTATTTAGAAATTTGCCCTTCCAAGGGTTCAAACGAGCAACCGCCTTATCGATGAAGGGTTGGAGATCCGCCCTCCTTAGCCTCCCAAGCGACAGAGGCAGGCCCAGGTACTTGAGTGGAAACTGAACAGTAGCAGCAGGGAAGTTTGTCAAGACCGACGCAAGGTCAATGTCGGAGCAACGAATTGGGGCTATGGAGCTTTTTGCCACATTTGTCACCAAACCGGACACCTCCCCGAAGTTCTGAAGGATATTGGCCAGGGCCGAGACGTCGTGCTCGGAGGGGGTCAAGAAGATGACTGCATCGTCTGCATATAAGGAGACTCGGGGACCCTGTAAGCCGCCAGGCATCCCATGAAGAAGACCGGAATCCGTGGCCCTTTCCAGAATTTTTTGAAGGGGGTCGATGGCGATATCGAAAAGGAGGGGTGAGAGGGGATCCCCTTGTCGCAGGCCGCGCCCGTGGAAAAAATCCTTTCCAGGGATCCCGTTGAGGAGGACCCGGGAGGAAGCCGTAGAAAACAGGGTCGACATGAGAGCACGCCATCTTTGTGGGAACCCGAGGCGTTGCATGAGGTCGAGCATGTAGTCCCATCGCACAGTGTCAAAGGCCTTGGCAATGTCAAGCTTGATGAGAAGGGCCGGGGTTTTGCTTCGATGTAGCTGGCGGGCGGTGTTTCTGACGTACATGAAGTTGTCATGAATGGATCTGGACTTGATGAAGGCACTCTGGCTATGAGAGACAATGTCGTTCATCTTAGGGCTAAGTCGACGTGCCATGGCTTTGGCGATGATCTTTGGGACCACATGAATGAGGCTAATTGGCCTGAAATCAGAGATCGATTCGGCGCTGTCTCTTTTGGGCAGGAGCACAATGTTGGCCGAGTTGACGATGTGGAAGTTGGGTGCCGACAGCTCGGAGAAAGCGTTGATGACCCGCATGAGATCTCCCTTGATGGTATCCCAGCACGACCGGAAAAAAGAAATGGTGAAACCGTCAGGACCGGGGGCCTTATCCGCAGGCATGTCATCGATCGCCTCCTTGATCTCAAGTTCAGAGAAGGGCAAACCGAGGTCCTCCAACGAGTGAACGGTTGGGTTTAAAACAGCCCAGTTGAGGTCCAGCTGGCGGGGGGGAGGGCGGCCTAACGTTTGGGAGAAGTGATCAAAAATGAGCTTCTCCTTGTCCTCATGAGCCGTAGACCATCCATCGTTATGCTTGAGTCTCATGATGTGGTTTTTGCGTCTCCTCGCGTTAACCCGCAGATGGAAAAACTTAGTGTTGGCATCACCTTCTTTAAGGTAAGATATTCTTGAGGCCTGTCGTTTCCGAGATCTTTCTAGAGCCGCCGGGCCTTTTACTCTCCGCTTGAGTTCCGCACGAAGAGCCCTTTCCTCTTGGGAGAGGGTCCTGGATTCCTGCGCCACGTCCAACTGGAGGATGACATCAAGAGCCATAAGAAGCTGAAGCTTGCAGTCGGAAAAGAGGCTCTTGCTCCACGCTCTTAAAACATGCGCCGTGGATTTCAGCTTGTGATTTATGACATGAACTGGCTGGGTGTGGGTTGATGTCGCGGACCAAGCTTGCTTAACTTTATCCTGGAAACCCGGCATTTTAGTCCAGAAGGATTCAAAACGGAAAACCGGAGGCTTCCGAGGACCGCTCTGATTGGAGAGCAGAAGAGGACAATGGTCCGAGAGGGAGGACGAAAGAGCTTGAAGCACGTGGTTTTCAAACGCCAGATCCCAACTAGAGTTGCAGAAAGCCCGGTCAAGCCGCACCAAAGTTGGCGATTCCCTCTCATTACTCCACGTGAACTTTCTGTTTAGAAGCTTCAATTCTTTGAGCTGGCATGTGGTGAGGGCCTGCCTGAATTGACCCATAAGGCGGAAGTTAAGATTGTTGTTGCTTTTATCCTCCGCTTGGTAAATGAGGTTGAAGTCGCCAATGATGAGCCATTTTGTATCGTCCACGGGACAGGCGGCGACCACTTCTGCAAGAAAATCTCCCTTTTCGGCATCGACGCTAGGACCATAAACCGTTGTGAGCTTGAAAAAGGTGCCGTAGGCCCGGATGGTAACATCAGCCGAGATCAGGTAAGTGCCAATATGGATATTGGTGATGTCAACATGGTCCTCGTTCCAAAGCAAGAGAATGCCCCCGCGAGTGCCCACAGCCGGACGATGCGCGAAGGAACGAAGCCTGAAACTTCCAACATAAGCCGCGGTTTGATGATCGATGAAATCGAGCTTCGTCTCTTGGATACATGCAATGTGGCAAGGGGTGTCCGCGAGGAAGGCATGAATTGTATCTTTGCGGCCTTGGTCGTTTAGCCCTCGGGTGTTCCAATCTGCGATACTGAGGTTTGGTCCAAACATTTGAACTAATTGCGAAACGAAGATATAAAAGCGATCTGAAGCCGTAAGCAAACACGAGGGGCGACAAGCCCACCCCCCGAAGCCACTCCCGAAAACAGCTTGATGCAAAACATAGAAAAACTGGCTAGACAGACCGAGCGCGAACAAAAGAGTCGCAACCGACTAAGCGACACAAGCCTGAGCATCTGATTCGAGGCCACCTGGGCCTCCCATGGCGATAAGAGCTTCATCCATCTCTGTCATGCTGGGAATGTTAAGCTTGAAAAGCTTGGCCAACGCATCGACTGTCTTAGTTGGAAGCTGAGTTTTGAACTTGTTAAGGTATTCTTGTCTAGCCTGCGCGAGAGGCACTCCTTCAAAAATGATCCCCATCTTGGTGTTGAGAACGTGAACAGCTTTATCCAGAGCATGCATCTTTGGTTTGGAGCACAGGCGCGGGACATCAGAGTGAGGCTGATTTGAGTTCCTCCGGCCGCGCGGTGTGGTCATCACAGGACGCGGCAGAAGAGGCGTCTGCGGCCGATCGAACATATCTTCCACGGAGCTTAGAACTGGGCCAGCGACAGGTGAAAGAGTAGGGATACTGTCAGCTTGATTTTCTCCTGCTTGTGCCAACGCTGGAACAGGGCTTGCCAGAACACTGTTAGCTGAAAAATCCCCGGCTTGCCCAAACACTGCTACAGGGCTGGCCAGAACGCTGTCACCCTCCACATTATTTTCAGGAGCTTTGTCCCAGTCATCAGGCACCTGCCTATGCAGCAGGAACGGAGGTGAGGGAGTGGCTTGAACGGGGGAGGGAGGAGTCACCATGCTATCTCCCGGCGCATCTTCCTCTTCCCAAGAGCTTGGCAGGGGCAACTCGACGATCGAGCGAGGAGGTGGCGAAGCAAGCAGAGATAATCCCAATGTGAGGGCGCGCGGAGGTTCCTTGATGGCTACGGTCCAGTCCCGGCAAGCCGTAGCAGGAGGCGAAGTGGTGATGCTTGGCTTCAGCTTCGAGCAGTCCACAACGATTGATGGTGGCAGCATAGGGGCTGAGCGACGAGAACCCTCATATCTGCCTGAGGAGTGGCCGGAGGAGCGGCCTGATCGACCGTAGCGACGCTGGTTTCCTGCCCACGAGCGATCTCCGGTGCGATGAGCGCGGGAGGAGTCGCGCCTCGACTGCTCGTGGCGAGGCTTGTGGCGATCCTCCTCATCATCATCTTCATGGTGGCGTTGTCTGCGGGACTCGTGATCATCACAGCGGGAGCCGTGGCGCGAGCGGCTGCGTCGGCGCTCTCCGTCCGCTCTAGAGCGAGAGAGCCGGCGCTCGCGGCTTCTGGACCGAGAGCGGCGAGAGCTGTCACGCCCGTTCAGCCGAGAGCGGGACCTGCTGAAGCGTCCGGTGCGGTGGGAGACACGATCCATGCCGCGGCCATCTGCGTCTTCATGGCGTGCGTTGTGGGCTGGGCCCAACGCGCCGAGCGCCGGGATGGGAGCCGGCAGGACAGAGCCCGATTCAGCACTCACCGGCAACCCATCAATGGTTCCTAAGTGACATGGAGGTAGGGTGTGCGAAGCTGGCCTGAAGTCTGAGATTGGCTCGCCACCATCCAGCACCGGCGCCCCGGTGAAGTCTTCCACCCGGTCAATATGCAGCAGGATTCTGAAGGTCAAGCCCCTCTTCCACTGATCAGGCCTGTCCTCTTCAATGCGCACCCTGGAAGAGAGACCCACAGGCGCCTTGTTGACGAGGGTGCACCAGAGAACTTTGGGGATGCGATGCGGGGACGGCGTCCAGACCCACATGCCAAAGGAAGAGGTGTCCTCCATGGTGGTGAAGCCGTCGTCGAGGCGCTGCACCGCGCATTTCCGTCCGACCAGCTGGTCCACAATCTCCGGCCTCCATGCAAAGGGTGGCAGCCCGTCGACGACCACATGAACCCGGAAGTGGAGGTCGGCGTTGTAGGCGTTGGACACGGCGCGCCATGGCCGGAAGTGGACGTCGAGGCCGTCGAGCTTGAAATTGCAGCGCTCGGTGGCGCGCATCACCTTGTCGCGCAGCTCGGCGGAGGAGAACTTGACGAGGTACTGTTGCGGGAAATGGGAGCTCACCATCAGCTCCGACTCGCGCAGGCGAAATTTGCGGCGGAAAACATCTTCGACATCAGTGCGGTCCATCCCCGACGGCGCGGACAGCACCCAAGCAACGATGGCCGAGTTCTCCCAGTCGAGGCGCTCGCAGTCGAGGTCGTAGGAGGTGGCGATGTAGCAAGAGTCCTCCTCCGTGCGCGTGGATGGGTGGCCGAGGAACGCCATGCCTGCCGAAGCTTGGGGAGGCGCGCTCGCCACGGACGTACGGCGCGGCCGAGGGAGAAGCGAGGGTGGCCTGCGGGAGCGTGGACGAGAGCAGGCAGCGACGAGGTGTTCTGGGGACTTGCAGCGAAAACATGGGCGCGGGCTCCTTTTTGTAGACAGGGGAGGCAAGGAGGCGATGGGGCGGCGGCGAACAAGCTGGAAGGCCGCAACTCTTCGGGCCTCACGCCGTGCGCGGCGCGACATAACTCGCGTCCATCCCTCTTCGTCAATCGTCGCTCCTGGGCCCGTCGATTCCGGGAAGGGCGGAGGTGAAGGAGCCGAGGCGACGAGGCGGCGCGGTGGGGAGAAGATTTCTTCGTCTTCAATGCGGGGTGCAGGCACATTGAACCTCACCATCTTGTGCTCGCGACTTGAAGCTGGGAGCTTGGAGGTGGCAGAAGAGCGGAGGATACCCGCCGGAGCAGACGCCATCGGGGCCGAGGTGGACGGGCACCCCGCACGGCGCCAGGAGGTCAACGCCTCGCAGATGGAGGCATGCGCAGCAGGGGTGGGTTCGTCGAGGGAGGGCGGCACCACGACCACGCTCCGGAGCTGCCGCAGGGCCCGCCCTGAATCCGCCGGCGAGCGGAGGGGTCGCAAGGGAGCGGCCGCGTCAGATCTTGGAGACCTCCCAGCAGAGGCAGAAGGCGCCGCAAAACCAAGGAAAGCTGGGGAAAAGTTCGGTGGCAGGGAGGGTGGAGGTGGAGGGAGGTGGCAGGGAAGGTAGGAGAGGTTGGAGGGAGCAGGGACGCCGGAGGAGTGGGGCGGCGGCGGGCGGACGCGTCGCAGGAGCGTGCCCCGCAAACGGTCATATTCCTAACTTCGGAATTTATTGTCGTGATTCGTTATTTTGATTATACACTTTTCAATGCACTTTAAACTAATAAAAAATAGTTTTATCTCGTCACATGGGAATCAAGACCAATAATACTTAACATATGGTCTTCTTATTTTGCACATACACTTAGCTTATTGGAGGTGAAAATTTTGAAGAGGTGAGAGATGGTAGATGATATATTTTCAATGAAAAATCCTTAATATGGCTTGAAGAACTCACACGTACAACTCTTTTGAGGACAGAGGAAGTAGATTGTTACGGGAAGAACTTGACCGTTGAAATGGTAATAGAGCAACATGTCTTTGCACAACTCTAATTACTCGGAGCTTATGAGTTATGACGACCCTAGTTGGAGAACTGTTCACTTGCCGTTCTGTTTAAGTGTAATATGGTGGCTTTCCTTGGTGGTCTAAATTAAGTTAGACATTGACTGGAGAATGCCGACGTTAAAGCAGACAATGACCTTCTTGTTGTCAGGGTCCTGGAAACAAGACATAAGTCGGAGTAATGCAAATTCAGAAATAAGAATATTGCAAGGGTAGATGAAACTTCTCATTCGAAGTAAATAAGTCATTTGACAAGAGGATGTGCATTTCGTACTTTTTCGATAAACAAAATATAGTAATATCGCGAAGATATGATTACACCAAATTTATGTAATAATGAAGTGTCCTAACGGCAATACAGATGCATACAACTAAAAAAAAAGACAATTACATAATACAAAAAAAAATCCGTCATTCTGATCTATTCCTTATAAGAGCGGAAACACCACCAAGACATCACATAAATCCATCTTCTCCAAAAGCGACGTTTTCATCTGGAGAAAGTCCACACTCACAAGACAATGCCTTCAACAAGGTTATTGCCAGACACAACCAATTAATGCTAGACCTTGAATTTTCACCCTGCAAGTTTAGACTATGAATTTCCTACGTTGTCACCCCCACTTTCCGATGCCGCTGCTCCAAGTCCCGAATAACCAAGCCAAAACCTCACCACCAGGACTCCAACCACCATTACTAGTGCCAAGATCACGGTCTTCATGCCATTCTTCATGACTGAATTCACCAAAAACATGTCACATGATGGAAATAGATTGCGAAGCTTCCCAACGCTTCTTATGAAACCAAACGGTCAGAAAAATAGTGCATGACTGAATCCCATCCGATCCGGTGTTCGCGGAGCAGTTCTACAACAAGGCGCTGGTGGTGGGAGTCGCCGGCACGAGCGTCGGCACCGGCACGGAGAGGGTGTACGTGTGGGGAGGCGAGGAGCTGGGCGGGGTGGTGATGGGCAGTGAGAAGGTTGCAGAGAGGGTCCGCGCGGCGATGTCATACGAGGGCTGAGGCGGAGAGCATTTGGAGACGGGGGAGCGCGTGCGGCGGGCGGTCGAGGTGGGAGGATCGTTGTACACGGCCGCAGGGGCGTTGCTGGATGATGTGCTACGCCGGCGATGACACGGGGGCTGGCGAGGAGAGCCGGCGCGTCATGATCTTTACCTTTAACTCAGCCTCGAATTGCTATTCTTATTTAATTAATCAGTATATGTTGTGTTATCTCCCAAGTCCAAAGGTTGCCTTTTGTAGGGGCAGTGCTAGTAATCCTTCAGAGGATATTTTTTTCCTAGCCTCCTAGTTCACAGCGTGACTGATACGTCTCAAACGTATCTATAGTTTCTTATGTTCCATGCTACTTTTATGATGATACTCACATGTTTTATACACACTTTATGTCATTATTATGCATTTTCCGGAATTAACCTATTGACGAGATGCCGAAGTGCCAGTTCTGTTTTCTGCTGTTTTTGGTTTCAGAAATCCTAGTAAGGAAATATTCTCGGAATTGAACGAAATCAACGCCCAGCATCTTATAATTCCACGAAGCTTCCAGAACACCGGAGAGGGGCCAGAGGAGAGCCAGGTGGGCCCAACACATGTGGCTGGCGTGGCCCAGGGGGGGCGTCCCCCTGTTGTGTGGCGGCTCCGTAACCCTTCCGACTCCGCCTCTTCGTCTATTTAAGCCTCCCTGACCTAAATCTTCGAGACGGAAAAGCCACGGTACGAGAAACCTTCCGAGCCACCGCCATCGCGAAGCCAAGATCTGGGGACAGGAGTCTCTTCCGGCACTCGCCGGACGGGAAGTGCCCCCGGAAGGCATCTCCATTGACACCACCGCCATCTTCATCAACGCTGATGTCTCCCATGAGGAGGGAGTAGTTCTCCATCGAGGCTAAGGGCTGTACCGGTAGCTATGTGGTTCATCTCTCTCTATGTACTTCAATACAATGATCTCATGAGCTGCCTTACATGATTGAGATCCATATGATGAGCTTTGTAATCTAGATGTCGTTATGCTATTCAAGTGGATTTTACTTATGTGATCTCCGGAGACTCCTTGTCCCACGTGTGTAAAGGTGACAGTGTGTGCACCGTGTGGGTCTCTTAGGCTATATTTCACAGAATACTTATTCACTGAGTTATGATTTGAGTTGGATGTCTCTATGAAATTGTGGTGTGTTAGTACCTCCTATGAATGCTCACAATGACAGCGTGGGGTGTTTATTAGTACTTGGGAATACATCTTTAAGGTTTGCCTACATGATGAATTAGTGTTCGTTATTGATACGTGATACGTCTCCGACGTATCGATAATTTCTTATGTTCCATGCCATATTATTGATGATACCTACATGTTTTATGCACACTTTATGTCATATTCGTGCATTTTCTGGAACTAACCTATTAACAAGATGCCGAAAGTTGTGTTTTGTTTTTGGTTTCAGAAATCCTAGTAACGAAATATTCTCGGAATTGGACGAAATCAAGACCCAGGGGCCTATTTTGCCACGAACCTTCCAGAAGACCGAAGAGCATACGAAGTGGGGCCACGAGGTGGCGACACCACAAGGCGGCGCGGCCAAGGGGGCCCGCGCCGCCCGTGGTGTGGGCCCCGTCAGCCCTCCGACTCTGCCCTTCCGCCTACTTAAAGCCTCCGTCGCGAAACCCCTGAGGCGAAAAACCACGATGCGGAAAACCTTCGAGACGCCGCCGCCGCCGATCCCATCTCGGGATTCTGGAGATCTCCTCCGGCACCCCTGCCGGAGAGGGGATTCATCTCCCGGAGGACTCCACGCCGCCATGGTCTCCGGAGTGATGAGTGAGTAGTTCACCCCTGGACTATGGGTCCATAGCGGAGCTAGATGGTTGTCTTCTCCTCATTGTGCTTCATTGTTGGATCTTGTGAGCTGCCTAACATGATCAAGATCATCTATCTGTAATACTCTATGTTGTGTTTGTCGGGATCCGATGGATAGAGAATACCATGTTATGTTAATTATCAAGTTATTACATATGTGTTGTTTATGATCTTGCATGCTCTCCGTTATTAGTAGAGGCTCTCGCCAAGTTTTTGCTCTTAACTCCAAGAGGGAGTATTTATGCTCGATAGTGGGTTCATGCCTGCATTGACACCTGGGACAGTGACAGAAAGTTCTAAGGTTGTGTTGTGCGTTGCCACTAGGGATAAAACATTGGCGCTATGTCCGAGGATGTAGTTGTTGATTACATTACGCACCATACTTAATGCAATTGTCTGTTGCTTGCAACTTAATACCGAAGGGGTTCGGACGATAACCTGAAGGTGGACTTTTTAGGCATAGATGCAGTTGGATGGCTATGTGCTTTGTCGTAATGCCCAATTAAATCTCACTATACTTATCATGACATGTATGTGCATTGTTATGCCCTCTCTATTTGTCAATTGCCCAATCGTAATTTGTTCACCCAACATGCTTTTATCTTATGGGAGAGACACCTCTAGTGAACTGTGGACGATGGCGTGTATTTCACACGTTCGTTGGGCAACCCCAAGAGGAAGGTATGATGCGCACAAGCAAGTTTTCCTCAGAAAGAAATCAAGGTTTATCGAACCAGGAGGAGCCAAGAAGCACGTTGAAGGTTGATGGCGGCGGGATGTAGTGCGGCGCAACACCAGGGATTCCGGCGCCAACGTGGAACCTGCACAACACAACCAAAGTACTTTGCCCCAACGAAACAGTGAGGTTGTCAATCTCACCTGCTTGCTGTAACAAAGGATTATTCGTATTGTGTGGAAGATGATTGTTTGCAGAGAAAATAGTAAAAACAAGTATTTCAGCAGATTTGTATTTCAGTATTAAAGAATGGACCGGGGTCCACAGTTCACTAGAGGTGTCCCTCCCATAAGATAAAAGCATTGTTGGGTGAACAAATTATGGCAATTGACAAATAGAGAGGGCATAACAATGCACATACATGACATGATAAGTATAGTGAGATTTAATTGGGCATTACGACAAAGTACATAGACCGCCATCCAACCGCATCTATGCCTAAAAAGTCCACCTTCAGGTTATCATCCGAACCCCTTCCGTATTAAGTTGCTAAGCAAAGACAATTGCATTAAGTATGGTGCGTAATGTAATCAACAACTACATCCTCGGACATAGCGCCAATGTTTTATCCCTAGTGGCAACAGCACAACACAACCTTAGAACTTTCTGTCACTGTCCCAGGTGTCAATGCGGCATGAACCCACTATCGAGCATAAATACTCCCTCTTGGAGTTAAAAGCAAAAACTTGGCCAGAGCCTCTACTAGTAACGGAGAGCATGCAAGATCATAAACAACACATATGTAATAACTTGATAATTAACATGACATGGTATTCTCTATCCATCGGATCCCGACAAACACAACATAGAGTATTACAGATAGATGATCTTGATCATGTTAGGCAGCTCACAAGATCCAACAATGAAGCACAATGAGGAGAAGACAACCATCTAGCTACGCTATGGACCCATAGTCCAGGGGTGAACTACTCACTCATCTCCGGAGGCGACCATGGCGGTGTAGAGTCCTCCGGAGATGAATCCCCTCTCGGCAGGTGCCGGGGGAGATCTCCGGATCCCCCGATGGGATCGGCGGCGGCGTCGTGGTTTTCCGTATCGTGGTTTTCCGCATCGGGTTTCCGACGAGGCTTTAAGTAGGCGGAAGGGCAGAGTCGGGGCCCGACGAGGGCCCACACCACAGGGCGCGCGGGCCCCCTTGGCCTCGCCGCCATGTGGTTTGGCCACCTCGTGGCCCCACTTCGTATGCTCTTCGGTCTTCTGGAAGGTTCGTGGCAAAATAGGCCCCTGGGTCTTTGTTTCGTCCAATTCCGAGAATATTTCGTTACTAGGATTTCTGAACCAAAAACAGCAAAAACTGGCACTTCGCATCTTGTTAATAGGTTAGTTCCGAAAATGCACAAATATGACATAAAGTGTGCATAAAACATGTAGGTATCATCAATAATATGGCATAGAACATAAGAAATTATCGATACGTCGGAGACGTATCAAGCATCCCCAAGCTTAGTTCTGCTCGTCCCGAGCAGGTAAAACGATAACAAAGTTAATTTCTGAAGTGATATGCCATCATAACCTTGATCATACTATTTGTAAACATATGTAGTGGATGCAGCGATCAAAACTTTTCATGAATAGTACTTCAAGACAAGTATTAATAAGTCTTGCATAAGAGTTAACTCATAAAGCAATAAATCAAAGTAAAGGTATTGAAGCAACACAAAGGAAGATTGAGTTTCAGCGGTTGCTTTCAACTTGTAACATGTATATCTCATGGATAATTGTCAACATAGAGTAATATAACAAGTACAATATGCAAGTATGTAGGAATCAATGCACAGTTCACACAAGTGTTTGCTTCTTGAGGTGGAGAGAGATAGGTGAACTGACTCAACATAAAAGTAAAAGAATGGTCCTTCAAAGAGGAAAGCATCGATTGCTATATTTGTGCTAGAGCTTTTATTTTGAAAACATGAAACAATTTTGTCAACGGTAAATAAAGCATATGAGTTATGTAAATTATATCTTACAAGTTGCAAGCCTCATGCATAGTATACTAATAGTGCCCGCACCTTGTCCTAATTAGCTTGGACAACCGGATCTTTGCAATGCACATGTTTTAACAAAGTGTCACAATGGGGTACCTCCATGCCGCCTGTACAAAGGTCTAAGGAGAAAGCTCGCATTTTGGATTTCTCGCTTTTGATTATTCTCAACTTAGACATCCATACCGGGACAACATGGACAACAGATAATGGACTCCTCTTTAATGCATAAGCATGTGGCAACAATTATTATTCTCATATGAGATTGAGGATATATGTCCAAAACTGAAACCACCATGAATCATGGTTTTAGTTAGCGGCCCAATGTTCTTCTCTAACAATATGCATGCTCCAACCATAAAGGTGGTAGATCTCTCTTACTTAGACAAGACGGACATGCATAGCAACTCACATGATATTCAACAAGGAATAGTTGATGGCGTCCCCAGAAGCATGGTTATCGCACAACAAGCAACTTAATAAGAGATAAAGTGCATAAGTACATATTCAATACCACAATAGTTTTTAAGCTATTTGTCCCATGAGCTATATATTGCAAAGGTGAATGATGGAATTTTAAAGGTAGCACTCAAGCAATTTACTTTGGAATGGCGGAGAAATACCATGTAGTAGGTAGATATGGTGGACACAAATGGCATAGTGGTTGGCTCAAGTATTTGGGATGCATGAGAAGTATTCCCTCTCGATACAAGGTTTAGGCTAGCAAGGTTATTTGAAACAAACACAAGGATGAACGGTACACAAAACTCACATAAAAGACATATTGTAAACATTATAAGACTCCATACCGTCTTCCTTGTTGTTCAAAACTCAATACTAGATGTTATCTAGACTCTAGAGAAACCAAATATGCAAACCAAATTAGCAAGCTCTAAGTATTTCTTCATTAATGGGTGCAAAGTATATGATGCAAGAGCTTAAACATGAGCACAACAATTGCCAAGTATCAAATTATCCAAGACATTTTAGAATTACTACATGTAGCATTTTCCGATTCCAACCATATAACAATTTAACGAAGAAGAAACTTCGCCATGAATACTATGAGTAGAGCCTAAGGACATACTTGTCCATATGCTACAGCGGAGCGTGTCTCTCTCCCATAAAGTGAATGCTAGGATCCATTTTATTCAAACAAAACAAAAACAAAAACAAACCGACGCTCCAAGCAAAGTACATAAGATGTGACGGAATAAAAATATAGTTTCAGGGGAGGAACCTGATAATGTTGTCGATGAAGAAGGGGATGCCTTGGGCATCCCCAAGCTTAGACGCTGAGTCTTCTTAAAATATGCAGGGGTGAACCACCATCCCCAAGCTTAGAGCTTTCACTCTCCTTGATCATATTGCATCATACTCCTCTCTTGATCCTTGAAAACTTCCTCCACACCAAACTCGAAACAACTCATTAGAGGGTTAGTGCATAATAAAAATTTACATGTTCAGAGGTGACACAATCATTCTTAACACTTCTGGGCATTGCATAAAGCTACTGGACATTAATGGATCAAAGAAATTCATCCAACATAGCAAAAGAGGCAATGCGAAATAAAAGACAGAATCTGTCAAAACAGAACAGTCCGTAAAGATGGATTTTATTAGGCCAACAGACTTGCTCAAACGAAAATGCCCAAATTGAATGAAAGTTGCGTACATATCTGAGGATCATGCTCGTAAATTGGCTTAATTTTCTGAGCTACCTACAGGAGATAGACCCAGATTCATGACAGCAAAGAAATCTGGAACTGCGCAGTAATCCAAATCTAGTACTTACCTTTCTATCAAAGACTTTACTTGGCACAACAAAACATAAAACTAAGATAAGGAGAGGTTGCTACAGTAGTAAACAACTTCCAAGACACAAATATAAAACAAAAATACTGTAGTAAAAACATGGGTTGTCTTCCATAAGCGCTTTTCTTTAACGCCTTTCAGCTAGGCGCAGAAAGTGTAACTCAAGTGTTATCAAAAGATGGAGCATTGATATCATAAGCTCCCCCATTTGCAGTGGCACTAGGGGCTTTGTCGATTTTAGGCCTATAATAATATTTCTTTGGTTTAGGCACTTTAGAGGCATACATAAACTTTTGCTCCTTTCCCACATAAGCTTTCTCTCTAAACTGTAAAGATGAAAAGGTTGAACCCAAGGTTCCCATAGCTTTTTCAAGTTCGTCAATCCTATTAATTTGATTATCATGGTCAACACAAGTTCCTAGGACACTAATTCTTTCATCAATTCCTCCTAAGGATTTATCAAGTTTATCAGTTTTAACAAGTAACATCTCCAACTTAGTTTCAACACTAAAATTTTTCTCTATGGTTTCCAATTTTTTCATAACATCCTCAAGGGATGTTTCAATTTTAATTTCATTAACAGGTGGTGTTCCAAATAAACTCTCAATAATGCAACTAGCTTCTAAAGCGGGAGCACCTAGGAAGTTACCTCCCGCGAGACAATCAAGAACATATCTATTCCAGCTAGAGATACCAACATAAAAATTCCTGAGTAGGATAGTGGTGGAGTGTTTCTTAGTGCACCTATTATGGGCATCACTAATTCTATACCAAGCATCTTTTAAACATTCTCCTCCTTGTTGCTTAAATGAACGAACTTCAACTTCAGGATTACTCATTTTAGCAGTAGTAAATAAAACAAACTAGATAAAGTAAATGCAAGTATATTAATTTTTTTGTGTTTTTGATATGGCAAACAAGACAGTAAATAAAGTAAAGCTAGCAACTAATTTTTTTGTGTTTTGATATAATGCAGCAAACGAAGTAGTAAATAAAATAAAGCAAGACAAAAACAAAGTAAAGAGATTGAGAAGTGGAGACTCCCTTGCAGCGTGTCTTGATCTCCCCGCAACGGCGCCAGAAAAAGAGCTTGATGGCGTGTATTTCACACGTTCGTTGGGCAACCCCAAGAGGAAGGTATGATGCGCACAGCAGCAAGTTTTCCCTCAGAAAGAAACCAAGGTTTATCGAACCAGGAGGAGCCAAGAAGCACGTTGAAGGTTGATGGCGGCGGGATGTAGTGCGGCGCAACACCAGGATTCCGGCGCCAACGTGGAACCTGCACAACACAACCAAAGTACTTTGCCCCAACGAAACAGTGAGGTTGTCAATCTCACCGGCTTGCTGTAACAAAGGATTAACCGTATTGTGTGGAAGATGATTGTTTGCAGAGAAAATAGTAAAAACAAGTATTGCAGCAGATTTGTATTTCAGTATTAAAGAATGGACCGGGGTCCACAGTTCACTAGAGGTGTCTCTCCCATCAGATAAAAGCATGTTGGGTGAACAAATTACAGTCGGGCAATTGACAAATAGAGAGGGCATAACAATGCACATACATGACATGATAAGTATAGTGAGATTTAATTGGGCATTACGACAAAGTACATAGACCGCCATCCAACTGCATCTATGCCTAAAAAGTCCACCTTCAGGTTATCATCCGAACCCCTTCCAGTATTAAGTTGCAAAGCAACAGACAATTGCATTAAGTATGGTGCGTAATGTAATCAACAACTACATCCTCGGACATAGCGCCAATGTTTTATCCCTAGTGGCAACAACACAACACAACCTTAGAACTTTCTGTCACTGTCCAGGTGTCAATGCAGGCATGTACTCACTATCAAGCATAAATACTCCCTCTTGGAGTTAAAAGCAAAAACTTGGCCAGAGCCTCTACTAGTAACGGAGAGCATGCAAGATCATAAACAACACATATGTAATAACTTGATAATTAACATGACATGGTATTCTCTATCCATCGGATCCCGACAAACACAACATAGAGTATTACAGATAGATGATCTTGATCATGTTAGGCAGCTCAGAAGATCCAACAATGAAGCACAATGAGGAGAAGACAACCATCTAGCTACTGCTATGGACCCATAGTCCAGGGTGAACTACTCACTCATCACTCCGGAGGCGACCATGGCGGTGTAGAGTCCTCCGGGAGATGAATCCCCTCTCGGCAGGGTGCCGGAGGAGATCTCCGAATCCCCCGAGATGGGATCGGCGGCGGCGCGTCTCGCAAGGTTTTCCGTATCGTGGTTTTTCGCATCGGGGTTTCGCGACGGAGGCTTTAAGTAGGCGGAAGGGCAGTCGGGGCCCGACGAGGGGCCCACACCACAGGCGGCGCGGCCCCCATTGGCCGCGCCGCCATGTGGGTTGGCCACCTCGTGGCCCCACTTCGTATGCTCTTCGGTCTTCTGGAAGGTTCGTGGCAAAATAGGCCCCTGGGTCTTTGTTTCGTCCAATTCCGAGAATATTTCGTTACTAGGATTTCTGAAACCAAAAACAGAGAAAACAGAACTGCACTTCGCATCTTGTTAATAGGTTAGTTCCAGAAAATGCACAAATATGACATAAAGTGTGCATAAAACATGTAGGTAAGATCAATAATATGGCATAGAACATAAGAAATTATCGATACGTCGGAGACGTATCAACCCCGGTCCATTCTTTTAATACTGAAATACAAATCTGCTGCAATACTTGTTTTACTGTTTTCTCTGCAAACAATCATCTTCCACACAATACGGTTAATCCTTTGTTACAGCAAGCCGGTGAGATTGACAACCTCACTGTTTCGTTGGGGAAAAGTACTTTGGTTGTGTTGTGCAGGTTCCACGTTGGCGCCGGAATCCCTGGTGTTGCGCATCACTACATCCCGCCGCCATCAACCTTCAACGTGCTTCTTGGCTCCTCCTGGTTCGATAAACCTTGATTTCTTTCTGAGGGAAAACTTGCTTCTGTGCGCATCATACCTTCCTCTTGGGGTTGCCCAAAGAACGTGTGAAATACACGCCATCAAGCTCTTTTTCTGGCGTCGTTGCCGGGGAGATCAAGACACGCTGCAAGGGGAGTCTCCACTTCTCAATCTCTTTACTTTGTTTTTGTCTTACTTTATTTTATTTACTACTTTGTTTGCTGCATTATATCAAAACACAAAAAATTAGTTGCTAGCTTTACTTTATTTACTGTCTTGTTTGCTATATCAAAAACACAAAAAAATAGTTTACTTGCATTTACTTTATCTAGTTTGCTTTATTTACTACTGCTAAAATGGCCAACCCTGAAAATACTAAGTTGTGTGACTTCACTAGCACAAATAATAATGATTTCCTATGCACACCTATTGCTCCACCTGCTACTACAGCGGAATTCTTTGAAATTAAACCTGCTTTACTGAATCTTGTTATGCGAGAGCAATTTTCTGGTGTTAGTTCTGATGATGCTGCTGCCCATCTCAATAATTTTGTTGAACTATGTGAAATGCAAAAGTATAAGATGTAGATGGTGACATTATAAAATTAAAATTGTTTCCTTTCTCATTAAGAGGAAGAGCTAAAGATTGGTTGCTATCTCTGCCTAAGAATAGTATTGATTCCTGGACTAAATGCAAGGATGCTTTTATTGGTAGATATTATCCCCCTGCTAAAATTATATCTTTGAGGAGTAGCATAATGAATTTTAAACAATTAGATAATGAACATGTTGCTCAAGCTTGGGAAAGAATGAAATCTTTGGTTAAAAATTGCCCAACCCATGGACTGACTACTTGGATGATCATCCAAACCTTCTATGCAGGACTAAATTTTTCTTCGCGGAATTTATTGGATTCAGCTGCTGGAGGTACCTTTATGTCCATCACTCTTGGTGAAGCAACAAAGCTTCTTGATAATATGATGGTTAATTACTCTGAATGGCACACGGAAAGAGCTCCACAAGGTAAGAAGGTAAATTCTGTTGAAGAATCCTCTTCCTTGAATGATAAGGTTGATGCTATTATGTCTATGCTTGCGAATGATAGGACTAATGTTGATCCTAATAATGTTCCATTAGCTTCATTGGTTGCCCAAGAAGAACATGTTGATGTAAACTTCATTAAAAATAATAATTTCAACAACAATGCTTATCGGAACAATTCTAGTAATAACTATAGGCCATATCCTTATAATAATGGTAACGGTTATGCTAATTCTTATGGGAATTCTTACAACAATAATAGGAATACACCCCCTGGACTTGAAGCTATGCTTAAAGAATTTATTAGTACGCAAACTGCCTTTAACAAATCTGTTGAGGAAAAGCTCAATAAAATTGATATTCTTGCTTCTAGAGTTGATAGTCTTGCCTCTGATGTTGATCTTTTGAAATCGAAAGTTATGCCTAATAGGGATATTGAAAATAAAATTGTTACTACAGCAAATGCCATCCAAGTTAGAATTAATGAGAATATAAGATTAATGGCTGAACGCGTGCTAGGTGGGATAGAGAAGAAAATGAAAAACTAGCTAAAGAGAAAAATGTAGCTAAAGTTTGGACTATCACCACCACTAGCAATGCTAATGATTCACATGTTGCTGCACCTCCTACTATCAATGGTAAAATAATTGGTGTTGGCAATGCTTCTACTCCTAGTGCAAAGCGCGCAAAATTACCTGAAACTGCTAAAACTGCTGAAACTGCTTGTGATAAAACTGCTGAAATTTTTTCCAACCTTGGGGATGATAATCCCATTGCTTTAGATCGTAATGATTTAGATTTTGATGATTGCCACATCTCTGAAGTTATAAAGTTCTTACAAAAACTTGCTAAGAGTCCCAATGCTAGCGCTGTAAACTTGGCTTTCACAAAACATATTACAAATGCTCTCATAAAAGCTAGAGAAGAGAAACTAAAACTTGAAACTTCTATTCCTAGAAAGCTAGAGGATGGTTGGGAGCCCATCATTAAAATGAGGGTCAAAGATTTTGATTGTAATGCTTTATGTGATCTTGGTGCAAGTATTTCTGTTATGCCTAAGAAAGTCTATGATATGCTTGACTTGCCACCATTGAAAAATTGTTATTTGGATGTTAATCTCGCTGATAATGCTAAAAAGAAACCTTTGGGGAAAGTTGATAATGTTCATATTATGGTTAACAATAACCTTGTCCCCGTTGATTTTGTTGTCTTGGATATTGAATGCAATGCATCTTGCCCCATTATATTGGGAAGACCTTTTCTTCGAACCGTTGGTGCTACTATTGATATGAAGGAAGGTAATATTAAATATCAATTTCCTCTCAAGAAAGGTATGGAACACTTCCCTAGAAAGAGAATGAAGTTACCTTATGATTCTATTATTAGAACAAATTATGATGTTGATGCTTCATCTCTTGATGTTACTTGATATACACTTTCTGCGCCTAGCTGAAAGGCGTTAAAGAAAAGCGCTTATGGGAGACAACCCATGTTTTTACTACAGTATTTTTGTTTTATATTTGTGTCTTGGAAGTTGTTTACTACTGTAGCAACCTCTCCTTATCTTAGTTTTGAGTTTTGTTGTGCCAAGTAAAGTCTTTGATAGTAAAGTAAGTACTAGATTTGGATTACTGCACAGTTCCAGATTTCTTTGCTGTCACGAATCTGGGTCTACCTCCCTGTAGGTAGCTCAGAAAATTAAGCCAATTTACGTGCATGATTCTCAGATATGTACGCAACTTTCATTCAATTTGAGCATTTTCATTTGAGAAAGTCTGGTGGCCTAATAAAATCCATCTTTACGGACTGTTCTGTTTTGACAGATTCTGTCTTTTATTTCGCATTGCCTCTTTTGCTATGTTGGATGAATTTCTTTGATCCATTAATGTCCAGTAGCTTTATGCAATGTCCAGAAGTGTTAAGAATGATTGTGTCACCTCTGAACATGTGAATTTTTATTATGCACTAACCCTCTAATGAGTTGTTTCGAGTTTGGTGTGGAGGAAGTTTTCAAGGATCAAGAGAGGAGTATGATACAATATGATCAAGGAGAGTGAAAGCTCTAAGATTGGGGATGCCCCGGTGGTTCACCCCTGCATATTCTAAGAAGACTCAAGCGTCTAAGCTTGGGGATGCCCAAGGCATCCCCTTCTTCATCGACAACATTATCAGGTTCCTCCCCTGAAACTATATTTTTATTCCGTCACATCTTATGCACTTTGCTTGGAGCGTCGGTTTGTTTTTGTTTTTGTTTTGTTTGAATAAAATGGATCCTAGCATTCACTTTGTGGGAGAGAGACACGCTCCGCTGTATCATATGGACAAGTATGTCCTTAGGCTCTACTCATAGTATTCATGGCGAAGTTTCTTCTTCGTTAAATTGTTATATGGTTGGAATTGGAAAATACTACATGTAGTAATTCTAAAATGTCTTGGATAATTTGATACTTGGCAATTGTTGTGCTCATGTTTAAGCTCTTGCATCATATACTTTGCACCCATTAATGAAGAAACACTTAGAGCTTGCTAATTTGGTTTGCATATTTGGTTTCTCTAGAGTCTAGATAACATCTAGTATTGAGTTTTGAACAACAAGGAAGACGGTGTGAGTCTTATAATGTTTACAATATGTCTTTTATGTGAGTTTTGCTGCACCGTTCATCCTTGTGTTTGTTTCAAATAACCTTGCTAGCCTAAACCTTGTATCGAGAGGGAATACTTCTCATGCATCCAAAATCCTTGAGCCAACCACTATGCCATTTGTGTCCACCATACCTACCTACTACATGGTATTTATCCGCCATTCCAAAGTAAATTGCTTGAGTGCTACCTTTAAAATTCCATCATTCACCTTTACAATATATAGCTCATGGGACAAATAGCTTAAAAACTATTGTGGTATTGAATATGTAGTTATGCACTTTATCTCTTATTAAGTTGCTTGTTGTGCGATAACCATGCTTCTGGGGACGCCATCAACTATTCTTTGTTGAATATCATGTGAGTTGCTATGCATGTCCGTCTTGTCTGAAGTAAGAGAGATCTACCACCTTTATGGTTGGAGCATGCATATTGTTAGAGAAGAACATTGGGCCGCTAACTAAAGCCATGATTCATGGTGGAAGTTTCAGTTTTGGACATATATCCTCAATCTCATATAGAATAATAATTGTTGCCACATGCTTATGCATTAAAGAGGAGTCCATTATCTGTTGTCCATGTTGTCCCGGTATGGATGTCTAAGTTGAGAATAATCAAAAGCGAGAAATCCAAAATGCAAGCTTTCTCCTTAGACCTTTGTACAGGCGGCATGGAGGTACCCCATTGTGACACTTGGTTAAAACATGTGCATTGCAAAGATCCGGTAGTCCAAGCTAATTAGGACAAGGTGCGGGCACTATTAGTATACTATGCATGAGACTTGCAACTTGTAAGATATAATTTACATAACTCATATGCTTTATTACTACCGTTGAAAAAATTGTTTCATGTTTTCAAAATAAAAGCTCTAGCACAAATATAGAAATCGATGCTTTCCTCTTTGAAGGACCATTCTTTTTACTTTTATGTTGAGTCAGTTCACCTATCTCTCTCCACCTCAAGAAGCAAACACTTGTGTGAACTGCATTGATTCCTACATACTTGCATATTGTACTTGTTATATTACTCTATGTTGACAATTATCCATGAGATATACATGTTACAAGTTGAAAGCAACCGCTGAAACTTAATCTTCCTTTGTGTTGCTTCAATACCTTTACTTTGATTTATTGCTTTATGAGTTAACTCTTATGCAAGACTTATTGATGCTTGTCTTGAAGTACTATTCATGAAAAGTCTTTGCTTTATGATTCACTTGTTTACTCATGTCATTACCATTGTTTTGATCGCTGCATCCACTACATATGTTTACAAATAGTATGATCAAGGTTATGATGGCATGTCACTTCAGAAATTATCTTTGTTATCGTTTTACCTGCTCGGGACGAGCAGAACTAAGCTTGGGGATGCTTGATACGTCTCCGACGTATCGATAATTTCTTATGTTCCATGCCATATTATTGATGATACCTACATGTTTTATGCACACTTTATGTCATATTCGTGCATTTTCTGGAACTAACCTATTAACAAGATGCCGTGCCAGTTGCTATTTTTGGTTTCAGAAATCCTAGTAACGAAATATTCTCGGAATTGGACGAAATCAAGACCCAGGGGCCTATTTTGCCACGAACCTTCCAGAAGACCGAAGAGCATACGAAGTGGGGCCACGAGGTGGCGACACCACAAGGCGGCGCGGCCAAGGAGGGGCCCGCGCGCCCGTGGTGTGGTCCCCTCGTCACCTCCGACTCGCCCTTCCGCCTACTTAAAGCCTCCATCGCGAAACCCCGAGGCGAAAAAACCACGATACGGAAAACCTTACTAAGACGCCGCCGCCGATCCCATCTCGGGGGATTCTGGAGATCTCCTCCGGCACCCTGCCGGAGAGGGGATTCATCTCCCGGAGGACTCTACGCCGCCATGGTCGCCTCCGAAGTGATGAGTGAGTAGTTCACCCCTGGACTATGGGTCCATAGCAGTAGCTAGATGGTTGTCTTCTCCTCATTGTGCTTCATTGTTGGATCTTGTGAGCTGCCTAACATGATCAAGATCATCTATCCGTAATACTCTATGTTGTGTTTGTCGGGATCCGATGGATAGAGAATACCATGTTATGTTAATTATCAAGTTATTACATATGTGTTGTTTATGATCTTGCATGCTCTCCGTTATTAGTAGAGGCTCTGGCCAAGTTTTTGCTCTTAACTCCAAGAGGGAGTATTTATGCTCGATAGTGGGTTCATGCCTGCATTGACACCTGGGACAGTGACAAAAGTTCTAAGGTTGTGTTGTGCTGTTGCCACTAGGGATAAAACATTGGCGCTATGTCCGAGGATGTAGTTGTTGATTACATTACGCACCATACTTAATGCAATTGTCTGTTGCTTTGCAACTTAATACTGGGAGGGGTTCGGACGATAACCTGAAGGTGGACTTTTTAGGCATAGATGCAGTGGATGGCGGTCTATGTACTTTGTCGTAATGCCCAATTAAATCTCACTATACTTATCATGACATGTATGTGCATTGTTATGCCCTCTCTATTTGTCAATTGCCCGACTATAATTTGTTCACCCAACATGCTTTTATCTTATGGGAGAGACACCTCTAGTGAACTGTGGACCCCGGTCCATTCTTTTAATACTGAAATACAAATCTGCTAATACTTGTTTTACTGTTTTCTCGCAAACAATCATCTTCCACACAATACGGTTAATCCTTTGTTACAACAAGCCGGTGAGATTGACAACCTCACTGTTTCGTTGGGGCAAAATACTTTGGTTGTGTTGTGCAGGTTCCACGTTGGCGCCGGAATCCCTGGTGTTGCGCCGCACTACATCCCGCCGCCATCAACCTTCAACGTGCTTCTTGGCTCCTCCTGGTTCGATAAACCTTGGTTTCTTTCTGAGGGAAAACTTGCTGCTGTGCGCATCATACCTTCCTCTTGGGGTTGCCCAACGAACGTGTGAAATACACGCCATCAATACTTCCAATTTGCATCACTATTTTATATCATAATTTGCTGTTATTCATTGATATATTTCATATTTGGATATAATACTTATGTTATTTCATCTATTTTGCATATTTCATGATTATTGGAGGATCGCGCACCGGAGCCAGGATTCTGCTGGAAAAAGCACCGTCAGAATGCAATATTTCGGAAGATCAACAATTGACGGGAATTTCACGAAAACTCCTATTTTTCCAGATGACGAAGGGAGCCAGAAGGGGGAGAAGAGGGGACCCGAGGTGGGCCCACCCCATAGGCCGGCGCGGCCCAAGGCCTGGCCGCGCCGCCCTATGAGGAGGGGGCCCACAGCCCCTCTCGCCTCCTTTTCTTCGCGTACTCCTTCGTCCCGAAAACCTAAGCTCCAGGGGTACGTCGCGAAGGTCACAGCCGCCTCGCGGGCGGAGAACACCGAGAGAAAGAGCTCTCCGGCGGGCAGGAATCCGCCGGGAAATTCCCTCCCGGAGGGGAAATCGACGCCATCGTCACCGTCATCGAGCTGGACATCATCTCCATCACCATCACCATCATCTTCATCATCATCACCGCCGTCTCCACCGCTGCACCTCGTCACCGCTGTAGCAATTTGGGTTTGATCTTGATTGTTTGATAGGGGAAACTCTCCCGGTGTTGATTTCTACTTGTTATTGATGCTATTGAGTGAAACCGTTGAACCAAGGTTTATGTTCAGATTGTTATTCATTATCATATCACCTCTGATCATGTTCCATATGATGTCTCGTGAGTAGTTCGTTTAGTTCTTGAGGACATGGGTGAAGTCTAAATGTTAGTAGTGAAGTATGGTTGAGTAGTATTCAATGTTATGATATTTAAGTTGTGGTGTTATTCTTCTAGTGGTGTCGTGTGAACGTCGACTACACGACACTTCACCTTTATGGGCCTAGGGGAATGCATCTTGTACTCGTTTGCCAATTGCGGGGTTGCCGGAGTGACAGAAACCTGAGCCCCCGTTGGTATATCGATGCAGGAGGGATCGCAGGATCTCAGAGTTTAAGGCTGTGGTTAGATTTATCTTAATTACTTTCTTGTAGTTGCGGATGCTTGCAAGGGGTATAATCACAAGTATGTATTAGTCCTAGGAAGGGCGGTACATTAGCATAGGTTCACCCACACAACACTTATCAAAACAATGAAGATTAATTAGCCGTATGTAGCGAAAGCACTAGACTAAATCCCGTGTGTCCTCGAGAACGTTTGGTCATTATAAGTAAACAAACCGGCTTGTCCTTTGTGCTAAAAAGGATTGGGCCACTCGCTGCAATTGTTACTCTCGCACTTTACTTACTCGTACTTTATTCATCTGTTACATCAAAACTCCTGAATACTTGTCTGTGAGCATTTACAGTGAATCCTTCATCGAAACGCTTGTCAACACCTTCTGCTCCTCGTTGGGATCGACATTCTTACTTATCGAAGATACTACGATACACCCCCTATACTTGTGGGTTATCAAGACTATTTTCTGGCGCCGTTGCCGGGGAGTGAAGCGCTATTGGTAAGTGGAATTGGTAAGGGAAATTTCTACTGTTTGTGCTGATTTTATTTCTGCCTGCTGCTATAACTCATTATGGAGAGATCTTCTCTTGAGTGTTTATTTGGGAAATCTACTACTACTGCAAAGGTAGTGGATGAGGCGCCAGGTAAGGAAGAATTACCATACAAAATACCTATGAAAATTATTGAACGTGTAGTGGGTAACCGTTATACAGGGGATGGAACTGTCCACCCTGGAGATCATTTACTGTTCTTACATGAATTATGCGGTTTATTCAAGTGTGCAGGTATTGCTATGGATGAAGTGAGGAAGAAATTATTCTCTATATCGCTGTCTGGTAAAGCGGCGCATTGGTATAAATTACTGGATAATGGGGATTCTCTTGAATGGAATGATATTGTGCCCCGGTTTTATTCTAAGTTCTATCCTCCAAGTGAGATTCACAAAGATCGGAATCGCATATATAATTTTTGGCCTCATGAAGGAGAAAGTATTGCCCAAGCGTGGGGGAGATTGAAGTCTTTAATGCTCAAATGCCCCATTCATGAGCTTCCTGGTAATATTATTATTGATAATTTCTATGCAAGACTTTCTTTTCAAGACAAGACCTTGCTGGATACTTCTTGTTCTGGATCATTTACACGCAACAAGGAAGAGTTTAAAAGGGACCTTCTTAATCGGATCCAAGAAAATACTGAAGGATGGGAGAACGACAAGGATAGAGAATCAGGTATAATTTATGATTATAAATGCATTGAAGCTTTTATGGATACTGATAAATTTCGTAATATGAGTGCTACTTATGGTCTTGATTCTCAAGTTGCTGCAAATCTTTATAAAGCTTTTGCTTCTCATTATGAATTGCCTAAGAAGAACTTTGATAAGTATCATGAACCGTATAAAGATAAAATTGATTCATCTATAAATAAATGTGTTGTAGTTGAAACTGTTGATCATGTTATTCCTGAAGCTTATATTGAAAAAACTCCTTTCCCTGCTAAAATGAAGGAGTACTCTGTTATAAATAGTGCGGTTCATAAAAGTGAAAAGAAACCTATAGAACCTGAAGAACAAATAAAAGTTGAACCTGCTGTTGCAATTGTTAAAGATCTTGTGACTGAAAATGTGGAAGATGGTCATATTATTTTCTGTGAAGATGCTTCTAATATTGTTTCGCATCCTAATAAGTCTAGGAAAGCTAGTGTTCCTATGCTATCTGTTAGAATTGGTGATCATTATTATTATGGATTATGTGATATTGGTGCAAGTATTAGTGCTATTCCTTATGAGCTTTACACGGAGATTATGCACGAAATTGGTTCTTGTGAACTTGAAGATATTGATGTGGTTATTCGGCTGGCTAATAGAGAAACTATCTCTCCAATTGGTATTATTCGAGATGTTGAAGTTCTATGTGGTAAGATTAAATATCCTGCTGACTTTTTGGTACTTGGTTCTGCTGCTAGTAAATATTGTCCTATCATTTTTGGTAGACCTTTTCTAAATACATGTGGAGCTATTATAGATTGCAAGAAAGAGAAATTTTTGACTAAATTTGCTGGTGAATCTTATGAGTTTAACTTCTCTAAATTTACCAAAACTCCTTATAAAATTGATTCGCCTAATAGTGATTTTAAAGTTGAACAGTGTGCATCTATTGCTCTTGCTCCTAATAATCCTTTGCAGCAACATTTGGAGAATAGTGAGAGTGAAGTTTTTAGGGAAGAAAGAAATGAGCTTGATGAAATTTTCCTTCGTCAACCTATTCTTAAGCATGATTTACCGGTGGAAGATTTGGGTACAACACCACCACCAAAGGAAGATCCTGTCTTTGATTTAAAACCATTACCTGATAATCTTAAATATGCTCATATTGATGATAAGAAAATATATCCTGTTATTATTAGTTCTAAGCTTTCAGAGTTTGAAGAAGAAAGGTTATTGGAAATATTGAAGAAACACCGAGGTGCTATTGGCTACACTCTTGATGACTTGAAGGGGATTTCTCCGTCTATTTGCCAACACGCCATTAATATGGAAGATGATGCGAAGCCTGTTGTTGAACCTCAGCGTCGTCTAATTCCTAAGATGAAGGATGTGGTAAGAAATGAGGTATTAAGACTCCTTGAAGCTGGTATTATATATCCTATTGCTGATAGTAGATGGGTTAGTCCTGTGCATTGTGTTCCTAAGAAAGGAGGAATGACTGTTGTGCCTAATGATAATGATGAGCTCATACCTTGATACGTCTCCGACGTATCGATAATTTCTTATGTTCTATGCCATATTATTGATGATACCTACATGTTTTATGCACACTTTATGTCATATTCGTGCATTTTCTGGAACTAACCTATTAACAAGATGCCGAAGTGCCAGTTCTGTTTTTGCTGTTTTTGGTTTCAGAAATCCTAGTAACGAAATATTCTCGGAATTGGACGAAACGAAGACCCAGGGGCCTATTTCGCCACGAACCTTCCAGAAGACCGAAGAAGTGGCGGCCACGAGGTGGCCAAACCACATGGCGGCGCGGCCAAGGGGGGCCGCGCCGCCCTGTGGTGTGGGCCCCTCGTCCCCCCTCGCCCTTCCGCCTACTTAAAGCCTCCGTCGCGAAACCCCCGATGCGAAAACCACGATATGGAAAACCTTCGAGACGCCGCCGCGCCGATCCCATCTCGGGGGATTCTGAGATCTCCTCGCACCCTGCCGGAGAGGGGATTCATCTCCCGGAGGACTCTACACCGCCATGGTCGCCTCCGAGTGATGAGTGAGTAGTTCACCCATGGACTATGGGTCCATAGCAGTAGCTAGATGGTTGTCTTCTCCTCATTGTGCTTCATTGTTGGATCTTGTGAGCTGCCTAACATGATCAAGATCATCTATCTGTAATACTCTATGTTGTGTTTGTCGGGATCCGATGGATAGAGAATACCATGTTATGTTAATTATCAAGTTATTACATATGTGTTGTTTATGATCTTGCATGCTCTCCGTTACTAGTAGAGGCTCTGGCCAAGTTTTTGCTTTTAACTCCAAGAGGGAGTATTTATGCTCGATAGTGGGTTCATGCCTGCATTGACACCTGGGACAGTGACAGAAAGTTCTAAGGTTGTGTTGTGCTGTTGCCACTAGGGATAAAACATTGGCGCTATGTCCGAGGATGTAGTTGTTGATTACATTACGCACCATAATTAATGCAATTGTCTGTTGCTTTGCAACTTAATACTGGAAGGGGTTCGGACGATAACCTGAAGGTGGACTTTTTAGGCATAGATGCAGTTGGATGGCGGTCTATGTACTTTGTCGTAATGCCCAATTAAATCGCACTATACTTATCATGCCATGTATGTGCATTGTTATGCCCTCTCTATTTGTCAATTGCCCGACTGTAATTTGTTCACCCAACATGCTTTTATCTTATGGGAGAGACACCTCTAGTGAACTGTGGACCCCGGTCCATTCTTTTATACTGAAATACAAATCTGCTGCAATACTTGTTTTACTGTTTTCTGCAAACAATCATCTTCCACACAATACGGTTAACCCTTTGTTACAGCAAGCCGGTGAGATTGACAACCTCACTGTTTCGTTGGGGCAAAGTACTTTGGTTGTGTTGTGCAGGTTCCACGTTGGCGCCGGAATCCCGTGTTGCGCCGCACTACATCCCGCCGCCATCAACCTTCAACGTGCTTCTTGACTCCTACTGGTTCGATTAAACCTTGGTTTCTAACTGAGGGAAACTTGCCGTTGTGCGCATCACACCTTCCTCTTGGGGTTCCCAACGGACGTGTCAATTACACGCATCAAGCAAATTTCTGGCGCCGTTGCCGGGGAGATCAAGACACGCTGCAAGGGGAGTCTCCACTTCTCAATCTCTTTACTTTGTTTTTGTCTTGCTTTATTTTATTTACTACTTTGTTTGCTGCACTTATATCAAAACACAAAAAAATTAGTTGCTAGCTTTACTTTATTTACTGTCTTGTTTGCTATATCAAAAACACAAAAAATTAGTTACTTGCATTTACTTTACTTGTTTCATCATGTTTCCTTTTAATTTTACCACAAAAAACATACCGGTAGGACGCGGGTCTATAATTGGGAGGAACAATATAGAAGAATTTTTCACCCATGTTAGTACCGTTGAAGATTTTGAAGATAGACACTTGGTAGAACTTGCTCCTACTTATGAAATTGCTGCTGCTGCTTTAGTTCGCTTGTTGGAAACTAAATTTGTTAATCTCAATCCTATAATCCAACACATGTTTCTTACACTTGGTGATATGGAAGAGGGGGAAAAGAAAGATTTTGTTTTAGAAACCCTTCTTAGAGAATTTGGTGGTCTAGCAAGAGAGGCTAGAAAGGTCTTCGCTAAATTTAATATGCTTGGTTCTCATACTAATTTTGTTGGTCTCCTTGAAAAAATGGACATGGATAGAATAAGGTACACTAATAATATTAATGATGGTGGGGAGATCAAAGCACCAATACCATGCAAACTCCTAGCTATGAATGATGCACTAGAAAATAATTATGCTTGGCTTGTTCCTGAAAATTTGTTCGATGAGAGTAGCAAGCCCAAGACTAATGAAAAGGGAGACGCTGAAACTTATGTATCCAATATACTATGCATGGTTGAGAAAACTCCAAACCCCGCTGTAGGTGCACCACCCTTCGATAATACTTGAGTTACACTTTCTGCGCCTAGCTGAAAGGCGTTAAAGAAAAGCGCTTATGGGAGACAACCCATGTTTTTACTACAGTATTTTTGTTTTATATTTGTGTCTTGGAAGTTGTTTACTACTGTAGCAACCTCTCCTTATCTTAGTTTTATGTTTTGTTGTGCCAAGTAAAGTCTTTGATAGAAAAGTAAGTACTAGATTTGGATTACTGCACAGTTCCAGATTTCTTTGCTGTCACGAATCTGGGTCTACCTCTCTGTAGGTAGCTCAGAAAATTAAGCCAATTTACGTGCATGATCCTCAGATATGTACGCAACTTTCATTCAATTTGAGAATTTTCATTTGAGCAAGTCTGGTGGCCTAATAAAATCCATCTTTACGGACTGTTCTGTTTTGACAGATTCTGTCTTTTATTTTGCATTGCCTCTTTTGCTATGTTGGATGAATTTCTTTGATCCATTAATGTCCAGTAGCTTTATGCAATGTCCAGAAGTGTTAAGAATGATTGTGTCACCTCTGAACATGTGAATTTTTATTATGCACTAACCCTCTAATGAGTTGTTTCGAGTTTGGTGTGGAGGAAGTTTTCAAGGATCAAGAGAGGAGTATGATGCAATATGATCAAGGAGAGTGAAAGCTCTAAGCTTGGGGATGCCCCGGTGGTTCACCCCTGCATATTCTAAGAAGACTCAAGCGTCTAAGCTTGGGGATGCCCAAGGCATCCCCTTCTTCATCGACAACATTATCAGGTTCCTCCCCTGAAACTATATTTTTATTCCGTCACATCTTATGCACTTTGCTTGGAGCGTCTGTTTGTTTTTGTTTTTGTTTTGTTTGAATAAAATGGATCCTAGCATTCACTTTATGGGAGAGAGACACGCTCCGCTGTAGCATATGGACAAATATGTCCTTAGGCTCTACTCATAGTATTCATGGCGAAGTTTCATCTTCGTTAAATTGTTATATGGTTGGAATTGGAAAATGCTACATGTAGTAACTCTAAAATGTCTTGGATAATTTGATACTTGGCAATTGTTGTGCTCATGTTTAAGCTCTTGCATCATATACTTTGCACCCATTAATGAAGAAATACTTAGAGCTTGCTAATTTGGTTTGCATATTTGGTTTCTCTAGAGTCTAGATAACATCTAGTATTGAGTTTTGAACAACAAGGAAGACGGTATGGAGTCTTATAATGTTTACCATATGTCTTTTATGTGAGTTTTGCTGTACCGTTCATCCTTGTGTTTGTTTCAAATAACCTTGCTAGCCTAAACCTTGTATCGAGAGGGAATACTTCTCATGCATCCCAAATACTTGAGCCAACCACTATGCCATTTGTGTCCACCATACCTACCTACTACATGGTATTTATCCGCCATTCCAAAGTAAATTGCTTGAGTGCTACCTTTAAAATTCCATCATTCACCTTTGCAATATATAGCTCATGGGACAAATAGCTTAAAAACTATTGTGGTATTGAATATGTACTTATGCACTTTATCTCTTATTAAGTTGCTTGTTGTGCGATAACCATGCTTCTGGGGACGCCATCAACTATTCTTTGTTGAATATCATGTGAGTTGCTATGCATGTCCGTCTTGTCTGAAGTAAGAGAGATCTACCACCTTTATGGTTGGAGCATGCATATTGTTAGAGAAGAACATTGGGCCGCTAACTAAAACCATGATTCATGGTGGAAGTTTCAGTTTTGGACATATATCCTCAATCTCATATGAGAATAATAATTGTTGCCACATGCTTATGCATTAAAGAGGAGTCCATTATCTGTTTTCCATGTTGTCCCGGTATGGATGTCTAAGTTGAGAATAATCAAAAGCGAGAAATCCAAAATGCGAGCTTTCTCCTTAGACCTTTGTACAGGCGGCATGGAGGTACCCCATTGTGACACTTGGTTAAAACATGTGCATTGCAAAGATCCGGTAGTCCAAGCTAATTAGGACAAGGTGCGGGCACTATTAGTATACTATGCATGAGGCTTGCAACTTGTAAGATATAATTTTCATAACTCATATGCTTTATTACTACCGTTGACAAAATTGTTTCATGTTTTCAAAATAAAAGCTCTAGCACAAATATAGCAATCGATGCTTTCCTCTTTGAAGGACCATTCTTTTTACTTTTATGTTGAGTCAGTTCACCTATCTCTCTCCACCTCAAGAAGCAAACACTTGTGTGAACTGTGCATTGATTCCTACATACTTGCATATTGTACTTGTTATATTACTCTATGTTGACTATTATCCATGAGATATACATGTTACAAGTTGAAAGCAACCGCTGAAACTTAATCTTCCTTTGTGTTGCTTCAATACCTTTACTTTGATTTATTGCTTTATGAGTTAACTCTTATGCAAGACTTATTAATACTTGTCTTGAAGTACTATTCATGAAAAGTCTTTGCTTTATGATTCACTTGTTTACTCATGTCATTACCATTGTTTTGATCGCTGCATTCACTACATATGTTTACAAATAGTATGATCAAGGTTATGATGGCATATCACTTCAGAAATTATCTTTGTTATCGTTTTACCTGCTCGGGACGAGCAGAACTAAGCTTGGGGATGCTTGATACGTCTCCGACGTATCGATAATTTCTTATGTTCTATGCCATATTATTGATGATACCTACATGTTTTATGCACACTTTATGTCATATTCGTGCATTTTCTGGAACTAACCTATTAACAAGATGCCGAAGTGCCAGCTTCCTGTTTTTGGTTTCAGAAATCCTAGTAACGAAATATTCTCGGAATTGGACGAAATGAAGACCCAGGGGCCTATTTCGCCACGAACCTTCCAGAAGACCGAAGAGCATACGAAGTGGGGCCACGAGGTGGCCAAAGCACATGGCGGCGCAGCCAAGGGGCCGCGCGGTGTGGTGTGGGCCCCTCGTCCCCCCACTCGCCCTTCCGCCTACTTAAAGCCTCCATCGCGAAACCCCGATGCGAAAAACCACGATAAGGAAAACCTTCGAGACGCCGCGCCGCCGATCCCATCTCGGGGATTCGAGATCTCCTCCGGCACCCGCCGGAGAGGGGATTCATCTCCCGGAGGACTCTACACCGCCATGGTCGCCTCCGGAGTGATGAGTGAGTAGTTCACCCCTGGACTATGGGTCCATAGCAGTAGCTAGATGGTTGTCTTATCCTCATTGTGCTTCATTGTTGGATCTTGTGAGCTGCCTAACATGATCAAGATCATCTATCTGTAATACTCTATGTTGTGTTTGTCGGGATCCGATGGATAGAGAATACCATGTTATGTTAATTATCAAGTTATTACATATGTGTTGTTTATGATCTTGCATGCTCTCCGTTACTAGTAGAGGCTCTGGCCAAGTTTTTGCTTTTAACTCCAAGAGGGAGTATTTATGCTCGATAGTGGGTTCATGCCTGCATTGACACCTGGGACAGTGACAGAAAGTTCTAAGGTTGTGATGTGCTGTTGCCACTAGGGATAAAACATTGGCGCTATGTCCGAGGATGTAGTTGTTGATTACATTACGCACCATACTTAATGCAATTGTCTGTTGCTTTGCAACTTAATACTGGAAGGGGTTCGGACGATAACCTGAAGGTGGACTTTTTAGGCATAGATGCGGTTGGATGGCGGTCTATGTACTTTGTCGTAATGCCCAATTAAATCTCACTATACTTATCATGCCATGTATGTGCATTGTTATGCCCTCTCTATTTGTCAATTGCCCGACTGTAATTTGTTCACCCAACATGCTTTTATCTTATGGGAGAGACACCTCTAGTGAACTGTGGAACCCGGTCCATTCTTTTATACTGAAATACAAATCTAAATACTTGTTTTACTGTTTTCTCGCAAACAATCATCTTCCACACAATACGGTTAACCCTTTGTTACAGCAAGCCGGTGAGATTGACAACCTCACTCGTTGGGGCAAAGTACTTTGGTTGTGTTGTGCAGGTTCCACGTTGGCGCCGGAATCTCGGTGTTGCGCCGCACTACATCCCGCCGCCATCAACCTTCAACGTGCTTCTTGACTCCTACTGGTTCGATTAAACCTTGGTTTCTAACTGAGGGAAACTTGCCGCTGTGCGCATCACACCTTCCTCTTGGGGTTCCCAACGGACGTGTCAATTACACGCATCATACCTCAAAGAGTAGTTGTAGGTTATAGAATGTGCATTGATTATCGAAAAGTTAATAAGGTTACTAAGAAAGATCATTACCCTTTGCCTTTTATTGATCAAATGTTAGAAAGGTTATCTAAAAATACTCATTTTTGCTTTCTTGATGGTTATTCTGGGTTTTCACAAATTGCTGTTAAAACTAAAGATCAAGAGAAAACCACTTTCACTTGTCCCTATGGAACTTATGCTTATAGGCGTATGCCTTTTGGTTTATGTAATGCTCCTGCTACTTTTCAAAGATGCATGTCTGCTATTTTTCATGGCTTTTGTGAGAGTATTGTAGAGGTATTCATGGATGATTTTTCTGTCTATGGGAATTCTTTTGATAGTTGCTTGCGAAACCTTGATAAAGTTTTGCAGAGATGTGAAGAAACTAACCTTGTTCTTAATTGGGAGAAATGCCACTTTATGGTTAATGAAGGAATTGTATTGGGACATAAAATTTCCGAGAGATTGATACGTCTCCGACGTATCGATAATTTCTTGTGTTCCATGCCACATTATTGATGTTATCTACATGTTTTATGCACTTTATGTCATATTCGTGCATTTTCTGGAACTAACCTATTAACAAGATGCCGAAGTGCCGGTTCCTGTTTTCTTGTTTTTGGTTTCAGAAATCGTAGTAAAGAAATATTCTCGGAATTGGACGAAATAAAAGCCCAGAGGCCTATTTTCTCACGAAGCTTCCAGAAGACCGAAGACGAGACGAAGAGGGGCCACGGGGTGGCCAAACCCTAGGGCGGCGCGGCCCCACCCCTGGCCGCGCCGGCCTATGGTGTGGGCCCCCCGTGCCGCCTCTCGACTTGCCCTTCCGCCTACTTAAAGCCTCCGTGACGAAACCCCCGTCTGAGAGCCACGATACGGAAACCTTCGGAGACGCGTCGCCGCCGATCCCATCTCGGGATCCGGGAGATCGCCTCCGGCACCTGCCGGAGAGGGGAATCATCTCCGGAGGACTCTACACCGCCATGGTCGCCTCCGGAGTGATGAGTGAGTAGTCTACCCCTGGACTATGGGTCCATAGCAGTAGCTAGATGGTTGTCTTCTCCTCATTGTGCTATCATTGTCGGATCTTGTGAGCTGCCTATCATGATCAAGATCATCTATATGTAATTCTATATGTTGCGTTTGTTGGGATCCGATGAATAGAGAATACTTGTTATGTTGATTATCAAAGTTATGCTTATGTGTTATTTATGATCTTGCATGCTCTCCGTTACTAGTAGATGCTCTGGCCAAGTAGATGCTTTTAACTCCAAGAGGGAGTACTTATGCTCGATAGTGGGTTCATGCCTGCATTGACACCTGGGACAGTGACAGAAAGTTCTAAGGTTGTGTTGTGCTGTTGCAACTAGGGATAAAACATTAGTGCTATGTTCAAGGATGTAGTCACTAGTTACATTACGCACCATACTTAATGCAATTGTCTGTTGCTTTGCAACTTAATACTGGAGGGGGTTCGGATGATAACCTGAAGGTGGACTTTTTAGGCATAGATGCAGTTGGATGGCGGTCTATGTACTTTGTCGTAATGCCCAATTAAATCTCACTATACTCATCATGATATGTATGTGCATTGTCATGCTCTCTTTATTTGTCAATTGCCCAACTGTAATTTGTTCACCCAACATGCTGTTCGTCTTATGGGAGAGACACCTCTAGTGAACTGTGGACCCCGGTCCAATTCTCTTCTTGAAATACAATCTACTGCAATACTTGTTTTTACTGTTTTCTCTGCAAACAATCATCTTCCACACAATACGGTTAATCCTTTGTTACAGCAAGCCGGTGAGATTGACAACCTCACTGTTCCGTTGGGGCAAAGTACTTTGGTTGTGTTGTGCAGGTTCCACGTTGGCGCCGGAATCTCTGGTGTTGCGCCGCACTACATCCCGCCGCCATCAACCTTCAACGTGCTTCTTGGCTCCTCCTGGTTCGATAAACCTTGGTTTCTTTCTGAGGGAAAACTTGCTGATGTGCGCATCATACCTTCCTCTTGGGGTTGCCCAACGAACGTGTGAAATACACGCCATCAGAGGTATTGAAGTTGATAGAGCTAAAGTTGAAGCCATTGAGAAGATGCCCTATCCTAGGGATGTTAAAGGTATTCGTAGTGTTCTTGGTCATGCTGGGTTTTATAGGAGATTTATTAAAGACTTCTCTAAGATTTCAAAGCCTCTTACTAATCTTCTTCAAAAAGATGTACCTTTTGTTTTTGATGATGATTGTAAGGAAGCTTTTGAAACTCTAAAGAAAGCCTTAACAACTGCCCCTATAGTTGAACCTCCTGATTGGAACTTACCATTTGAAATTATGTGTGATGCTAGTGATTTTGCTGTAGGCGCTGTTCTTGGACAGCGGGTAGATAAGAAATTGAATGTTATTCATTATGCTAGTAAAACTCTTGATGCTGCTCAAAGAAATTATGCTACTACTGAAAAAGAATTGTTAGTTGTAGTCTTTGCTTGTGATAAATTTAGATCTTATATTGTTGATTCAAAAGTTACGATTCATACTGATCATGCTGCAATTAGATACCTTATGACAAAGAAAGATGCTAAGCCAAGGCTTATTAGATGGGTACTTCTTTTGCAAGAATTTGATTTACATATTGTAGATAGGAAAGGTGCTGATAATCCTGTTGCTGATAATTTGTCTAGATTGGAAAATATTGCTTATGATCCTGTTCCTGTTAATGATAGTTTTCCAAATGAACAATTGGTTGTAATAAAGGTGAGCTCGCGAGACAGTCCTTGGTATGCTGATTATGCTAACTTTATTGTTTCCAAGTACTTGCCTCCAACCTTTTCAGCTCAGCAAAGGAGGAAATTCTTTTATGACTTGAGGCATTATTTTTGGGATGACCCACACTTATATAAAGAAGGAGTGGATGGTATTCTGCGAAGATGTGTTCCCGAATATGAACAACAAGAGATATTGAGTAAATGTCATGGTAGTGCTTATGGAGGACATCACGCCGGAGATAGAACCGCGCAAAAGGTTCTACAATCAGGTTTTTATTGGCCAACTCTCTTCAAAGATGCAAGGAAGTTTATTTTATCTTGTGATGAATGTCAAAGGGTTGGTAATATCTCCATACGTCTCCGACGTATCGATAATTTCTTATGTTCCATGCCACATTATTGATGATATCTACATGTTTTATGCATACTTTATGTCATATTTATGCGTTTTCTGGAACTAACCTATTGTGAGATGCCGAAGGGCCAGTTGCTGTTTTCTGCTGTTTTTGGTTCAGAAATCCTAGTAAGGAAATATTCTCGGAATCGGACGAAATCAACGCCCATGTTCCTATTTTGCCGGAAGCATCCGAACACCCGAGAGTCGCGGAGGGGGCCACAGGGCCCCAGATGATAGGGTGGCGCGGCCCACCCCCGGCCGCGCGGCCCTATGGTGTCGTCGCCCCTTCGACCTTCCGACGCCGCCTCTTCGCCTATATAAAGGTCCCGACCTAAAACCTCGATACGGAAAACCACGGTACGAGAAACCTTCCGAGCCGCCGCCATCGCGAAGTCAAGATCGGGGGACAGGAGTCTCTGTTCCGGCACGCCGCCGGGACGGGAAGTGCCCCCGGAAGGCTCCTCCATCGACACCACCGCCATCTTCATCACCGCTGCTGTCTCCCATGAGGAGGTAGTAGTTCTCCATCGAGGCTCGGGGCTGTACCGGTAGCTATGTGGTTAATCTCTCTCCTGTACTTCAATACAATGATCTCATGAGCTGCTTTACATGATTGAGATTCATATGAGTTTTGTATCACAATTCATCTATGTGCTACTCTAGTGATGTTATTAAAGTATTCTATTCCTCCTGCATGGTGTAAAGTGGACAGGGTGTGCATCATGTAGTACTTGGCGTAGTTTATGATCGTGATCTCTTGTAGATTGTGAAGTTAACTATTACTGTGATGGTATTGATGTGATCTATTTGGTTATGTTGATCTTTCATGCACTCTAAGGTTATTTAAATATGAACATTGAATTGTGGAGCTTGTTAACTCCGGCATTGAGGGTTCGTGTAATCCTACGCAATGTGTTCATCATCCAACAAGAGAGTGTAGAGTATGCATCTATCTATTCTGTTATGTGATCAAAGTTGAGAGTGTCCACTAGTGAAAGTCTATTCCCTAGGCCTTGTTCCTAAATACGATATCGCTTGTTTACTTTGCGTTACTACTACTCATACTACCACGTATTTCACTATCTCTTCGCCGAACTAGTGCACCTATTATGTGTGTTGGGGACACAAGAGACTTCTTGCTTTGTGGTTGCAGGGTTGCATGAGAGGGATATCTTTGACCTCTTCCCCCCGAGTTCGATAAACCTTGGGTGATCCACTTAAGGGAAACTTGCTGCTGTTCTACAAACCTCTGCTCTTGGAGGCCCAACACTGTCTACAAGAATAGAAGCTCCCGTAGACATCAAGCTATTTTCTGGCGCCGTTGCCGGGGAGGAAAGGTAAAAGGTACTCACACTCCGGATCTCGGCTACTAAGCTATTTTCGCTTGTAAGTACTCGGCTATTTCCTTTAGATCCTGCAATTTCATCTTTTTGTTTCTTGTTTACACTAGTTAGGCATAATGGACAACAATGAGCTTCTTATTCTATTTCCTGATTTAAGACATGGATGGTTTGATGCGAAAATTAAAAAACCTATGGAACCTTATTTGCATGCTGGTAGTAATATTAGTATGAACGCTTTGAACACCATTGTTGATAATGATATAGAAAATTCTAAGCTTGGGGAAGCTGGTTTTCATGATCTTTTTAGTCCCCCAAGCATTGAGGAGAAAATTTTCTTTGATGATACTTTGCCTCCCATATATGATGATTATAATGATAGTGGTCTTTTGGTGCCACCTACTATGGAGAGTAAATTTTGTTGTGATTATACTATGCCTCCTACACTTGATGAGAATAATAATGATAGCTACTTTGTTGAATTTGCTCCCACTACAACTAATAAAATTGATTATGCCTATGTGGAGAGTAATAATTTTATGCATGAGACTCATGATAAGAATGCTTTATGTGATAGTTATATTGTTGAGTTTGCTCATGTTGCTACTGAAAGTTATTATGAGAGAGGAAAATATGGTTGTAGAAATTTTCATGTTACTAAAATGCCTCTCTATGTGCTGAAATTTTTGAAGCTACACTTGTTTTATCTTCCTATGCTTGTTACTTTGCTCTTCATGAACTTGTTTATTTACAAGATTCCTATGCATAGGAAGCATGTTAGACTTAAATGTTTTTTGAATTTGCCTCTTGATGCTCTCTTTTGCTTCAACTACTATTTCTTGCGAGTGCATCATTAAAACTGCTGAGCCCATCTTAATGGCTATAAAGAAAGAACTTCTTGGGAGATAACCCATGTGTTTATTTTGCTACAGTACCTCTATTTTATATTTGTGTCTTGGAAGTTGTTACTACTGTAGCAACATCTCCTTATCTTAGTTTTGTGCCTAGTTGTGCCAAGTAAAGTCTTTGATAGTAAAGTGAATACTAGATTTGGATTGCTGCGCAGTAACAGATTTCTTTGCTGTCACGAATTCCGACCTGCCTCTCTGTAGGTAGCTCAGAAAATTATGCCAATTTACGTGCGTGATCCTCAGATATGTACGCAACTTTCATTCAATTTGGGAATTTTCATTTGAGCAAGTCTGGTGCCTCAATAAAATCCATCTTTACGGACTGTTCTGTTTTGACAGATTCTGCCTTTTATTTCGCATTGCCTCTTTTGCTATGTTGGATGAATTTCTTTGATCCATTAATGTCCAGTAGCTTTATGCAATGTCCAGAAGTGTTAATAATGATTGTGTCACCTCTGAACATGTTAATTTTTATTGTGCACTAACCCTCTAATGAGTTGTTTCGAGTTTGGTGTGGAGGAAGTTTTCAAGGGTCAAGAGAGGAGGATGATATACTACGATCAAGGAGAGTGAAAGCTCTAAGCTTGGGGATACCCCGGTGGTTCATCCCTGCATATTTCAAGAAGACTCAAGCATCTAAGCTTGGGGATGCCCAAGGCATCCCCTTCTTCATCGACAAATTATCAGGTTCCTTCTCTTGAAACTATATTTTTATTCGGTCACATCTTATGTACTTTACTTGGAGCGTCTGTTTTTTTGTTTTTGTTTTTGTTTGAATAAATGCTTGTGTGGGAGAGAGACACGCTCCGCTGGTTCGTATGAACACATGTGTTCTTAGCTTTTAATGTTCATGGCGAAGGTTGAAACTGCTTCGTTCATTGTTATATGGTTGGAAACGGAAAATGCTACATGTAGTAATTGGTAAAATGTCTTGAATAATGTGATACTTGGCAATTGTTGTGCTCATGTTTAAGCTCTTGCATCATATACTTTGCACCTATTAATGAAGAAATACATAGAGCTTGCTAAAATTTGGTTTGCATAATTGGTCTCTCTAAAGTCTAGATAATTTCTAGTATTGAGTTTGAACAACAAGGAAGACGGTGTAGAGTCTTATAATGTTTACAATATGTCTTTTATGTGAGTTTTGCTGCACCGGTTCATCCTTGTGTTTGTTTCAAATAACCTTGCTAGCCTAAACCTTGTATCGAGAGGGAATACTTCTCATGCATCCAAAATCCTTGAGCCAACCACTATGCTATTTGTGTCCACCATATCTACCTACTACATGGTATTTCTCCGCCATTCCAAAGTAAATTGCTTGAGTGCTACCTTTAAAATTTCCATTCTTTACCTTTGCAATATATAGCTCATGGGACAAATAGCTTAAAAACTATTGTGGTATTGAATATGTACTTATGCACTTTATCTCTTATTAAGTTGCTTGTTGTGCGATAACCATGTTCCTGGGGACGCCATCAACTACTCTTTGTTGAAAATCATGTGAGTTGCTATGCATGTTCGTCTTGTCTGAAGTAAGGGCGATCTACCACTTTATGGTTAGAGCGTGCATATTGTTAGAGAAGAGCATTGGGCCGCTAACTAAAGCCATGATCCATGGTGGAAGTTTCAGTTTTGGACATATATCCTCAATCTCATATGAGAAAATTAATTGTTGCTACATGCTTATGCATAAAAGAGGAGTCCATTATCTGTTGTCTATGTTGTCCCGGTATGGATGTCTAAGTTGAGAATAATCAATAGCGAGAAATCCAATGCGAGCTTTCTCCTTAGACCTTTGTACAGGCGGCATGGAGGTACCCCATTGTGACACTTGGTTAAAACATGTGTATTGCGATGATCCGGTAGTCCAAGCTAATTAGGACAAGGTGCGGGCACTATTAGTATACTATGCATGAGGATTGCAACTTATAAGATATAAGTTACATAACTCATATGCTTTATTACTACCGTTGACAAAATTGTTTCATGTTTTCAAAATAAAAGCTCTAGCACAAATATAGCAATCAATGCTTTTCCTCTGCGAAGGACCTTTTTTTACCTTTTATGTTGAGTCAGTTCACCTATTCTCTCCACCTCAAGAAGCAAACACTTGTGTGAACTGTGCATTGATTCCTACATACTTGCATATTGCACTTGTTATATTGCTTTGCATTGACAAACTATCATTGAGATATACATGTTACAAGTTGAAAGCAACCGCTGAAACTTAATCTTCCTTTGTGTTGCTTCAATACCTCTACTTTGAATTATTGCTTTATGAGTTAACTCTTATGCAAGACTTATTGATGCTTGTATTTAAGTGCTATTCATGAAAAGTCTTTGCTTTATGATTCAGTTGTTTACTCATGTCATTACCATTGTTTTCATCGCTGCATTCATTACATATGCTTACAATAGTATGATCAAGTTTATGATGGCATGTCACTCCAGAAATTATCTTTGTTATTGTTTTGCTCGGGACGAGCAGAACTAAGCTTGGGGATGCTGATACGTCTCCGACGTATCGATAATTTCTTATGTTCCATGCCATATTATTGATGATATCTACATGTTTTATGCATACTTTATGTCATATTTATGCGTTTTCCGGAACTAACCTATTGACGAGATGCCGAAGGGCCAGTTGTTGTTTTCTGCTGTTTTTGGTTTCAGAAATCCTAGTAAGGAAATATTCTCGGAATCGGACGAAATCAACGCCCAGGTTCCTATTTTGCCCGGAAGCATCCAGAACACCCGAGAGCCGCCAGAGGGGGCCACAGGGCCCCCAGATGATAGGGTGGCGCGGCCCACCCCCTGGCCGCGCGGCCCTATGGTGTCGTCGCCCCTTCGACCTTCTGACGCCGCCTCTTCGCCTATATAAAGGTCCCAGACCTAAAACCTCGATACGGAAAAACCACGGTACGAGAAACCTTCCAGAGCCGCCGCCATCGCGAAGCCAAGATCCGGGGACAGGAGTCTCTGTTCCGGCACGCCGCCGGGACGGGAAGTGCCCCCGGAAGGCTCCTCCATCGACACCACCGCCATCTTCATCACCGCTGCTGTCTCCCATGAGGAGGTAGTAGTTCTCCATCGAGGCTCGGGGCTGTACCGGTAGCTATGTGGTTAATCTCTCTCCTATGTACTTCAATACAATGATCTCATGAGCTGCTTTACATGATTGAGATTCATATGAGTTTTGTATCACAATTCATCTATGTGCTACTCTAGTGATGTTATTAAAGTATTCTATTCCTCCTGCATGGTGTAAAGTGGCATCATGTAGTACTTGGCGTAGTTTATGATCGTGATCTCTCGTAGATTGTGAAGTTAACTATTACTGTGATGGTATTGATGTGATCTATTTGGTTATGTTGATCTTTCATGCACTCTAAGGTTATTTAAATATGAACATTGAATTGTGGAGCTTGTTAACTCCGGCATTGAGGGTTCGTGTAATCCTACGCAATGTGTTCATCATCCAACAAGAGAGTGTAGAGTATGCATCTATCTATTCTGTTATGTGATCAAAGTTGAGAGTGTCCACTAGTGAAAGTCTATTCCCTAGGCCTTGTTCCTAAATACTGCTATCGCTTGTTTACTGTTTTACTGCGTTACTACTGATGCGTTACTACTGCTCATACTTATTCATACCACCTGTATTTCACTATCTCTTCGCCGAACTAGTGCACCTATTAGGTGTGTTGGGGACACAAGAGACTTGTTGCTTTGTGGTTGCAGGGTTGCATGAGAGGGATATCTTTGACCTCTTCCTCCCTGAGTTCGATAAACCTTGGGTGATCCACTTAAGGGAAACTTGCTGCTGTTCTACAAACCTCTGCTCTTGGAGGCCCAACACTGTCTACAAGAATAGAAGTTCCCGTAGACATCATATCTCCAGACGCGATGAAATGCCTATGAATTATACTCTTGTTATTGAACCGTTTGATTGTTGGGGATTTGACTTCATGGGACCTTTTCCCTTCTTCAGAAGGTAACACTCATATACTTGTTGCTGTTGATTATGTTACTAAATGGGTGGAAGCCATACCTACAAAAAGTGCTGATGGTGAGACCTCTTTAAGAATGCTTTTAGACATTATTTTTCCTAGATTTGGAGTTCCTAGATATATTATGACAGATGGAGGTTCTCATTTTATTCATGGTGGTTTTAGAAAAACTCTTGCTAAATATGGTATTAATCATAGAATTGCTTCTGCTTATCATCCTCAAACTAGTGGGCAAGTAGAATTATCAAATAGAGAAATTAAATCTATCTTGCAAAAGACTGTTAATAAAACTAGAAAGAATTGGGCTAGTAAATTGAAGGAAGCACTATGGGCTTATAGAACTGCTTATAAAAACCCCATGGGAATGTCACCTTATAAAATGGTTTATGGGAAAGCTTGTCATTTACCTTTAGAACTAGAGCACAAAGCTTATTGGGCTGTTAGAGAATTAAATAAAGATCCTAAACTAGCCGGTAATAAGAGGTTGTTGCAATTAAGTTCTTTAGATGAATGGAGAAGTGAAGCTTATGAAAATGCTAAACTCTTTAAGGAGAAAGTTAAGAAATGGCATGATAGAAGGATTATCAAAAGAGAGTTTAATATTGGGGATAAAGTCCTATTGTATCGGTCTCGTCTCAGATTCTTTGCAGGGAAATTACTCTCGAAATGGGAAGGACCATATGTTGTTGAGGAGGTGTATCGTTCAGGAGCAATTAAAATTAGTTCTCTCCAAGGCAATGCCACGCAAGTGGTGAATGGACAAAGACTCAAGCATTATATCTCAGGTGATTCTTACAATGTTGATGTTGATATTATTCGAGTGGAAACACCGGAGGCTTTCATCAAAGGTCAAATTGACAGTCCGCCAGAACTCTACTTTGAATAGGTAACAGTACAGGTAATAAAAGTTCGCGATTTACTTTCCGAACAATGTTTTTGCTATTTTTGGAAAATATGAAAAATTACGAGATCGAAACGGAGTGGAGGAGGCGCACGAGGGCGTGTCCCCATAGGCCGGCGCGGGCCCCAGCCTGGCCGCGCCGCCCTATGAGGACACCGCCTCGTTGTCCCCCTCCGACTCTGGTTCGACCTGGTACTTTCCGTTTGTTTTGAATTTTTTTACTATATAACCCCCCGGACCCCTGGAGGTCCGTATATCGTTTTCTCGACGTGTTTTGTTTTGAGCTGTTTTTGCCAGGATTTGCTTCGGATCTAGAGGTGTCATGTCTTCATCAAAAACTCCGAAGGACAGCTCCCGCAAGGACTTTGGCAACTTGTACATGGACGAGCTGAGGATGCATCCCAAGGAGTTGCTGCTTGTTGATGGGGAGCTGCAGATCAAAGATGTCCAGGGTACCAAAGGAGAAGGAAGCTTGGAAGACAGGATGGAGAAGCTAGAACAAGAGGTCTTCAACTACAAGAAGATGGCCGAGCGTGAAGTGGATATCTTCCACAAGATTGTGTCTGAACTCATTGCTGAACACGAGAAGGAAACTGCAAAGCTATGGGGCGACATCCTCTCACTTCACGACACCACCAACAAACTCCAAGCTCAACTCTATGACGTTCATAATCAAAACTGTGAGTATGAAAACAGGTTTAAACACATAAGCCATGCTGCTAGTTTCAGGATTCCCGAGACCAAGATGTCATTTGTTGATGGAGAGCCTCTTCCTTGGAAGTCTGAAGACGGGAATTCATCACCACCATCGCCAAAGGAGTAATTCATCATCGGTATTGGCATCCCCTTGGTTTGTTCCAAGCTTGGGGGAGTGCCGCGGTATCACATCATCACTACCTTTTACTTTTACTATCAAGTAGTGTCATATCATGAGTAGGGAAGTTATCATATAAGATGGGTTGCAGTTTGGAAGTATCTCTCCTTTAGTTTGTCTATGTATCCCTTGGTGTGAGTTATCGTTATGAAATATTAATGAGAAGTCTTATCATTTACATATTGCACACCTTATTTTAGTTTGCAATTTCTACTATATGATTGATCTTGATTTTAGTATTGGTACCACTTTGGGAGCATTGAGTAAATCTATTTGGTTTTGGCAAACTTAGCATTGGTCAATAGCAACAACACCTTGAGGTTTAAGTAGAAAAGAGAAATACATATAGTTGTTTCATTGTCTTCCTTTCTTGTTAGCTCATAGCTTATTATTCTGAAGTTAAGATTGTTTGTGCTTACAAGAAAGATGCATGATTGTTTCTATCACATTTATATTTGCTTGTTTCCCTCAACTCTTATGCTTGCTAATTAACCTTGCTAGCCAAAGACCTGTACTGAGAGGGAATGCTTCTCGTGCATCCAAACCTGAACCCAAACCTATGCCATTTGTGTCCACCATATCTACCTACTGCATGGTATTTCCTGCCATTCCAAGTAAATACTTCATGTGCTACCTTTAAACAATTCAAAATTTATTACCTCTTATTTGTGTCAATGTTTTATAGCTCATGAGGAAGTATGTGGTGTCTTATCTTTCAGTCTTGTTAGGAAGCTTCCACTAATGGACTAGTGGCTTCATCCACTTATCCTATAATTTTGCAATAAGAGCTGGCAACGGGGTTCCCAGCCCCAATTAATCAACTTTCATTAATAATTCTCTTCACATGTTTTGCCCTGATTTATCAGTAAGCAACTTAATTTTGCAATAGACACTCCTCCATGGTATGAGATTGTTGGAAGGCACCCGAGGATTCGGTTAGCCATGGCTTGTGTAAGCAAAGGTTGGGGGGAGTGTCATCCTTAAATAAACTAAAATACATGTGTAAACAAAAGAGAAGAGGGATGATCTACCTTGCTGGTAGAGATAACGTCCTTCATGGGAGCCGCTCTTTGGAGGTCTGTTTGGCAAGGGGGTTAGAGTACCCGCTACCATTCGTTGACAACAACAAACACTTCTCAAAACTTTACTTTCATTCTCTTTATATGATTTCAAAACTGAAAAAGCTCTAGCACATGATTTAATCCCTGCTTCCCTCTGCGAAGGGCCTGTCTTTTACTTTATGTTGAGTCAGTAAACCTATTGATACGTCTCCGACGTATCGATAATTTCTTATGTTCCATGCCATATTATTGATGATACCTACATGTTTTATGCACACTTTATGTCATATTCGTGCATTTTCTGAAACTAACCTATTAACAAGATGCAGAAGTGCCAGTTCCTTTTGCTGTTTTTGTTTTCAGAAATCCTAGTAACGAAATATTCTCGGAATTGGACGAAATCAAGTCCCAGGGTCCTATTTTGCCACGAACCTTCCAGAAGACCGAAAGGGATATGAAGTGGGGCTACGAGGGGCTGCCACCATAGGGCGGCGCGGCCCAGCCCTTGGCCGCCCGACCTGTGGTGTGGGGCCCCGTGTGGCCCCACGTTGCCCTTCCTCCTACTTAAAGCCTCCGTCGCGAAACCCCGATGCGAAAAACCACGATAAGGAAAACCTTCGAGACGCCGCCGCGCCAATCCCATCTCGGGGATTCAGGAGATCTCCTCCGGCACCCTGCCGGAGATTCATCTCCCGGAGGACTCTACACCGCCATGGTCGCCTCCGGAGTGATGAGTGAGTAGTTCACCGGACTATGGGTCCATAGCAGTAGCTAGATGGTTGTCTTCTCCTCATTGTGCTTCATTGTTGGATCTTGTGAGCTGCCTAACATGATCAAGATCATCTATCTGTAATACTCTATGTTGTGTTTGTCGGGATCCGATGGATAGAGAATACCATGTTATGTTAATTATCAAGTTATTACATATGTGTTGTTTATGATCTTGCATGCTCTCCGTTATTAGTAGAGGCTCTGGCCAAGTTGATGCTAGTAACTCCAAGAGGGAGTATTTATGCTCGATAGTGGGTTCATGCTTGCATTGACACCTGGGACAGTGACAGAAAGTTCTAAGGTTGTGTTGTGCTGTTGCCACTAGGGATAAAACATTGATGCTATGTCCGAGGATGTAGTTATTGATTACATTACGCACCATACTTAACGCAATTGTCTGTTGCTTTGCAACTTAATACTGGAGGGGGTTCGGACGATAACCTGAAGGTGGACTTTTTAGGCATAGATGCAGTTGGATGGCGGTCTATGTACTTTGTCGTAATGCCCAATTAAATCTCACTATACTTATCATGCCATGTATGTGCATTGTTATGCTCTCTCTATTTGTCAATTGCCCGACTGTAATTTGTTCACCCAACATGCTTTTATCTTATGGGAGAGAGACACCTCTAGTGAACTGTGGACCCCGGTCCTATTCTTTTACTGAAATACAAATCTACTGCAATACTTGTTCTTTACTGTTTTCTGCAAGCAATCATCTTCCACACAATACGGTTAATCCTTTGTTACAGCAAGCCGGTGAGATTGACAACCTCACTGTTTCGTTGGGGCAAAGTACTTTGGTTGTGTTGTGCAGGTTCCACGTTGGCGCCGGAATCCCTGGTGTTGCGCCGCACTACATCCCGCCGCCATCAACCTTCAACGTGCTTCTTGGCTCCTCCTGGTTCGATAAACCTTGGTTTCTTTCTGAGGGAAAATTGCTGCTGTGCGCATCATACCTTCCTCTTGGGGTTCCCAACGAACGTGTGAAATACACGCCATCAAGCATATTTTCTGGCGCCGTTGCCGGGGAGATCAAGACACGCTGCAAGGGGAGTCTCCACTTCCCAATCTCTTTACTTTGTTTTTGTCTTGCTTTATTTTATTTACTACTTTGTTTGCTGCATTATATCAAAACACAAAAAAATTAGTTGCTAGCTTTACTTTATTTACTGTCTTGCACTCTATATCAAAAACACAAAAAAATTAGTTTACTTGCATTTACTTTATCTAGTTTGCTTTATTTACTACTGCTAAAATGGCTACCCCTGAAAATACTAAGTTGTGTGACTTCACTAGCACAAATAATAATGATTTCTTATGCACACCTATTGCTCCACCTGCTACTACAGCAGAATTCTTTGAAATTAAACCTGCTTTACTGAATCTTGTTATGCGAGAGCAATTTTCTGGTGTTAGTTCTGATGATGCTGCTGCCCATCTCAATAATTTTGTTGAACTATGTGAAATGCAAAAGTATAAAGATGTAGATGGTGACATTATAAAATTAAAATTGTTCCCTTTCTCATTAAGAGGAAGAGCTAAAGATTGGTTGCTATCTCTACCTAAGAATAGTATTGATTCCTGGACTAAATGCAAGGATGCTTTTATTGGTAGATATTATCCCCCTGCTAAAATTATATCTTTGAGAAGTAGCATAATGAATTTTAAACAATTGGATAATGAACATGTTGCTCAAGCTTGGGAAAGAATGAAATCTCTGGTTAAAAATTGCCCAACCCATGGACTGACTACTTGGATGATCATCCAAACCTTCTATGCAGGACTAAATTTTTCTTCGGAATTTATTGGATTCAGCTGCTGGAGGTACCTTTATGTCCATCACTCTTGGTGAAGCAACAAAGCTTCTTGATAATATGATGATTAATTACTCTGAATGGCACACGGAAAGAGCTCCACAAGGTAAGAAGGTAAATTCTGTTGAAGAATCCTCTTCCTTGAATGATAAGGTTGATGCTATTATGTCTATGCTTGCGAATGATAGGACTAATGTTGAATGATAATGAAATCGAAAGTTATGCCTAATAGGGATATTGAAAATAAAATTGTTACTACAGCAAATGCCATCCAAGTTAGAATTAATGAGAATATAAGATTAATGGCTGAACTGCGTGCTAGGTGGGATAGAGAAGAAAATGAAAAACTAGCTAAAGAGAAAAATGTAGCTAAAGTTTGGACTATTACCACCACTAGCAATGCTAATGATTCACATGTTGCTGCACCTCCTACTATTAATGGTAAAATAATTGGTGTTGGCAATGCTTCTACTCCTAGTGCAAAGCGCGCAAAATTACCTGAAACTGCTGAAACTGCTTGTGATAAAACTGCTGAAATTTTTTCCAACCTTGGGGATGATAATCCCATTGCTTTAGATTGTAATGATTTAGATTTTGATGATTGCCACATCTCTGAAGTTATAAAGTTCTTGCAAAAACTTGCTAAGAGTCCCAATGCTAGCGCTGTAAACTTGGCTTTCACAAAACATATTACAAATGCTCTCATAAAAGCTAGAGAAGAAAAACTAAAACTTGAAACTTCTATTCCTAGAAAGCTAGAGGATGGTTGGGAGCCCATCATTAAAATGAGAGTCAAAGATTTTGATTGTAATGCTTTATGTGATCTTGGTGCAAGTATTTCTGTTATGCCTAAGAAAATCTATAATATGCTTGACTTGCCACCATTGAAAAATTGTTATTTGGATGTTAATCTCGCTGATAATGCTAAAAAGAAACCTTTGGGGAGAGTTGATAATGTTCATATTATGGTTAACAATAACCTTGTCCCCGTTGATTTTGTTGTCTTGGATATTGAATGCAATGCATCTTGCCCCATTATATTGGGAAGACCTTTTCTTCGAACCGTTGGTGCTACTATTGATATGAAGGAAGGTAATATTAAATATCAATTTCCTCTCAATAAAGGTATGGAACACTTCCCTAGAAAGAGAATGAAGTTACCTTATGATTCTATTATTAGAACAAATTATGATGTTGATGCTTCATCTCTCGATGTTACTTGAGTTACACTTTCTGCGCCTAGCTGAAAGGCGTTAAAAGCGCTTATGGGAGACAACCCATGTTTTTACTACATTATTTTTGTTTTATATTTGAGTCTTGGAAGTTGTTTACTACTGTAGCAACCTCTCCTTATCTTAGTTTTGAGTTTTGTTGTGCCAAGTAAAGTCTTTGATAGTAAAGTAAGTACTAGATTTGGATTACTGCGCAGTTCCAGATTTCTTTGCTGTCACGAATCTGGGTCTACCTCCCTGTAGGTAGCTCAGAAAATTAAGCCAATTTACGTGCATGATCCTCAGATATGTACGCAACTTTCATTCAATTTGAGCATTTTCATTTGAGCAAGTCTGGTGCCTAATAAAATCCATTTTTACGGACTGTTCTGTTTTGACAGATTCTGCCTTTTATTTCGCATTACCTCTTTTGCTATGTTGGATGAATTTCTTTGATCCATTAATGTCCAGTAGCTTTATGCAATGTCCAGAAGTGTTAAGAATGATTGTGTCACCTCTGAACATGTTAATTTTTATTGTGCACTAACCCTCTAATGAGTTGTTTCGAGTTTGGTGTGGAGGAAGTTTTCAAGGATCAAGAGAGGAGTATGATGCAATATGATCAAGGAGAGTGAAATCTCTAAGCTTGGGGATGCCCCGGTGGTTCACCCCTGCATATTCTAAGAAGACTCAAGCGTCTAAGCTTGGGGATGCCCAAGGCATCCCCTTCTTCATCGACAACATTATCAGGTTCCTCCCCTGAAACTATATTTTTATTCCGTCACATCTTATGCACTTTGCTTGGAGCGTCGGTTTGTTTTTGTTTTTTGTTTTTGTTTGAATAAAATGGATCCTAGCATTCACTTTGTGGGAGAGAGACACTCTCCGCTGTAGCATATGGACAAGTATGTCCTTAGGCTCTACTCATAGTATTCATGGTGAAGTTTCTTCTTCGTTAAATTGTTATATGGTTGGAATTGGAAAATACTACATGTAGTAATTCTAAAATGTCTTGGATAATTTGATACTTGGCAATTGTTGTGCTCATGTTTAAGCTCTTGCATCATATACTTTGCACCCATTAATGAAGAAACACTTAGAGCTTGCTAATTTGGTTTGCATATTTGGTTTCTCTAGAGTCTAGATAACATCTAGTATTGAGTTTTGAACAACAAGGAAGACGGTGTAGAATCTTATAATGTTTACAATATGTCTTTTATGTGAGTTTTGCTGCACCGTTCATCCTTGTGTTTGTTTCAAATAACCTTGCTAGCCTAAACCTTGTATCGAGAGGGAATACTTCTCATGCATCCAAAATACTTGAGCCAACCACTATGCCAATTGTGTCCACCATACCTACCTACTACATGGTATTTATCCGCCATTCCAAAGTAAATTGCTTGAGTGCTACCTTTAAAATTCCATCATTCACCTTTGCAATATATAGCTCATGGGACAAATATCTTAAAAACTATTGTGGCATTGAATATGTACTTATGCATTTTATCTCTTATTAAGTTGCTTGTTGTGCGATAACCATGTTTCTGGGGACGCCATCAACTATTCTTTGTTGAATATCATGTGTGTTGCTATGCATGTCCGTCTTGTCTGAAGTAAGAGAGATCTACCACCTTTATGGTTGGAGCATGCATATTGTTAGAGAAGAACATTGGGCCGCTAACTAAAGCCATGATTCATGGTGGAAGTTTCAGTTTTGGACATATATCCTCAATCTCATATGAGAATAATAATTGTTGCCACATGCTTATGCATTAAAGAGGAGTCCATTATCTGTTGTCCATGTTGTCCCGGTATGGATGTCTAAGTTGAGAATAATCAAAAGCGAGAAATCCAAAATGCGAGCTTTCTCCTTAGACCTTTGTACAGGCGACATGGAGGTACCCCATTGTGACACTTGGTTAAAACATGTGCATTGCAAAGATCCGGTAGTCCAAGCTAATTAGGACAAGGTGCGGGCACTATTAGTATACTATGCATGAGGCTTGCAACTTGTAAGATATAATTTACATAACTCATATGCTTTATTACTACCGTTGACAAAATTGTTTCATGTTTTCAAAATAAAAGCTCTAGCACAAATATAGCAATCGATGCTTTCCTCTTTGAAGGACCATTCTTTTTACTTTTATGTTGAGTCAGTTCACCTATCTCTCCACCTCAAGAAGCAAACACTTGTGTGAACTGTGCATTGATTCCTACATACTTGCATATTGTACTTGTTATATTACTCTATGTTGACAATTATCCATGAGATATACATGTTATAAGTTGAAAGCAACCGCTGAAACTTAATCTTCCTTTGTGTTGCTTCAATACCTTTACTTTGATTTATTGCTTTATGAGTTAACTCTTATGCAAGACTTATTGATGCTTGTCTTGAAGTACTATTCATGAAAAGTCTTTGCTTTATGATTCACTTGTTTACTCATGTCATTACCATTGTTTTGATCGCTGCATCCACTACATATGTTTACAAATAGTATGATCAAGGTTATGATGGCATGTCACTTCAGAAATTATCTTTGTTATCGTTTTACCTGCTCGGGACGAGCAGAACTAAGCTTGGGGATGCTTGATACGTCTCCGACGTATCGATAATTTCTTATGTTCCATGCCATATTATTGATGATACCTACATGTTTTATGCACACTTTATGTCATATTCGTGCATTTTCTGAAACTAACCTATTAACAAGATGCCGAAGTGCCAGTTCCTGTTTTCTGTTTTTGGTTTCAGAAATCCTAGTAACGAAATATTCTCGGAATTGGACGAAATCAAGTCCCAGGGTCCTATTTTGCCACGAACCTTCCAGAAAGGGGATACGAAGTGGGGCCACGAGGGGCTGCCACCATAGGGCGGCGCGGCCCAGCCCTTGCGCCGGACCTGTGGTGTGGGCCCCCGTGTGGCCCCACATTGCCCTTCCGCCTACTTAAAGCCTCCGTCGCGAAACCCCTGCGAAAAACCACGATACGGAAAACCTCCGAGAGACGCGCCGCCGCCAATCCCATCTCGGGGGATTCAGGAGATCCTCCGGCACCCTGCCGGAGGGGATTCATCTCCCGGAGGACTCTACACCGCTATGGTCGCCTCCGGAGTGATGAGTGAGTAGTTCACCCCTGGACTATGGGTCCATAGCAGTAGCTAGATGGTTGTCTTCTCTCATTGTGCTTCATTGTTGGATCTTGTGAGCTGCCTAACATGATCAAGATCATCTATCTGTAATACTCTATGTTGTGTTTGTCGGGATCCGATGGATAGAGAATACCATGTTATGTTAATTATCAAGTTATTACATATGTGTTGTTTATGATCTTGCATGCTCTCCGTTATTAGTAGAGGCTCTGGCCAAGTTGATGCTAGTAACTCCAAGAGGGAGTATTTATGCTCGATAGTGGGTTCATGCCTGCATTGACACCTGGGACAGTGACAGAAAGTTCTAAGGTTGTGTTGTGCTGTTGCCACTAGGGATAACACATTGATGCTATGTCCGAGGATGTAGTTATTGATTACATTACGCACCATACTTAATGCAATTGTCTGTTGCTTTGCAACTTAATACCGGAGGGGGTTCGGATGATAACCTGAAGGTGGACTTTTTAGGCATAGATGCATTGGATGGCGGTCTATGTACTTTGTCGTAATGCCCAATTAAATCTCACTATACTTATCATGCCATGTATGTGCATTGTTATGCTCTCTCTATTTGTCAATTGCCCGACTGTAATTTGTTCACCCAACATGCTTTTATCTTATGGGAGAGACACCTCTAGTGAACTGTGGACCCCGGTCCTATTCTTTTATACTGAAATACAAATCTGCAATACTTGTTTTACTGTTTTCTCTGCAAGCAATCATCTTCCACACAATACGGTTAATCCTTTGTTATAGCAAGCCGGTGAGATTGACAACCTCACTGTTTTGTTGGGGCAAAGTACTTTGGTTGTGTTGTGCAGGTTCCACGTTGGCGCCGGTGGTGTTGCGCCGCACTACATCCCGCCGCCATCAACCTTCAACGTGCTTCTTGGCTCCTCCTGGTTCGATAAACCTTAGTTTCTTTCTGAGGGAAAACTTGCTGCTGTGCGCATCATACCTTCCTCTTGGGGTTTACTTTATGTTGAGTCAGCCATCACCTATTTCCCTCCATCTCAAGCAAGCATTTTAGTTGTTGTGATCAAACCATTATATTGTGATTTGCTTCATCATGTCTTTACTCTTCCTTGTTTAGTACAAGTTTTACCTGAATGAATATAACTTTGAAAGTTATCAATGATAATTATGATTGAGTATGCAAGATGAGCCACATAAGTTTTAATATGAGAGCGCTGCTCAATAGATAGGTATAATTTGTTAACTGTTCTCTGACCAAGAACAAAGTTTGCCATCACCAATTATGATTTCTTATGCACCTTTATTTGTGATTACATTATACTTGTTTCAAGATTGAGTTATATGAGGAAGTTGTTTACTAGAATGTCTTGTGTGAATGAATATGATGCTTCTTGTCCGTATTTGATTTATCGACTCTTCACTCCATAAACATGTGGTCTTGTTTACCGAGTTCAGTTTCGCTTGGGGACAAGCGAGGTCTAAGTTTGGGGGGAGTTGATACGTCCAATTTGCATCACTATTTTATATCATAATTTGCTGTTATTCATTGATATATTTCATATTTGGATATAATACTTATGTTATTTCATCTATTTTGCATATTTCATGATTATTGGAGGATCGCGCACCGGAGCCAGGATTCTGCTGGAAAAAGCACCGTCAGAATGCAATATTTCGGAAGATCAACAATTGACGGGAATTACACGAAAACTCCTATTTTTCCAGATGACGAAGGGAGCCAGAAGGGGGAGAAGAGGGGACCCGAGGTGGGCCCACCCCATAGGCCGGCGCGGCCCAAGGCCTGGCCGCGCCGCCCTATGAGGAGGGGGGCCCACAACCCCTCTCGCCTCCTTTTCTTCGCGTACTCCTTCGTCCCGAAAACCTAAGCCAGAAGGGGTACGTCGCGAAGGGTCACAGCCGCCTCTGCGGGGCGGAGAACACCAGAGAAAAGAGCTCTCCGGCGGGCAGGAATCCGCTGGGGAAATTCCCTCTCGGAGGGGGAAATCGACGCCATCGTCACCGTCATCGAGCTGGACATCATCTCCATCACCATCACCATCATCTTCATCATCATCACCGCCGTCTCCACCGCTGCACCTCGTCACCGCTGTAGCAATTTGGGTTTGATCTTGATTGTTTGATAGGGGAAACTCTCCCGGTGTTGATTTCTACTTGTTATTGATGCTATTGAGTGAAACCGTTGAACCAAGGTTTATGTTCAGATTGTTATTCATTATCATATCACCTCTGATCATGTTCCATATGATGTCTCGTGAGTAGTTCGTTTAGTTCTTGAGGACATGGGTGAAGTCTAAATGTTAGTAGTGAAGTATGGTTGAGTAGTATTCAATGTTATGATATTTAAGTTGTGGTGTTATTCTTCTAGTGGTGTCGTGTGAACGTCGACTACACGATACTTCACCTTTATGGGCCTAGGGGAATGCATCTTGTACTCGTTTGCCAATTGCGGGGTTGCCGGAGTGACAGAAACCTGAGCCCCCGTTGGTATATCGATGCAGGAGGGATCGCAGGATCTCAGAGTTTAAGGCTGTGGTTAGATTTATCTTAATTACTTTCTTGTAGTTGCGGATGCTTGCAAGGGGTATAATCACAAGTATGTATTAGTCCTAGGAAGGGCGGTACATTAGCATAGGTTCACCCACACAACACTTATCAAAACAATGAAGATTAATTAGCCGTATGTAGCGAAAGCACTAGACTAAAATCCCGTGTGTCCTCGAGAACGTTTGGTCATTATAAGTAAACAAACCGGCTTGTCCTTTGTGCTAAAAAGGATTGGGCCACTCGCTGCAATTGTTACTCTCGCACTTTACTTACTCGTACTTTATTCATCTGTTACATCAAAACTCCATGAATACTTGTCTGCGAGCATTTACAGTGAATCCTTCATCGAAACTGCTTGTCAACACCTTCTGCTCCTCGTTGGGATCGACATTCTTACTTATCGAATATAATACGATACACCCCCTATACTTGTGGGTCATCAGTTATCTTGCCAAAGAGTAATTCAGAATAGCATAGTGAAGTGCTTATTTATATTCCTTTATGATTGCAATGTGCTTTATATCACTATTAATCTATGTGCTACTCTAGTGATGTTATTAAAGTAGTCTATTCCTCCTCCATGATGTAATGGTGACAGTGTGTGCATCATGTAGTACTTGGCGTAGTTTATGATTGTAATCTCTTGTGGATTATGAAGTTAACTATTACTATGATAGTATTGATGTGATCTATTCCCCCTTTCATAGCTTGATGGTGACAGTGTGCATGCTATGTTAGTACTCGGTATAATTGCGTTGGTCTATCATGCACTCTAAGGTTATTTAAATATGAACATCGAATGTTGTGGAGCTTGTTAACTCCGGCATTGAGGTGCTCTTGTAGCCCTACACAATTAATGGTGTTCATCATCCAACAAGAAAGTGTAGAGTGGTTTTATTATGTGATCAATGTTGAGAGTGTCCACTAGTGAAAGTATGATCCCTAGTCCTTGTTTCCAAACATCGAATCTCCGTTTATTTACTGTTCTGTTGCATGTTTACTCGCTGCCATATTTTATTCAGATTGCTATTACCACTCATATACATCCATATTACTTGTATTTCACTATCTCTTCGCCGAACTAGTGCACCTATACATCTGACAAGTGTATTAGGTATGTTGGGGACACAAGAGACTTCTTGTATCGTGATTGCAGGGTTGCTTGAGAGGGATATCTTTGACCTCTTCCTCCCTGAGTTCGATAAACCTTGGGTGATTCACTTAAGGGAAACTTGCTGCTGTTCTACAAACCTCTGCTTTTGGGGGCCCAACACTGTCTACATGAATAGAAGCGTGCGTAGACATCAGTGACACATGTGCAATTTCTGTCAAAATCCAAGATTTGCTTCGCCATAGCGAAAATAGTTCCGCTTTTGCTTAGAAATGAAACAGAAAAGATCAGTTGTGCGCAAACCTTGCCGGAGACTCACCGGAGACCTCGCCGGAGGCTCACCGGAGACCTCGCCGGAGACCATACAAGTGTAGATTGAAAACAATGTGTAGTTTGGGATACACAAAAATAATACAAGTGTAGATTTGACCATATTGATTTCAAATCTCTAAAAAAGACACACATTGTTATTTTTGTATAGCTCATAATACAGAACATTTGAAATTGAAATTTTGGAAGGTAGTGGGATATATCATTAACTACTTCTAGAATTTTGTTTCATAATTTTTTTAAACCTATAAATATAAATTTTAGAATTTTGTAATATGCCGAGAGCTCGAAAGCCAAAATGACTTTCCGACAGCAAACTAGTTCCATGATCTATGGTTTTGTGACATTTGAAAGGGCGCCATATTGTTTCATTATGTGTAAATGCGCTTCAAACCAGTTTCGGGTCAATGTTCAAAACATCAAGAAGTTTTGATCTAGTTTTATCATGGACCTTCACATTCATAGTGCATCATCCTGATGCACTCGTTGTGATCTTGCATGGTTTATCTGTTTTATTTCGTATGATTTTATATGAGCGCCCTCTAGAATTAAGTAATTCATATTTTTGAAAAAAAATTCTTCAACACAAGAGATTGCGCGCCACAAAATTACCATAATCATCGAGGTTGAGACACCCCCCCGCCACCTCCCCACGATTTAGTGAGCCGTCTAATTATCCCCGAGTATCAGGGTCGTAAAGGTGGGCAGGTGCGGCGTACAAATCACAGTGGCGAGGATGTCATGGGCGAGGGAATTATAAGCATCCCCCATGGTGGCGATGTTACCACCGGAGATGATATTGGCCATCCCATTCTAATGTCGAAAACATGCAACCCCTTACCTGGCGCGCCAACTGTTGATGGGGCTACGCGGGCAGTCCACGGTGACCAAGGCTCCCAGGGGAGTTTTACACCGGTGGATTCGCTGATGCCGTGGCCGCCACTATCATCGCGGTCTCATGTAGTGTCGCAGCAAGATCCGGTCACTAGCTAAGCTCGTCAAGGTTGGACACACTAATGGCAGCTAATGTCGCCCTCATCCTCCTGCTTCACAGCCACCAACGCGGGCAGCTAGCTCCACGTCCTTCAGTACTCATAAGTCGGAAGATTCAAAGCCGACCTCCTCATCATCATGGTCAATGTTCTCCCATCCCGACAGCGAAGAAGGACCGTCGCCGGAGGTCTTGCTCTTCCTGAAACTACCGGTCCTAGATCGACGACCTCATGTTGTACACAAGGTTGCTGCGAAAGTCCGGTGGGAGAAATGCACGAAAACACCCGATCTCCCTATGGAGTGGCGCACCATAGGCAGGGATAGGTGACAGTGGAACCCTCAGTTGTCTTAGATGGCACCTAGTGGGAAGGTGGCGTAGCGCCATGGCAGTGGCGCTCCCAAGTCTCGATTCCAGTGTGCCACCCCCATGGAAATGTTGACATGATTCCGCACTGCCACCAAGGCAGCAGCAAGGGCAACACCGTGGCGCCTGCTGGCCAAAGTGGATCCCACCTCGTGGTTGTGCTTCCCAAACCAGTTCTTCGGCATCTCGCCGACAAATAGGTAGGGTGGCTGGCTAGGGTTTGCTGACGGTGGCTTAGGGACAATAGGGATGGGGACATGGAAAAAATGAGTACCAACAAAGACCTCTATGGAAGGCCATTTAAAATAAGACTAGATGAAGACAAATGATGGACGCAAGAGGACACGCCACATGTCCATATTTTGTTTGCGTGGACATAAACCAAACCTAAATTTGGAATGAATTTGGGACCACAAAAATAGAAAGACTGACGTGCCGTAAAATGGTTCATCCCGTTGGACACTCGATTTTAGCCGTGCGAACACAAAGGAACAAAGGAGGGACGAAATCATGAGGCGGGCCAAATAGAGAATGAAATGAAAAAATAGGGGAAGGGGGTAGTCGGGCCTTTGATTTTGTTTAATGGCTGCTCGTCCTTGTGAATGGCGTTAGCAAACTCAGTCTCTAATGGGTGCATCCTGCCTTCCAACAAGTTTCTGGCGACAAAAGATCCAGATCACGAAATTCTATTTCAGTTATTTGCGATGCTTCCTTCCGGCGCTGGAGTTGCTTATTAGCATACCAAGCCGTGCAACCTCGCCACACCTTGACTGATCAACAAATTTCTGCTTGGACCAAGACTAAGGAATTCTCAAAAGAAATTAGCAGAACAACAATTTATGTGACATCCTGTGTTCTAAACACTTATTCCCTCCGCCCAGTAAAGGGGTATATGTAATATTCATAGTAGATCGATAAAGCCTCGAGCACACCCCTAGAACTCCAACTCGGTTATTATTAAGCAACCTAAAAAAATCCTACTGACACGCTACATATCAGTTGGTTGGAACAAAATAATCCAGCGTGCGTGTCTGGGTCCATGGCTGGTCATATACTTCCGCTCCGTACGTGCCCTCTTTGCCTTCACCGTTCACTGCATCAATGCGGAGCTTATAGTTCACGCCAGACACAAGTTGTTGCATGCCGCTCACCACCCGCTTGAACTGGAGCCCATCGCTCGCTTGCCTTGCGTGCTCAGCTACAGCCCACCTGGCAATCTCTTGGATCTCCTGGGTATTGATGTCTGGAATTTGTTCCCATCCACAGGATGCTACATCAGATACTGCTTCCCTTGCAGTGGTGGGTGTAGCAGTGACACAAATGACAATGTCAATGGCAATGGTGAGAAGGAGGATATTGTGTTGCCTCATGACGGATGGGGAACGATAGGGGTTAGCGGAATTGCAAGGGGGCTTGGCAAGTCTGTAGTATGCTATGGCGAATGTGGTGCCTATGACAAGCGTACCAGGACCTTTATATAGGCACCCTAGTGTGTAAGGATTAATTTGGAGACATATCCACCACATTGATTCAGTATACACGAATCTTGATTCTTGACATTAATTTGGAGCAACAATAGCAGGCAGCAATGAATTTAGATTACATATAATTTGGACAAACCACAATGAGATATTATAGTATCATCTATTCCATGAATGCAAAAAGCTGATGTGCCATCATAAATAACGATGAGAAAGATCATAGTGATAATCATAGGTACTACCTCCATACTTGAAACTTCTACGGAGTACTATCAATTTGGTCAACAAAATGTAAGATATATACCATACAAAATATTTTTATGACATATATCTTATATTTTGTTGATCAAATTAATGATCAAAGTTTTTCTCGAAATGTGCAATACCCTAATACCAGTGTCAAGATACTAGATACCATATCATATCACATAGAACTAGATAAATAAATGTTAAATAGATATTATAAGCAATTTTGCATTAATGTTTTACAAATCAATAAATATAAAGATACCATGATACTACTCCGTGATACCCCATTAATACTCACTAGTCACTCTTGCTAAAAATAGGATGCATATAATTTTTCATCAAAGTCAAACTTTTGAAAGATTGTTTTTTTAAATGAATTAATTAGATTCCTCTCCCGTGTAATAGTGCTCATTATTTTGAAGGTTACACATAACTATAGAGACATAGACACCACATGCAACATGTCTAATTAGTGCGGAACACAAGAAGTTTTCCACATAATTAATTATGCTATTTATTAGTAGATTTGTTTTCTTTGTATCTAGAAAATGAGATACTCCATCCATCCCGAAATATGTTGCATACTATCTGGTCAAAGTCAAATTTTATACAAATTGACCAATTATGTGACAAAATTTATTAATATTTACAAGATGAAATCAATATCATTAGAATTATGTTGAAATATATTTTCATAGTATACATTTGATATTATAGATATTGATATTTTTTCCATGTAGTTGCTTAGGTTTTATAAAATTTGATTTTGACCAAGAGAGTAGTAACACTGTATACAAGAATGGAAGGAATGTAATATTTCATGCAAATATCATTAGAATACAATCTCGGCAACTAAAGCCCCCTTGTTATCCACAATATTCACCTTCGACTGAGATTAAGGAACTTCCAAAAGACTAATAAACACAGAGAAGTTCATTAATTAATATTCATAGCTCGGTACACCCTCGCCTGAAAATGTCGACGGTAGATTGTAATAGACGTGCATTCAGATAACAAGAGCACTCCTAGTACTCCAACTCGATTATTACTAAGCAACATGAACAAAAATCCTACTGACACGCTACATCTCAGTTGGTTGCACTAGTGGAAAACATGGCTTTTGTGGCGGGTCGTAAGGCCCTTTTGTGGCGGGCGGCCAGCCACGACAACGAAGGCGCGACAAAAGGCCAACCCCTTTGTCGCGGGCCGCTTCCCACCCGCGACATATAGTCTACCACGTGGCAGGCGCGGGGCGTGCAGGGGACAGGCCCTTTTGTCGCGGGCGGTATTACCACCCGCGACAAAAGGCCCTCTACGTGGCGCGCGCACAACGCTGCTGCTTTAGGGTTTGAGGGGTGCAGCACCCCCCCCCCCCGCCACCGACCGCCTGTTATTTCATTTTTTCATTCGAAAATAAAAGTTGCATATATTTGTACGCTACTAGAAGTGGTACACGTTCATTCATTATATATATATATAGATCGATCAAACAAATATTGGAAGCAAAAGTCGATTCCCCTTACATGTAGATTCCCCTTACATATATATATACATTTAGCTCACGATCGACAAGCGGTACTAACGACCGTCTATTTGGAGGTAGAGCATCTATTTGGACTAAACAAGCCTTTGTTGTTTAGTACTTCTCTAACCAAAAGTCCCGCCAGTTCCTCCGCAATTCCTAGTAGGTGTTCCTTTGGTTGGAGTCTGTCCCGCATGAAGTCGACCTATATACGAAAATGAGATGAGTATGACTATATCAATCTTGATAACGAAATATTGACGATAATAAATAAAGTTGTGAATGTTATTGCTTACGTTGAATTTATTTTTGTTCTGCTTCTCAGTGGTTAACATGCGAATGGACTCGCAAACGTAGTATCCACATAGATTCGTCCCTTGTGGCTGCTGAGGGCACGGTACAGGAGTAAATGTTAGCTTCTCTGCCCAGGTACTCTGCTTATGATGGTTCTTGAAAGCTGTCCAAGCCCTGCCAAGCAAAAGAATGATTGAATGAGTGGATAATTAATTGATATCTCACGAAAGATATAGCGCGGCGATGAAGGAAATTACACTTGGAGCAACTTCTGCAAGTCGCGGAACCCGTCCAGGCCTCTACTCATTGGGTCCCTTACTTCAACTATTCCCTTATCAACTTGAATGTCTAGTAGAATCCAGTGGAAGCTGCACATGTTATGTATATACGTCAGGAATTACACTTAACATCGAGTAAGAAAAATTGAATGTGCATAAAAGATCATTAAGACTCTCACTCGTAGTTGTAAGGAAACAATATTGAATCACAGAAATATTGCTCCCCCAAAAACCTTAGTAGGTTTCCCCCCGTTTCTTCGCCTTTATGCTTTACCGTTTCAACATGTATTTTATCTGGGTCAACAAACCCAATATTGATAATATTATTACTTTTGCATTCACTGATCTTCAGTCTGCATAAGAGAACACATAAGATATAATGAGTATATGCAATGAAAACGAACATGAACTGAATGAAAATGAACTTATATGTAGTTAACAACTTACAAGCAATAGCAACTCATGAGAGATTTGTCGAGGGCTTCTAAATTGAATAACTGCCAGAGTTCATTCATCTCAATATGGATCTCCTCCTTTCGGTAGTAATATTCAAATGGTATACTCGCCACGATGTACCTTATGTTCTCCTTGCATGCATCAAGGTACCACTGATGCAAATTCCGCATATGTGTTGGCAGTTTATGCAGCTGCTCTCTGCTGACCAAGTCGGCCCCGTAGACAAATTTAGGAGCTATATCAGCAGTGGGTAGTGCAGCATCTGCGGCACCAAGCAATTCCTCCACGGTACATCCACTTGAGCTAGCGTTGCAGCTTCTTCCATATTGAAACCACCACCATGTTCCTGGTACACCTTGGGAACATCAAACACTTTGAGTGCTGGGATCGATTGTTTGGGCTGATCTCCGAGGAGGGGAACTTCCTTTCTTTTTTTGCCTTTTGTCGTTTGCTTGGCCTTGAGGGGTGCACTTGTTGAACTTGACTTCTTCTCGGCTGCACTTCTAGCTGATGATTTGTGATGGCGTGTATTTCACACGTTCGTTGGGCAACCCCAAGAGGAAGGTATGATGCGCACAGCAGCAAGTTTTCCCTCAGAAAGAAACCAAGGTTTATCGAACCAGGAGGAGCCAAGAAGCACGTTGAAGGTTGATGGCGGCGGGATGTAGTGCGGCGCAACACCGAGATTCCGGCGCCAACGTGGAACCCACAACACAACCAAAGTACTTTGCCCAACGAAACAGTGAGGTTGTCAATCTCACCGGCTTGCTGTAACAAAGGATTAACCGTATTGTGTGGAAGATGATTGTTTGCAGAGAAAATAGTAAAAACAAGTATTGCAGTTTGTATTTCAGTATTAAAGAATGGACCGGGGTCCACAGTTCACTAGAGGTGTCTCTCCCATAAGATAAAAGCATGTTGGGTGAACAAATTACAGTCGGCAATTGACAAATAGAGAGGGCATAACAATGCACATACATGACATGATAAGTATAGTGAGATTTAATTGGGCATTACGACAAAGTACATAGACCGCCATCCAACTGCATCTATGCCTAAAAAGTCCACCTTCAGGTTATCATCCGAACCCCCTCCAGTATTAAGTTGCTAACAACAGACAATTGCATTAAGTATGTGATACGTCTCCAACGTATCGATAATTTCTTGTGTTCCATGCCACATTATTGATGTTATCTACATGTTATATGCACACTTTATGTCATATTCGTGCATTTTCTGGAACTAACCTATTAACAAGATGCCGAAGTGCCGTTCCTGTTTTCTGCTGTTTTTGGTTTCAGAAATCCTAGTAACGAAATATTCTCGGAATCGGACGAAATCAACGCCCAGGTTCCTATTTTACCCGGAAGCATCCAGAACACACGAGAACCGCCAGAGAAGGGGGGCAGGGCCACCACACCACACCCCGGCGCGGCCAAGGGGGCGCCCCCCTAGGGTGTGGGCCCCCCAGAAGCCCTCCTGCGCCGCCTCTCCGCCTATATAAAGCCCCTGACCTAAAAACCTCGGGGCGTTCGACGAAAACCACAGAAACCTTCCAGAGCCGCCGCCATCGCGAAGCCAAGATCTGGGGGACAGGAGTCCGGCACCCGCCGGAGCGGGGAAGTGCCCCGGAAGGCTTCTCCATCGACACCGCTGCCATCTCCACCGCCATCTTCATCACCGCTGCTGCTCCCATGAGGAGGGAGTAGTTCTCCATCGAGGCTCGGGGCTATACCGGTAGCTATGTGGTTCATCTTTCTCCTATGTGCTTCAATACAATAATCTCATGAGCTGCCTTACATGATTGAGATTCATATGATGATGCTTGTAATCTAGATGTCATTATGCTAGTCAAGTGAGTTTTACTTATGTGATCTCCGGAGACTCCTTGTCCCACGTGTGTAAAGGTGACAGTGTGTGCACCGTGTGGGTCTCTTAGGCTATATTTCACAGAATACTTATTCACTGTTGAATGGCATAGTGAGGTGCTTATTTATATCTCTTTATGATTGCAATGTGTTTGTATCACAATTTATCTATGTGCTACTCTAGTGATGTGTTATTAAAGTAGTTTTATTCCTCCTGCACGTGTGCAAAGGTGACAGTGTGTGCACCGTGTTAGTACTTGGTTTATGCTATGATCATGATCTCTTGTAGATTGCGAAGTTAACTATTGCTATGATAATATTGATGTGATCTATTCCTCCTACATATGCATGAAGGTGACAGTGTGCATGCTATGCTAGTACTTGGTTTAGTCTGTTGATCTATCTTACACTAAAGGTTACTAAAATATGAGCATTATTGTGGAGCTTGTTAACTCCGGCATTGAGGGTTCGTGTAATCCTACGCAATGTGTTCATCATCCAACAAAAGTGTAGAGTATGCATTTATCTATTCTGTTATGTGATCAATGTTGAGAGTGTCCACTAGTGAAAGTGTAATCCCTAGGCCTTGTTCCTAAATATGCTATCGGCTTGTTTATTGTTTTACGTGTTACTACTGTTGCATTACTACGCTTGTTTACGTCTGCAAAGCACTTTTCTGGTGTCGTTGTACTGCTCATATTATTTATACCACCCGTATTTCACTATCTCTTCGCCGAACTAGTGCACCTATTAGGTGTGTTGGGGACACAAGAGACTTCTTGCTTTGTGGTTGCAGGGTTGCATGAGAGGGATATCTTTGACCTCTTCCTCCCGAGTTCGATAAACCTTGGGTATCCACTTAAGGGAAACTTGCTGCTGTTCTACAAACCTCTGCTCTTGGAGGCCCAACACTGTCTACAAGAATAGAAGCTCCCGTAGACATCAAGCTATTTTCTGGCACCGTTGCCGGGGAGGGAAGGTAAACGGCACTCACACATTGGCAAGCCCGGCAACTAAGCACTTTTCCTCCCTCGTCAACTACGCGCCAAGCTATTTTCTGGCGCCGTTGCCGGGGAGGAAAGGTAAAAGGCACTCATACTCCGGTTCCAGGTAACAGTACTTTTCTGGCGCCATTGTGTTTGTGCTCGAAGATATTTCCTTTAGATCCTGCAATTGCATCTTTTTGTTTCTTGTTTACACTAGTTTGGCATAATGGACAACAATGAGCTTCTTATTCTATTTCCTGATTTAAAACATGGATTGTTTGATGCGAAAATTAAAAAACCTATGAAATCTTATTTGCATGCTGGTAGTAATATTAGTATGAACGCTTTGAACACCATTGTTGATAATGATATAGAAAGTTCTAAGCTTGGGGAAGCTGGTTTTCATGATATTTTTAGTCCCCCAAGCATTGAGGAGAAAATTTTCTTTGATGATACTTTGCCTCCTATTTGTGATGATTATAATAGTGGTCTTTTGATGCCACCTACTATGGAGAGTAAATTTTGTTGTGATTATACTATGCCTCCTACACTTGATGAGAATAATAATGATAGCTACTTTGTTGAATTTGCTCCCACTACAACTAATAAAATTGATTATGCTTATGTGGAGAGTAATAATTTTATGCATGAGACTCATGATAAAAATGCTTTATGTGATAGTTATATTGTTGAGTTTGCTCATGTTGCTACTGAAAGTTATTATGAGATAGGAAAATATGGTTGTAGAAATTTTCATGTTACTAAAATGCCTCTCTATGTGCTGAAATTTTTGAAGCTACACTTGTTTTATCTTCCTATGCTTGTTACTTTGCTCTTCATGAACTTGTTTATTTAAAAGATTCCTATTCATAGGAAGCATGTTAGACTTAAATGTGTTTTGAATTTGCCTCTTGATGCTCTCTTTTGCTTCAAATACTATTTCTTGCGAGTGCATCATTAAAACTGCTGAGCCCATCTTAATGGCTAAAAAGAAAGAACTTCTTGGGAGATAACCCATGTGTTATTTTGCTACTCCCTCCGATTCATATTAATTGACTTCAATATGTATGTATCTAGACACATTTTAGTTCTAGATACATCCATATTAGAGTCAATTAATATGAACCGGAGGGAGTACAGTACTTTGTTTTATATTTGTGTCTTGGAAGTTGTTTACTACTGTAGCAACCTCTCCTTATCTTAGTTTTGAGTTTTGTTGTGCCAAGTTAAGCCGTTGATAGAAAAGTAAGTACTAGATTTGGATTACTGCGCAGTTCCAGATTTCTTTGCTGTCACGAATCTGGGTCCACCTCCCTGTAGGTAGCTCAGAAAATTACGCCAATTTACGAGCATGATCCTCAGATATGTACGCAACTTTCATTCAATTTGAGCATTTTCGTTTGAGCAAGTATGGTGCCATTTTAAAATTCGTCAATACGAACTGTTCTGTTTTGACAGATTCTGCCTTTTATTTCGCATTGCCTCTTTCGCTATGTTGGATGAATTTCTTTGATCCACTAATGTCCAGTAGCATTATGCAATGTCCAGAAGTGTTAAGAATGATTGTGTCACCTCTGAATATGTCAATTTATATTATGCACTAACCCTCTAATGAGTTGTTTCGAGTTTGGTGTGGAGGAAGTTTTCAAGGATCAAGAGAGGAGTATGATGCAACATGATCAAGGAGAGTGAAAGCTCTAAGCTTGGGGATGCACCGGTGGTTCATCCCTGCATATATCAAGAAGACTCAAGCGTCTAAGCTTGGGGATGCCCAAGGCATCCCCTTCTTCATCGACAACATTATCAGGTTCCTCCCCTGAAACTATATTTTTATTCCATCACATCTTATGTGCTTTACTTGGAGCGTCTGTGTGCTTTTGTTTTTGTTTTTGTTTGAATAAATTGGATTACATCATGCTTGTGTGGGAGAGAGACACGCTCCGCTGGTTCATATGAACACATGTGTTCTTAGCTCATAATATTCATGGCGAAGTTTCCTCTTCGTTAAATTGTTATATGGTTGGAATTGGAAAATGATACATGTAGTAATTGCTATAAATGTCTTGGGTAATGTGATACTTGGCAATTGTTGTGCTCATGTTTAAGCTCTTGCATCATATGCTTTGCACCCATTAATGAAGAAATACATAGAGCATGCTAAAATTTGGTTTGCATATTTGGTTTCTCTAAGGTCTAGATAATTTCTAGTATTGAGTTTGAACAACAAGGAAGACGGTGTGAGTCTTATAATGTTTTCAATATGTCTTTTATGTGAGTTTTGCTGCACCGGTTCATCCTTGTGTTTGTTTCAAATAAGCCTTGCTAGCCTAAACCTTGTATCGAGAGGGAATACTTCTCATGCATCCAAAATACTTGAGCCAACCACTATGCCATTTGTGTCCACCATACCTACCTATACTACATGGTATTTTCCCGCCATTCCAAAGTAAATTGCTTGAGTGCTACCTTTAAAATCCCATCATTCACCTTTGCAATATATAGCTAATGGGACAAATAGCTTAAAAACTATTGTGGTATTGAATATGTACTTATGCACTTTATCTCTTATTAAGTTGCTTGTTGTGCGATAACCATGTTTCTGGGGACGCCATCAACTACTCTTTGTTGAATTTCATGTGAGTTGCTATGCATGTTCGTCTTGTCTGAAGTAAGAGATCTACCACCTTATGGTTAAGCATGCATATTGTTAGAGAAGAACATTGAGCCGCTAACTAAAGCCATGATCCATGGTGGAAGTTTCAGTTTTGGACAAAATCCTCAATCTCATATGAGAAAATTATTAATTGTTGTTACATGCTTATGCATAAAAGAGGAGTCCATTATCTGTTGTCTATGTTGTCCCGGTATGGATGTCTAAGTTGAGAATAATCAATAGCGAGAAATCCAATGCGAGCTTTCTCCTTAGACCTTTGTACAGGCGGCATAGAGGTACCCCTTTGTGACACTTGGTTAAAACATGTGCATTGTGATGATCCGGTAGTCCAAGCTAATTAGGACAAGGTGCGGGCACTATTGGTACACTATGCATGAGGCTTGCAACTTATAAGATATAATTTACATGATGCATATGCTTTATTACTACCGTTGACAAAATTGTTTCATGTTTTCAAAATCAAAGCTCTAGCACAAATATAGCAATCGATGCTTTTCCTCTATGGAGGACCATTCTTTTACTTTCAATGTTGAGTCAGTTCACCTATTTCTCTCCACCTCAAGAAGCAAACACTTGTGTGAACTGTGATTCCTACATACTTGCTTATTGCACTTATTATATTACTCTATGTTGACAATATCCATGAGATATACATGTTACAAGTTGAAAGCAACCGCTGAAACTTAATCTTCTTTGTGTTGCTTCAATACCTTTACTTTGAATTATTGCTTTATGAGTTAACTCTTATGCGAGACTTATTGATGCTTGTCTTGAAGTGCTATTCATGAAAAGTCTTTGCTTTATGATTCACTTGTTTACTCATGTCATACACATTGTTTTGATCGCTGCATTCACTACATATGCTTTACAAATAGTATGATCAAGTTTATGATGGCATGTCACTCCAGCAATTATCTTTGTTATCGTTTTACCTGCTCGGGACGAGCAGAACTAAGCTTGCGGATGCTGATACGTCTCCAACGTATCGATAATTTCTTGTGTTCCATGCCACATTATTGATGTTATCTACATGTTATATGCACACTTTATGTCATATTCGTGCATTTTCCGGAACTAACCTATTAACAAGATGCCGAAGTGCCAGTTCCTGTTTTCTGCTGTTTTGGTTTCAGAAATCCTAGTAACGAAATATTCTCGGAATCGGACGAAATCAACGCCCCTATTTTCCTAAGCATCCAGAACACACGAGAACCGCCAGAGAAGGGGGGCAGGGCCACCACACCACACCCCGGCGCGGCCAAGGGGGGGCGCCCCTAGGGTGTGGGCCCCCCAGAAGCCCTCCTGCGCCGCCTCTCCGCCTATATAAAGCCCCGACCTAAAAACCTCGGGCGTTCGACGAAAACCAAAACCTTCCAGCCGCCGCCATCGCGAAGCCAAGATCCGGAGGACAGGAGTCTCTTCCGGCACCTGCCGGACGGGGAAGTGCCCCCGGAAGGCTTCTCCATCGACACCGCTGCCATCTCCACCACCATCTTCATCACCGCTGCTGCTCCCATGAGGAAGGAGTAGTTCTCCATCGAGGCTCGGGGCTGTACCGGTAGCTATGTGGTTCATCTTTCTCCTATGTGCTTCAATACAATAATCTCATGAGCTGCCTTACATGATTGAGATTCATATGATGATGCTTGTAATCTAGATGTCATTATGCTAGTCAAGTGAGTTTTACTTATGTGATCTCCGGAGACTCCTTGTCCCACGTGTGTAAAGGTGACAGTGTGTGCACCGTGTGGGTCTCTTAGGCCATATTTCACAGAATACTTATTCACTGTTGAATGGCATAGTGAGGTGCTTATTTATATCTCTTTATGATTGCAATGTGTTTGTATCACAATTTATCTATGTGCTACTCTAGTGATGTGTTATTAAAGTAGTTTTATTCCTCCTGCACGTGTGCAAAGGTGACAGTGTGTGCACCGTGTTAGTACTTGGTTTATGCTATGATCATGATCTCTTGTAGATTGCAAGTTAACTATTGCTATGATAATATTGATGTGATCTATTCCTCCTACATATGCATGAAGGTGACAGTGTGCATGCTATGCTAGTACTTGGTTTAGTCTGTTGATCTATCTTACACTAAAGGTTACTAAAATATGAGCATTATTGTGGAGCTTGTTAACTCCGGCATTGAGGGTTCGTGTAATCCTACGCAATGTGTTCATCATCCAACAAAAGTGTAGAGTATGCATTTATCTATTCTGTTATGTGATCAATGTTGAGAGTGTCCACTAGTGAAAGTGTAATCCCTAGGCCTTGTTCCTAAATACTGCTATCGCTGCTTGTTTACTGTTTCTGTGTTACTACTCTGCATTACTACGCTTGTTTCAATACGGGCAAAGCACTTTTCTGTCGTTGCCGTTACTACTGCACTTATTCATACCACTGTATTTCACTATCTCTTCGCCGAACTAGTGCACCTATTAGGTGTGTTGGGGACACAAGAGACTTCTTGCTTTGTGGTTGCAGGGTTGCATGAGAGGGATATCTTTGACCTCTTCCTCCCTGAGTTCGATAAACCTTGGGTATCCACTTAAGGGAAACTTGCTGCTGTTCTACAAACCTCTGCTCTTGGAGGCCCAACACTGTCTACAAGAATAGAAGCTCCCGTAGACATCAATGGTGCGTAATGTAATCAGCAACTACATCCTCGGACATAGCGCCAATGTTTTATCCCTAGTGGCAACAGCACAACACAACCTTAGGGGTTTCTGTCACTCCCCAGGTGTCAATGCAGGCATGAACCCACTATCGAGCATAAGTACTCCCTCTTGGAGTTAAAAGTAAAAACTTGGCCAGAGCCTCTACTAGAAACGGAGAGCATGCAAGATCATAAACAACACATGTATAATAACTTGATAATTAACATGACATGGTATTCTCTATCCATCGGATCCCGACAAACACAACATATAGAATTACAGATAGATGATCTTGATCATGTTAGGCAGCTCACAAGATCCAACAATGAAGCACAATGAGGAGAAGACAACCATCTAGCTACTGTTATGGACCCATAGTCCAGGGGTGAACTACTCACTCATCACTCCGGAGGCGACCATGGCGGTGTAGAGTCCTCCGGGAGATGAATCCCCTCTCCGGCAGGGTGCGGAGGCGATCTCCTGGATCCCCCGAGATGGGATCGGCGGCGGCGTCGATGGAAGGTTTTCCGTATCGTGGCTCTCGTGCGGGGGTTTCGTCACGGAGACTTTTTATAGGCGGAAGGGCAGGTCAAGAGGCGGCACGGGGGCCCCACACCACAGGGCCGCGGCCAAGGGGGGGCGCGGCGCTATGGTGTGGCCCCTCCGTGGCCCCTCTTCGTCTCTCCTTCGGACTTCTGGAAGCTTCGTGAGAAAATAGGCCCCTGGGCTTTGATTTCGTCCAATTCCGAGAATATTTCCTTACTAGGATTTCTGAAACCAAAAACAGCAGAAAGCAACTGGCACTTCGGCATCTTGTTAATAGGTTAGTTCCAGAAAATGCACGAATATGACATAAAGTGTGCATAAAACATGTAGATAACATCAATAATGTGGCATAGAACATAAGAAATTATCGATACGTTGGAGACGTATCAGCATCCCCAAGCTTAGTTCTGCTCGTCCCGAGCAGGTAAAACGATAACAAAGATAATTTCTGAAGTGATATGCCATCATAACCTTGATCATACTATTTGTAAACATATGTAGTGGATGCAGCGATCAAAACAATGGTAATGACATGAGTAAACAGGTGAATCATATAGCAAAGACTTTTCATGAATAGTACTTCAAGGCAAGCATCAATAAGTCTTGCATAAGAGTTAACTCATAAAGCAATAAATCAAAGTAAAGGTATTGAAGCAACACAAAGGAAGATTAAGTTTCAGCGGTTGCTTTCAACTTGTAACATGTATATCTCATGGATAATTGTCAACATAGAGTAATATAACAAGTACAATATGCAAGCATGTAAGAATCAATGCACAGTTCACACAAGTGTTTGCTTCTTGAGGTGGAGAGAGATAGGTGAACTGACTCAACATAAAAGTAAAGAGAATGGTCCTTCAAAGAGGAAAGCATCGATTGCTATATTTGTGCTAGAGCTTTTATTTTGAAAACATGAAACAATTTTGTCAACGGTAGTAATAAAGCATATGAGTTATGTACATTATATCTTACAAGTTGCAAGTCTCATGCATAGTATACTAATAGTGCCCGCACCTTGTCCTAATTAGCTTGGACTACCGGATCTTTGCAATGCACATGTTTTGACCAAGTGTCACAATGGGGTACCTCCATGCCGCCTGTACAAAGGTCTAAGGAGAAAGCTTTTTGGATTTCTCGCTTTTGATTATTCTCAACTTAGACATCCATACCGGGACAACATGGACAACAGATAATGGACTCCTCTTTAATGCATAAGCATGTGGCAACAATTATTATTCTCATATGAGATTGAGGATATATGTCCAAACTGAAACTTCCACCATGAATCATGGCTTTAGTTAGCGGCCCAAAGTTCTTCTCTAACAACATGCATGCTCCAACCATAAAGGTGGTAGATCTCTCTTACTTCAGACAAGACGGACATGCATAGCAACTCACATGATATCCAACAAAGAATAGTTGATGGCGTCCCCAGAAACATGGTTATCGCTCAACAAGCAACTTAATAAGAGATAAAGTGCATAAGTACATATTCAATACTACAATAGTTTTTAGGCTATTTGTCCCATGAGCTATATATTGCAAATGTGAATGATGGAATTTTAAAGGTAGCACTCAAGCAATTTACTTTGGAATGGCGGGTAAATACCATGTAGTAGGTAGGTATGGTGGACACAAATGGCATAGTGGTTGGCTCAAGTATTTTGGATGCATGAGAAGTATTCCCTCTCGATACAAGGTTTAGGCTAGCAAGGTTATTTGAAACAAACACAAGGATGAACGGTACAGCAAAACTCACATAAAAGACATATGGTAAACATTATAAGACTCCATACCGTCTTCCTTGTTGTTCAAAACTCAATACTAGATGTTATCTAGACTCTAGAGAAACCAAATATGCAAACCAAATTAGCAAGCTCTAAGTATTTCTTCATTAGTGGGTGCAAAGTATATGATGCAAGAGCTTAAACATGAGCACAACAATTGCCAAGTATCAAATTATCCAAGACATTATAGCAATTTACTACATGTATCATTTTCCAATTCCAACCATATAACAATTTAACGAAGAAGAAACTTCGCCATGAATACTATGAGTAGAGCCTAAGGACATATTTGTCCATATGCAACAGCGGAGCGTGTCTCTCTCCCATAAAGTGAATGCAAGGATCCATTTTATTCAAACAAAACAAAAACAAAAACAAACCGACGCTCCAAGCAAAGTACATAAGATGTGGCCGAATAAAAATATAGTTTCAGGGGAGGAACCTGATAATTTGTCGATGAAGAAGGGGATGCCTTGGGCATCCCCAAGCTTAGACGCTTGAGTCTTCTTAATATATGCAGGGGTGAACCACCGGGGCATCCCCAAGCTTAGAGCTTTCACTCTCCTTGATCATATTGCATCATACTCCTCTCTTGATCCTTGAAAACTTCCTCCACACCAAACTCGAAACAACTCATTAGAGGGTTAGTGCATAATAAAAATTCACATGTTCAGAGGTGACACAATCATTCTTAACACTTCTGGACATTGCATAAAGCTACTGGACATTAGTGGATCAAATAAATTCATCCAACATAGCAAAAGTGGCAATGCGAAATAAAAGACAGAATCTGTCAAAACAGAACAGTCCGTAAAGATGGATTTTATTAGGCCACCAGACTTGCTCAAACGAAAATGCTCAAATTGAATGAAAGTTGCGTACATATCTGAGGATCATGCTCGTAAATTGGCGTAATTTTCTTAGCTACCTACAGGGAGATAGATCCAGATTCGTGACAGCAAAGAAATCTGGAACTGCGCAGTAATCCAAATCTAGTACTTACTTTTCTATCAAAGACTTTACTTGGCACAACAAAACATAAAACTAAGATAAGGAGAGGTTGCTACAGTAGTAAAAAACTTCCAAGACACAAATATAAAACAAAAATACTGGAGTAAAAACATGGGTTGTCTCCCATAAGCGCTTTTCTTTAACGCCTTTCAGCTAGGCGCAGAAAGTGTATCTCAAGTAACATCAAGAGACGAAGCATCAACATCATAGTTTGTTCTAATGATAGAATCATAAGGTAACTTCATTCTATTTCTAGGGAAGTGTTCCATACCTTTCTTGAGAGGAAATTGATATTTAATATTACCTTCCTTCATATCAATAGTAGCACCAACGGTTCGAAGAAAAGGTCTTCCCAATATAATGGGGCAAGATGCATTGCATTCAATATCCAAGACAACAAAATCAACGGGGACAAGGTTATTGTTAACCATAATGTGAACATTATCAACTTTCCCCAAAGGTTTCTTTTTAGCATTATCAGCGAGATTAACATCCAAATAACAATTTTTCAATGGTGGCAAGTCAAGCATATCATAGACTTTTTTAGGCATAACAGAAATACTTGCACCAAGATCACATAAAGCATTACAATCAAAATCTTTGACTCTCATTTTAATGATGGGCTCCCAACCATCCTCTAGCTTTCTAGGAATAGAAGTTTCAAGTTTTAGTTTTTCTTCTCTAGCTTTTATGAGAGCATTTGTAATATGTTTTGTGAAAGCCAAATTTATAGCGCTAGCATTGGGACTTTTAGCAAGTTTTTGTAAGAACTTTATAACTTCAGAGATGTGGCAATCATCAAAATCTAAATCATTACAATCTAAAGCAATGGGATTATCATCCCCAAGGTTGGAAAAAATTTCAGCAGTTTTATCACAAGCAGTTTCAGCAGTTTTAGCAGTTTTAATTTTGCGCTTTGCACTAGGAGTAGAAGCATTGCCAACACCAATTATTTTACCATTGATAGTAGGAGGTGCAGCAACATGTGAAGAATTAGCATTGCTAGTGGTGGTAATAGTCCAAACTTTAGCTACATTTTCCTTTTTAGCTAGTTTTTCATTTTCTTCTCTATCCCACCTAGCACGCAGTTCAGCCATTAATCTTATATTCTCATTAATTCTAACTTGGATGGCATTTGCTGTAGTAACAATTTTATTTTCAATATCCCTATTAGGCATAACTTTCGATTTCAAAAGATCAACATCAGAGGCAAGACTATCAACTCTAGAAACAAGAATATCAATTTTATTGAGCTTTTCCTCAACAGATTTGTTAAAGGCAGTTTGTGTACTAATAAATTCTTTAAGCATGGCTTCAAGTCCAGGGGGTGTATTCCTATTATTGTTGTAAGAATTCCCATAAGAATTAGCATAACCGTTACCATTATTATAAGGATATGGCCTATAGTTATTACTAGAATTGTTCCGATAAGCATTGTTGTTGAAATTATTATTTTTAATGAAGTTTACATCAACATGTTCTTCTTGGGCAACCAATGAAGCTAATGGAACATTATTAGGATCAACATTAGTCCTATCATTCGCAAGCATAGACATAATAGCATCAACTTTATCATTCAAGGAAGAGGATTCTTCAACAGAATTTACCTTCTTACCTTGTGGAGCTCTTTCCGTGTGCCATTCAGAGTAATTAACCATCATATTATCAAGGAGCTTTGTTGCTTCACCAAGAGTGATGGACATAAAGGTACCTCCAGCAGCTGAATCCAATAAATTCCGCGAAGAAAAATTTAGTCCTGCATAGAAGGTTTGGATGATCATCCAAGTAGTCAGTCCATGGGTTGGGCAATTTTTAACTAGAGATTTCATTCTTTCCCAAGCTTGAGCAACATGTTCATTATCCAATTGTTTAAAATTCATTATGCTACTCCTCAAAGATATAATTTTAGCAGGGGATAATATCTACCAATAAAAGCATCCTTGCATTTAGTCCAGGAATCAATACTATTCTTAGGCAGAGATAGCAACCAATCTTTAGCTCTTCCTCTTAATGAGAAAGGGAACAATTTTAATTTTATAATGTCACCATCTACATCTTTATACTTTTGCATTTCACATAGTTCAACAAAATTATTGAGATGGGCAGCAGCATCATCAGAACTAACACCAGAAAATTGCTCTCGCATGACAAGATTAAGTAAAGCAGGTTTAATTTCAAAGAATTCTGCTGTAGTAGCAGGTGGAGCAATAGGTGTGCATAAGAAATCATTATTATTTGTGCTAGTGAAGTCACACAACTTAGTATTTTCAGGGTTGGCCATTTTAGCAATAGTAAATAAAGCAAACTAGATAAAGTAAATGCAAGTAAACTAATTTTTTTGTGTTTTCGATATAGCAAACAAGACAGTAAATAAAGTAAAGCTAGCAACTAATTTTTTTGTGTTTTGATATAAGTGCAGCAAACAAAGTAGTAAATAAAATAAAGCAAGACAAAAACAAAGTAAAGAGATTGAGAAGTGGAGACTCCCCTTGCAGCGTGTCTTGATCTCCCCGGCAACGGCGCCAGAAAAAGAGCTTGATGGCGTGTATTTCACACGTTCGTTGGGCAACCCCAAGAGGAAGGTATGATGCGCACAGCAGCAAGTTTTCCCTCAGAAAGAAACCAAGGTTTATCGAACCAGGAGGAGCCAAGAAGCACGCTGAAGGTTGATGGCGGCGGGATGTAGTGCGGCGCAACACCAGAGATTCCGGCGCCAACGTGGAACCTGCACAACACAACCAAAGTACTTTGCCCCAACGAAACAGTGAGGTTGTCAATCTCACCGGCTTGCTGTAACAAAGGATTAACCGTATTGTGTGGAAGATGATTGTTTGCAGAGAAAATAGTAAAAACAAGTATTGCAGCAGATTTGTATTTCAGATTAAAGAATGGACCGGGGTCCACAGTCACTAGAGGTGTCTCTCCCATAAGATAAAAGCATGTTGGGTGAACAAATTACAGTCGGGCAATTGACAAATAGAGAGGGCATAACAATGCACATACATGACATGATAAGTATAGTGAGATTTAATTGGGCATTACGACAAAGTACATAGACCGCCATCCAATTGCATCTATGCCTAAAAAGTCCACCTTCAGGTTATCATCCGAACCCCCTCCAGTATTAAGTTGCTAACAACGGACAATTGCATTAAGTATGGTGCGTAATGTAATCCACAACTACATCCTCGGACATAGCGCCAATGTTTTATCCCTAGTGGCAACAACACAACACAACCTTAGGGGTTTCTGTCACTCCCCCAGGTGTCAATGCAGGCATGAACCCACTATCGAGCATAAGTACTCCCTCTTGGAGTTAAAAGTAAAAACTTGGCCAGAGCCTCTACTAGAAACGGAGAGCATGCAAGATCATAAACAACACATGTATAATAACTTGATAATTAACATGACATGGTATTCTCTATCCATCGAATCCCGACAAACACAACATATAGAATTACAGATAGATGATCTTGATCATGTTAGGCAGCTCACAAGATCCAACAATTAAGCACAATGAGGAGAAGACAACCATCTAGCTACTGCTATGGACCCATAGTCCAGGGGTGAACTACTCACTCATCACTCCGGAGGCGACCATGGCGGTGTAGAGTCCTCCGGGAGATGATTCCCCTCTCCGGCAGGGTGCCGGAGGCGATCTCCCGGATCCCCCGAGATGGGATCGGCGGCGGCGGCGTCTCGGAAGGTTTTCCGTATCGTGGCTCTCGGTACGGGGGTTTCGTCACGGAGACTTTTTATAGGCGGAAGGGCAGGTCAAGAGGCGGCACGGGGGCCCCACACCACGGGGCCGCGCGGCCAAGGGGGCCGCGCCGCCTATGGTGTGGCCCCTCCGTGGCCCTCTTCGTCTCTCCTTCGGACTTCGGAAGCTTCGTGAGAAAATAGGCCCCTGGGCTTTGATTTCGTCCAATTCCAAGAATATTTCCTTACTAGGATTTCTGAAACCAAAAACAGCAGAAAACACTGGCACTTCGGCATCTTGTTAATAGGTTTGTTCCAGAAAATGCACGAATATGACATAAAGTGTGCACTTGTAGAACATGTAATGTGGCTGAACATAAGATGATTTGCTCGTGGTAGCAATATCCTTCTTCTTAGCCTTGTCATCCTTGTTCTTCTTAGCCTTTTCATTCTCCCTCTTGTCATCAATTACCCTCGCAAGGTGGCGTGTATAGTCATCCTTCTTCTCGTGTAAGTCATATTGCGATGGTGTGTTCAGAAAAGAAGTAGCATATGCTTTTTGCTTCTCGGTGTATGGCTCTGGCGCTGGAGGTTTTGGCTTATGAAAAAAATCATAATTGTATTTCTTAACAATGGCATCATTTTCCTCCGGGGTACGATCGTAAGGACGGGGGGGAGGAACCTTTGGTACTTTTGGGAGGGGCGACATCTTGCGGACAGGACTCTTGAAACGCTTCCGGCTGGGTGCATTCCGAGTCTTAGTGGGCGGAGGCGGCGGCGCTGGAGATGGAGATGGACTACAGATGTCGTGGTCGACGTCGTACCCATGGGGTGATGGTGGCGACATGTGATCAGTAGGAGGAGGTGATGGTGGCCTGCGATCACCTGGAGGAGGTGATGGTGACTGATGACCCACAAGTATAGGGGATCGCAACAGTCTTCGAGGGAAGTATTACCCAATTTATTGATTCGACACAAGGGGAGACAAAGAACACTTGGAAGCCTTAACAACGGAGTTGTCAATTCAGCTGCACCTGGAAACAGACTTGCTCGCAAGAGTTTATCAGTAGTAACAGTGGTGAAATAACAGCAGCAGAGTAACAAAGACAGCAGTAGTGATTTTAGTAAACAGCAGGATTAAAATACTGTAGGCACGGGGACGGATGACGGGCGTTGCATGGATGAGAGAAACTCATGTAACAATCATAGCAGGGCATTTGCAGATAATAATAAAACGGTGTCCAAGTACTAATCAATCAATAGGCATGTGTTCCAATTATAGTCGTACGTGCTCGCAATGAGAAACTTGCACAACATCTTTTGTCCTACCAGCCGGTGGCAGCCGGCCTCAAGGGAAACTACTGGATATTAAGGTACTCCTTTTAATAGAGTACCGGAGCAAAGCATTAACACTCCGTGAACACATGTGATCCTCACGTCACTGCCATTCCCTCCGGTTGTCCCGATTTCTGTCACTTCGGGGCCATTGGTTCCGGACAGCAACATGTGTATACAACTTGCAGGTAAGACCATAAACAATGAATATCATGATGAAATAATAACATGTTCAGATCTGAGATCATGGCACTCGGGCCCTAGTGACAAGCATTAAGCATAACAAGTTGCAACAATATCATAAAAGTACCATCTACGGACACTAGGCACTATGCCCTAACAATCTTATGCTATTACATGACCAATCTCATCCAATCCCTACCATCCCCTTCGGCCTACAGCGGGGGAATTACTCACACATGGATGGGGGAAACATTGCTGGTTGATGGAGAGGCGTTGGCGGTGATGGCGGTGATGATCTCCTCCAATTCCCCGTCCCGGCGGAGTGCCAGAACGGAGACTTCTGGCTCCCGCGACGGAGTTTCGCGATGTGGCGGCGTTCTGGAGGGTTTCTGGCGACTTCGACTTCTCCCCGTGCATTTTTAGGTCGAGGCGAATAAGTAGTCCGAAGGGGGCGTCGGAGGCCGGCCGAGGGGGCCACACCACATGGCCGCGCGGGCCCCCCTGGGCCGCGCCGCCAGGTGGTGTGGGGCCCTCGGGCCTCCACTTCAATTGCCCTTCTGGCTCCGTTAGTTTCCTGGGAAAATAGGGCCTTCTGCATAAATTCCGAGGTTTTTCCCGAAAGTTGGATTTCTGCACAAAAACGAGACACCAGAGCAATTCTGCTGAAAACAGCGTTAGTCCGTGTTAGTTGCATCCAAAATACACAAATTAGAGGCCAAACAATAGCAAAAGTGTTCGGGAAAGTAGATACGTTTTGGACGTATCAACTCCCCCCAAGCTTAGCTTATTGCTTGTCCTCAAGCAATTCAGTTAACAACTGAGCGATAAAAGAACTTTCACGAACACATTTGCTCATATGATGTATATATTCTCATGATATGGCTAATACTTGAGCAGTTCATAATAAGGTACATGCAAATAAGATCATCTAACAGCTATATCAATCATGAAGAGGTACCAACAATTAATAATAAGCATCATGAATCATGTATATAAGCAGGATTGCAATGTTCATAAGAGAGTATGATAAAGTGGTATCTCGCTTGCCTGTATTTGATTGGCAAAACATAAATGCCCGGGCACCTCTGGAGTTCATAGAAAGACTAGAAGTAGTGATTGTCAAAGATAAAAGCATCAAAGTTATACCACAATCAATCATATTTTGAGACAAGCATATTATACTAAGAATGACAGTTGTGCTCTCAAGATAGTACTCAAAGAAATAATGGAGACACAACATAAAAGTAAAAGATTGACCCTTCGCAGAGGGAAGCAGGGATTAACATGCGCTAGAGCTTTTCATTTTTATAAATCAGGAGTAAAATTATTTTGAGGGGTGTTTGTTGTTGTCAACGAATGGTAATGGGTACACTAACTACCTCGCCAACCGGACTTTCAAGAGCGGCTCCCATGAATTATTGCATATTTATTTGGCACTCCTTCCACCCTTTCTTGCACAAACCATGGCTAACCGAATTCTCGGGTGCCTGCCAACAATCTCATACCATGAAGGAGTGCCTTTTTTATTTTAGTTTTATTATGATGATGACACTCCCCCAACCTTTGCTTACACAAGCCATGGCTAACCGAATCCTTCGGGTGCCGTCCAACAATCACAAACCATGGAGGAGTGTCTATTTAAGTTAATTAATTTGGGACTGGGAATCCCATTGCCAGCTCTTTTTGCAAAATTATTGGATAAGCGGATGTGCCACTATTCCATATGAGAGTCCGTCAAAAGTAAATGACAAGGTTGAAAGCTAAACACCACATACTTCCTCATGAGCTATGAAACATTAACACAAATTAAGAAGCATTTTGAAGGTTTTAAAGGTAGCGCATGAGAATTTACTTGGAATGGTTTGAAATGCCATGCATAGGTATTTATGGTGGACACTCTGGAATAACTTGGTTTTCATGTGTTGGGAGGCACGAGCAGCGTTCCCGCTCAGTACAAGTGAAGGCTAGCAAAAGACTAGGGAGCGACAAATCAAGAGAGCAGTAACTGTCATAATCATGCTTGCGGCAAAATAAATTAACGGAGGCATAAAAGTGATACAAGAACTCTGAAGCAATATAGATCATCGAGGCTTAATTGACTTTTTGTTCAGTCATATGCATGCGTGAGCATGTGCCAAGTCGATATAAATGAATTATTCAGAGGAGGATACCACAATGCCATACTTACTTATGAATAAAACAATGCAAGCAAACATCCATGACATGCTACTCATATTAATAGATTGGAGCTAAACATGAGAGATCATAAACTACTAGACTTTCTCAAATAACATATACCTCACATGAACCAACTAAGCATGCTCACATGGATGAGTATATGTACAAAAATGAAAACAAATAGAGTTCATACCAGCCTCTCACCACAATCAGTTGGCGTAGATCGTCATTATTGCCTTTTCACTTGTGTAGCTTGGATAATATGAAATGAAAACCACGCTCCAGCCACCGAAGACCATTGAACTCATGATGAACTTTACAAACCAAAGAAGAACAGCAAATATTTTTGGTGTTTTCGAATTTGAGAATAAGAACAAAAGGAAACAAACAAACGAAACAAAATCTTTTTGGGTTTTCTTATATCAAACTAGCAATAGCAAATAAAGCGAAACAAATGCAAGAAACCAAGATAAACAAATGATGAAGAGAAACAACAGAAATATTTTTGGTCTTTTTGTGTTTTGGGAAAGAAACAAAGTGGAAACAAGAAATAGCAAACTAAAAGAAACACAGAAAAGCAAGATGGCAGAAATCTGCCAAAACTTGACAGCAGTACAGAAATCGATTTTTACAAAAATCTTACGTTGCTCAGTTCAAAAAGTGTTCAACTAATGAAAGTTAGATAACAACCTGGGGAACATGCACAAAAATTTCAACTCAAAATAACGTTCTGGCTGTGCACACGAATTTTTACGGTAACAGCCCAGAATCTGTTTTCAGGCAGCACTTCCCCAAATATCATCTTCCTCTCATTAGAAAACCACTCAAAGAGACTAAACAAGTATATACAAGTATCCAGCAATCATAATATGCAAAGAATGAGTGATGCCGTATACCTCCCCCCAAGCTTAGGCTTTTGGCCTAAGTGGAGTTCAACCCCAACGAGGGTCGTTCCTCGCCGGTGGGTAGTCCATGGAGTAGTCATAGTAAAGCTCCTGCGCAGAAGAAAAGCGTGGAGGCTCCGCATATCCACCATGTTGATGCGAGGAACTTGCTGCATCGGATGATGAGTCGAGGTGCTCCTCGACCTCTATGTCGTCTCTTGCATGTTGGCCTCCTCTCTCTATATGTGCATCCAGTGCACCTTCTGTGACCGACCAATCTCCCCTGGAATCAAGGTTAGACAAAACAGGCGCAGGCAATCTTACTAGTTTCTCAGTTTTCTTAGTTATTCTCCAAACTTTCTTATAAAATATCATCTTATAATACAGGTTACCCAAGTTGGAGGAATCTGAAACAAATTCATGTTTAATCATAGAGGCTATGTCAAGTTTTTCTATGGGGAACGGAATATCAAAATGATGAGGTTCTACATTATGAAAAGCTAGTAAACGGGAGGCGATGAGGCCTCCACACATTCCACCTTTCTCACGGTTAGTGGCAAGTCTATAAGCTATTAATGCCCCCAAATTATAAGACCTACTATTTTGCAGTGCTGCAGCTAGAAAAGCCAAATCCGGGATAGAAAGTTTACTACCAATCCTTTTGGCGAGAACGCATTTGGTAATAAAATAAGCAAAGTAGCGGATAGCCGGGAGCTGAATACTAGTGATTTTACCACTTTCACCTGAGAAACTCCTTCCATCGCAAATCATCTTGTAAAGATCCGAGAGTTCTTGCGGCGATCCCCTTATCTTCTCGCACGACCCCCATTGCGGTATTCTAATTGCTGCACAAAAAGCACTAAATGGCAAGTTGACAGCTTTATTGTAAATTTTATACTGGACCGTGGGGTTAGATCGCGACCAATTAAACTTGAAGTCCTGCACAAAAGCCATAGTTAATTTTACATATTGTCTTGGCTCTCCTTCAACAAAGTCACTCAGCCCTGCACGAGAAATTAGAGTTTGAACATCTTCAAATATCCCCGCGCTTCTCATGAAATCCGCGCACGGGTAGTAAGAGGGGTATACTCCCTCTTCACGATTGACTATCATAACTTGTTGGACTTCCAATTCTTGCTGGTTCAAGTGATATCTATTCCATTCCATTTTCTGAAATTTCAACAACCAATATAAAAATTTGATTTGGTGACATAAAATTGAGGGAAACTACCATAGGAACTTGCTAGAGTACTAATCATGCATCAAAACTAGTTTCTACCACTTAGAACAAGCATGCAAGCTCACTAAACATGTTACCTACAGCAGCAAAATATTCAAGATATACTCAACCAAACAAAATTCTACTTGGATGGGTGGAGGAGTCACATACCGAAGAGCAAATGTGCCAAATTTCAGACAAAATCTGGGCTGAGCAAAGAGATCGAGAAATCTGGAGCTCTGGAGCAAAAACGCGAGAGAGATGAACTTGGTACGAGTTTTTTCGGGAGAGAGAAGGTGCTGGGAGAAAGAGATGGCAAAGTGGGGCAAGGAGGGGCCCACACCACATGGTGGCGCGGCCACCTCCTTGGCCGCGCCGGCCTGTGGTTTGGCGCCCTCTGGTGCCCCACAGGTCATCCTCTGGTGCTCCCAGGTGCCTCGTCGAAAAATAGGACCAACGGTGTAATTTTCGCGAATTTTTGAAAACTTTGAAAAATGCACATTTTCTGGGTATTAAGTTTATTATTACTGGCCAGGAAAATTTTTGAAATCTCAAATCAACTAAGAAACTTTGCAAATTAAAAATGCTACAGCAACTAAAGCAAGTGGAGGAAGAAAGAGATGTTGTTTACCTCCTCTATGCATATAAAAGGTATTTGTTAACAAGGTTGATCAAGTCTTGCCACCAAATAAATTTTACATAGCATATGAAGAAATAAACCTCAAATCAATCATGTTACCTTGAATTGTATTGATATAGATCCAATCACAAGAGTTTGATATTCTTCTTTGGGCTCATATATAGGACAATCGATGGATCCCACTTTGATAGTTCTCACATGAGAAATAGTATTAACTCCGCACGCTTTCTCAATCCTCTTGGGGAAATAAACGGTATGTTCCCTATCATCAACATTGAAAGTAACCTTTCCTTTATTGCAATCAATAACAGCCCCTGCGGTGTTAAGAAAAGGTCTCCCAAGAATAATAGACATATTATCATCTTCAGGCATTTCCAATACAACAAAATCAGTTAATATCAAGCAGTTAGTAGTAACTTGAACAGGGACATTCTCACATATACCAACAGGAATAGCAGTAGATTTATCAGCCATTTGCAAAGATATATCAGTAGGTATCAACTTATCTAAGTAAAGTCTCTTATAAAGAGAAAAAGGCATAACACTAACACCGGCTCCCAAGTCACATAGAGCAGTTTTGACATAATTATTCTTAATAGAACAAGGAATAGTAGGTATACCTGGGTCGCCCAACTTCTTTGGAATTTTGCCATTGAAAGAGTAATTAGCAAGCATAGTAGAAATTTCCTCATTGGGGATTTTCCTTTTGTTAGTAACAATATCTTTCATATACTTTGAATAAGGAGGCAATTTAATAGCATCAGTCAAAGGGATTTGCAAGAATAAAGGTTTCATCCAATCACAGAATTTATTATAGTGTTCTTCTTCCTTTGATTTTAGTTTCTTAGCAGGAAAAGGCATTTGCTTTTGCACCCAAGGTTCTCTTTCATTACCATGTTTCTCAGCAATAAAATCTTCTTTAGTATACTTTTTATTTTTAGCATGCTTTTTAGGTTCTTCTTCAACCTCTTCTTTATCAGGAGTATCATTCTTATCATTATCTTCACTATTATCATGTTCATTACCACTTTCAGTTTCAGCATCAGAAATAGAAATACTATTAGGATCATTAACAGGTTCAGAGGATTCTACAACATTTTTATGTTTCTTTTCTTTTTCTTCTTAGAATGAGCACTAGGTTCAATGCGTTGAGAATCTTGTTCAATTCTTTTGGGGTGCCCTTCAGGATATAGAGGATCCTGGGTAGAGACACCACCTCTAGTTGTTACTTCATAAGCATGTTTCTCTTTAGAATTATTCCCTAACAAGTCATTTTGCACTTTAGTGAGTTGATCAATTTGAGTTTGAATCATATGAAAATGTTTAACAAGCATCTTAACATCATTGGAGGTTCTCTCCACAATATCATGCAATTGACTAATAGCTTGAGAATTTTCCATTAGATGATTCTCTACTCTCATATTAAAATTTTCTTGCTTAACAATATAATTATCAAACTCATCTAAGCATTGTGCAGGAGGTTTTGAATACGGAATATCTTCCCTAGTAAAGCGTTGAAGGGAATTTACCTCAATCATGGATGAAGGGGGAATTATCTCACATATATCTTCTATGGGAGGTAGATTCTTCACATCTTTAGATTTAATACCTTTCTCCTTGAGAGACTTCTTGGCTTCCCTCATATCTTCATCATTCAATTTAATTAAACCCCTCTTCTTCACTATTGGCGTTGGAGTTGGTTCAGGCGTATTCCAATCATCATAATTCCGGCCTATTTTAGCCAATAATTCTTCAGCGTCGTCTGGAGTTCTTTTCCTGAAAACACAACCAGCACAACTATCCAGGTATGCCCTAGACTCAATGGTTAGTCCACTATAAAATATATCAAGTAAATCATGCTTTTCTAAATCATGGTCAGGCAAAGCTCTAATAAGAGAGCAAAATCTCGCCCAAGCCTCAGGCAATTTCTCCTCATCTCCCTGATCAAAATTATAAACTCTCTGCAAAGCAGCATGTTGAGCACTAGCAGGAAAGTATTTACGGAAGAAAACATCAAGCAATTCTTTCGGACTTTTAATAGAATTAGGTGGCAAATTATTATACCAAGTTTTAGCGTCATCCTTCAATGAGAATGGAAATATTTTAGCAACAAAGTAAGTACGCTTCTTAACATCATCAGAAAACAAGCTACTCAAAGTAGATAACTCAGTCATGTGTTCAACAGCACTTTCTTTTTCAGTACCACAAAAAGGTGTTTTCTCAACAATAGCTATATGAGATAGATCAAGAGAAAAATCATAATCTTTATCCTTAATGTTTATAGGAGATGTGGCAAATTTAGGATCGGGAGACAGTTTATATCTAACAGTATGTTCTGCAAGCAACTTTTTAATTTTTCTTGCATCAGTAGTAGCATTACATTTTTCAATAAAATCATCATCAAGCTCCACATAATCTTCCTCAAGATCATCACTAGAGTATTCAAGTTCAGGTGAACTAACAGGTGTAGTAGCATTAGGAGTTTCAGTATTTTCAATTTGTCTAGATTTAGCAATTGTAGCATCTAGAAAAGATCCCAATGAACCACTATCATCAAGCACAACAGAAACATTATCAATATTATGAGAGTGTTCAGATTCAGCAGATGTACCAGCATGAAGCATGTGGCGGTGAAACAAGTTTATCAATCACAGATGGTGAATCAAGTGTAGCGGAGGTACTCAGAATTGTACCTTTTCTTGTAGTGGATGGTAATATGGCGATCTTAGTATCGCGAGGTTTACCCATGATGGAGAATTTGCAGCGAACAATATTAATCCAAGTGAACTTCCAAATAAAGCTATGCTCCCCGGCAACGGCGAAAATAGTCTTGATGACCCACAAGTATAGGGGATCGCAACAGTCTTCGAGGGAAGTATTACCCAATTTATTGATTCGACACAAGGGGAGACAAAGAACACTTGGAAGCCTTAACAACGGAGTTGTCAATTCGCTGCACTGGAAACGGACTTGCTCGCAAGAGTTTATCATTAGTAGTTTTATAGCGAGCGGTGGTGAAATAACAGGAGAGTAACAAAGACAGCAGTAGTGATTTTAGTAAACAGCAGGATTAAAAATGTAGGCACGGGGACGGATGACGGGCGTTGCATGGATGAGAGAAACTCATGTAACAATCATAGCAGGGCATTTGCAGATAATAATAAAACGGTGTCCAAGTACTAATCAATCAATAGGCATGTGTTCCAATTATAGTCGTACGTGCTCGCAATGAGAAACTTGCACAACATCTTTTGTCCTACCAGCCGGTGGCAGCCGGGCCTCAAGGGAAACTACTGGATATTAAGGTACTCCTTTTAATACCGGAGCAAAGCATTAACACTCCGTGAACACATGTGATCCTCACGTTACTGCCATTCCCTCCGGTTGTCCCGATTTCTGTCACTTCGGGGCCATTGGACAGCGACATGTGTATACAACTTGCAGGTAAGACCATAAACAATGAATATCATGATGAAATAATAACATGTTCAGATCTGAGATCATGGCACTCGGGCCCTAGTGACAAGCATTAAGCATAACAAGTTGCAACAATATCATAAAAGTACCATCTACGGACACTAGGCACTATGCCCTAACAATCTTATGCTATTACATGACCAATCTCATCCAATCCCTACCATCCCCTTCGGCCTACAGCGGGGGAATTACTCACACATGGATGGGGGAAACATTGCTGGTTGATGGAGAGGCGTTGGCGGTGATGGCGGTGATGATCTCCTCCAATTCCCCGTCCCGGCGGAGTGCAGAACGGAGACTTCTGGCTCCCGCGACGGAGTTTCGCGATGTGGCGGCGTTCTGGAGGGTTTCTGGCGACTTCGACTTCTCCCCGTGCGTTTTTAGGTCGAGGCGAATAAGTAGTCCGAAGGGGCGTCGGAGGCCGGCCGAGGGGGCCACACCACATGGCCGCGCGGGCCCCCCCTGGGCCGCGCCGCCAGGTGGTGTGGGGCCCTCGGGCCTCCACTTCAATTGCCCTTCTGGCTCCGTTAGTTTCCTGGGAAAATAGGGCCTTCTGCATAAATTCCGAGGTTTTTCCCGAAAGTTGGATTTCTGCACAAAAACGAGACACCAGAGCAGTTCTGCTGAAAACAGCGTTAGTCCGTGTTAGTTGCATCCAAAATACACAAATTAGAGGCCAAACAATAGCAAAAGTGTTCGGGAAAGTAGATACGTTTTGGAGGTGATGGTGACCTGCTGGGACGACTGGTACTAGGGGCTACCCAGCCTGGCAGCCTGATGTTCTTCTTTTCCCAGAGAATGATTTCTCCCAGCACCTCTCTGAGTGTAAGCCCCCCATCACCTCCAGGGATTTCGAGCTCCAATGTCTCCCACGACGGTACAACTGAATCCACCCCGACACGAGCATAGCCAGCTGGAATCTGATTGCCATGCCATGTTGCCGGCTCACCTTCAGGTCCAAATGCAGGTAAGACATAGCCGACCGCCACCTTAACAGACATGTTCCTGAACACCTCATGGAGATCACAAGGTGTTTGCTCCTTGATTCCATCAAGGGGTCGCCAGGACCGCCATCTATCATCATGTAGTAGGGGCCTCCGAGTCGGCCACGCTGCTTTCTCGTCGCTGAGATATGCCGGCGGTATTATCTGGCTGGCGCTGTCCTTTTAGTTCATTTATCTCCCGCTGCTGCTGCTGAATCTCCCGCTTCTGCTGGTCTAGTTGCCGTTGGAACTCAGCCATCCGGTCATTCTGCACCTCCAGCTCGCGTTGTTTTGCTCTCGCTCGGCTTCTATAAGTCTCCGCGTCATTCGGAAACCCAAGCGACCACGGAACACTAGGGCCGAAGCCTCTTGTTCGTCCTCCCTTTCTCGGGATTACCGAGGACAAGCGTCAGCAAGTCTTTCTCTCTATCGGGAGCAAACTTCAGTTTTCCCGCTTTAATATCAGCCATCACTTCAATCCATTTTTCCCTGGGTACCTTAACCTTGCTGTCACTTTCAACAAGGTTCCCTGTCTTCATGTCATACTCACAGCCATGTGATACGACTCCGACGTATCGATAATTTCTTATGTTCCATGCCACATTATTGATGATATCTACATGTTTTATGCACACTTTATGTCATATTCGTGCATTTTCTGAACTAACCTATTAACAAGATGCCGAAGAGCCATTGCTGTTTTCTCTGTTTTGGTTTCAGAAATCCTAGTAACGAAATATTCTCGGAATTGGACGAAATCAACGCCAGGGTCCTATTTTGCCCGAAGCTTCCGGAAGACAGAGGAGTCGATGGGGCCACGAGGCGCGCCACATTGGGGCGGCGTGGCCCAAGCCCTGGCCGCGCCGACCTATGGTGTGGGTCCCTCGTGTGGCCCCCGCGTTGCCCTTCCGCCTACTTAAAGCCTCCGTCGCGAAACCCCCAGTCGAGAGCCACGATACGGAAACCTTCCGGAGACGCGCCGCCGCCAATCCCATCTCGGGGGATTAAGATCTCCTCCGGCACCCGCCGGAGGGGATTCATCTCCGGAGGACTCTTCACCGCCATGGTCGCTCCGGAGTGATGAGTGAGTAGTTCACCCCCGGACTATGGGTCCATAGCAGTAGCTAGATGGTTGTCTTCTCCTCATTGTGCTTCATTGTTGGATCTTGTGAGCTGCCTAACAAGATCATCTATCTGTAATGCTATATGTTGTGTTTGTCGGGATCCGATGGATAGAGAATACTATGTTATGTTAATTATCAAGTTATTACCTATGTGTTGTTTATGATCTTGCATGCTCTCCGTTATTAGTAGAGGCTCTGGCCAAGTTTTTGCTCTTAACTCCAAGAGGGAGTATTTATGCTCGATAGTGGGTTCATGCCTCCATTGATATCTGGGACAGTGACAGAAAGTTCTAAGGTTGTGGATGTGCCGTTGCCACTAGGGATAAAACATTGATGCTATGTCTAAGGATGTAGTTGTTGATTACATTACGCACCATACTTAATGCAATTGTCATTGTTTTACAACTTAATACTGGAAGGGGTTCGGATGATAACCTGAAGGTGGACTTTTTAGGCATAGATGCATGTTGGATGGCGGTCTATGTACTTTGTCATAATGCCCAATTAAATCTCACTATATTTATCATGACATGTATGTGCATTGTTATGCCCTCTCTATTTGTCAATTGCCCGACTGTAATTTGTTCACCCAACATGCTTTTATGTTATGGGAGAGACACCTCTAGTGAACTGTGGACCCCGTCCATTCTTTTATACTGAAATACAAATCTGCTGCAATACTTGTTCTTTTTTTTTCTTGCAAACAATCATCTTCCACACAATACGGTTAACCCTTTGTTACAGCAAGCCGGTGAGATTGACAACCTCACTGTTTCGTTGGGGCAAAGTACTTTGGTTGTGTTGTGCAGGTTCCACGTTGGCGCCGGAATCTCGGTGTTGCGCCGCACTACATCCCGCCGCCATCAACCTTCAACGTGCCTTCTTGGCTCCTCCTGGTTCGATAAACCTTGGTTTCTTTCTGAGGGAAAACTTGCTGTTGTGCGCATCATACCTTCCTCTTGGGGTTCCCAACGAACGTGTGAGTTACACGCCATCAAGCTGTTTTCTGGCGCCGTTGCCGGGGAACTGAAGAAAAGCTACACCACAAAGATTTCTAACTCCCAAACGGCCAGCTCTTTTTCGCCGCTGTTGCCGGGGAGATCAGATAGCTTGCAAGGGGAGTCTCCACTTCCCAATCTCTTTACTTTGTTTTTGTCTTGCTTTATTTTATTTACTACTTTGTTTGCTGCATTATATCAAAACACAAAAAAATTAGTTGCTAGCTTTACTCTATTTATTGTCTTGCACTCTATATCAAAAATACAAAAAAATTAGTTACTTGCATTTACTTTATCTAGTTTGCTTTATTTACTACTGCTAAAATGGCTACTCCTGAAAATACCAAGTTGTGTGACTTCACAACCACAAATAATAATGATTTCCTATGCACACCTATTGCTCCACCTGCTACTACAGCGGAATTCTTTGAAATTAAACCAACTTTACTGAATTTTGTTATGCGAGAGCAATTTTCTGGTGTTAGTTCTGATGATGCTGCTGCCCATCTCAATAATTTTGTTGAATTGTGTGAAATGCAAAAGTATAAAGATGTAGATGGTGATATTATTAAATTGAAATTGTTTCCTTTCTCATTAAGAGGAAGAGCTAAAGATTGGTTGCTATCTCTGCCTAAGAATAGTATTGATTCCTGGACTAAATGCAAGGATGCTTTTATTGGTAGATATTATCCCCCTGCTAAAATTATATCTTTGAGAAGTAGCATAATGAATTTTAAACAATTAGATAATGAACATGTTGCTCAAGCTTGGGAAAGAATGAAATCTTTGGTTAAAAATTGCCCAACCCATGGACTGACTACTTGGATGATCATCCAAACCTTCTATGCAGGACTAAATTTTTCTTCGCGGAATTTATTGGATTCAGCTGCTGGAGGTACCTTTATGTTCATCACTCTTGGTGAAGCTACAAAGCTCCTTGATAATATTATGGTTAATTACTCTGAATGGCACACGAAAGAGCTCCACAAGGTAAGAAGGTAAATTCTGTTGAAGAATCCTCTTCCTTGAATGATAAGATTGATGCTATTATGTCTATGCTTGTGAATGATAGGACTAATGTTGATCCTAATAATGTTCCGTTAGCTTCATTGGTTGCTCAAAATTCTAGGCCATATCCTGCTAATGGTAACTCTTATGGTAGATATGTTTCACCTAATGAGGAAAAGATGTTAGAAATTGAAAGATCCACCAAGAGCTTTATGCAATCACAATATGAGCAAAATAAATTGTTTACTAAAACTATGAATGAACAATCTACCTTGTTGAAGAATATAGGAAATCAACTTGAAAATCTGAATATGGAGATTTCTGGGTTGCAAACTAAACTTGCAAATGCTGAAAACCGAATCTCATACATGTCTGCATCACAATCTTCTTTAATTAATAAAATGGCTGCTAAACCTGAGGATATTGAAAATAAAATTGTTACTACAGCAAATGCTATCCAAGTTAGAATTAATGAGAATATAAGATCAATGGCTGAACTGCGTGCTAGGTGGGATAGAGAAAAAATGAAAAACTAGCTAAAGAGAAAATGTAGCTAAAGTTTGGACTATTACCACCACTAGCAATGCTAATTCTTCACATGTTGCTGCACCTCCTACTATCAATGATAAAATAATTGGTGTTGGCAATGTTTCTACTCCTAGTGCAAAGCGTACAAAATTGCCTGAAACTAAAACTGCTGAAACTGCTTGTGATAAAACTGCTGAAATTTTTTCCAACCTTGGGGATGATAATCCCATTGCTTTAGATTGTAATGATTTAGATTTTGATGATTGCCACATCTCTGAAGTTATAAAGTTCTTACAAAAACTTGCTAAGAGTCCCAATGCTAGTGCTATAAACTTGGCTTTCACAAAACATATTACAAATGCTCTCATAAAAGCTAGAGAAGAGAAACTAAAACTTGAAACTTCTATTCCTAGAAAGCTAGAGGATGGTTGGGAGCCCATCATTAAAATGAGGGTCAAAGATTTTGATTGTAATGCTTTATGTGATCTTGGTGCAAGTATTTCTGTTATGCCTAAGAAACTTGACTTGCCACCATTGAAAAATTGTTATTTGGATGTTAATCTCGCTGATAATGCTAAAAAGAAACCTTTGGGGAGAGTTGATAATGTTCATATTATGGTTAACAATAACCTTGTCCCCGTTGATTTTGTTGTCTTGGATATTGAATGCAATGCATCTTGCCCCATTATATTGGGAAGACCTTTTCTTCGAACCGTTGGTGCTACTATTGATATGAAGGAAGGTAATATTAAATATCAATTTTCTCTCAAGAAAGGTATGGAACACTTCCCTAGAAAGAGAATGAAGTTACCTTATGATTCTATTATTAGAACAAATTATGATGTTGATGCTTCATCTCTCGATAATACTTGATATACACTTTCTGCGCCTAGCTGAAAGGCGTTAAAGAAAAACGCTTATGGGAGACAACCCATGTTTTTACTACAGTATTTTTGTTTTATATTTGAGTCTTGGAAGTTGTTTACTACTGTAGCAACCTCTCCTTATCTTAGTTTTGTGTTTTGTTGTGCCAAGTAAAGTCTTTGATAGTAAAGTAAATACTAGATTTGGATTACTGCGCAGAAACAGATTTCTTTGCTGTCACGAATCTGGGTCTAATTCTCTGTAGGTAACTCAGAAAATTAAGACAATTTACGTGAGTGATCCTCAGATATGTACTCAACTTTCATTCAATTTGGGCATTTTCATTTGAGCAAGTCTGGTGCCTTAATAAAATCCATCTTTACGGACTGTTCTGTTTTGACAGATTCTGCCTTTTATTTCGCATTGCCTCTTTTACTATGTTGGATGAATTTATTTGATCCATTAATGTCCAGTAGCTTTATGCAATGTCCAGAAGTGTTAAGAATGATTGTGTCACCTCTGAACATGTTAATTTTTATTGTGCACTAACCCTCTAATGAGTTGTTTCGAGTTTGGTGTGGAGGAAGTTTTCAAGGATCAAGAGAGGAGTATGATGCAATATGATCAAGGAGAGTGAAAGCTCTAAGCTTGGGGATGCCCCGGTGGTTCACCCCTGCATATTCTAAGAAGACTCAAGCGTCTAAGCTTGGGGATGCCTGATGACCCACAAGTATAGGGGATAGCAACAGTCTTCGAGGGAAGTATTACCCAATTTATTGATTCGACACAAGGGGAGACAAAGAACACTTGGAAGCCTTAACAACGGAGTTGTCAATTCAGTTGCACCTGGAAACAGACTTGCTCGCAAGAGTTTATCAGTAGTAACAGTTTTATAGCAGTAGCAGTAGTGAAATAACAGTAGCAGAGTAACAAAGACAGCAGTAGTGATTTTAGTAAACAGCAGGATTAAAATACTGCAGGCACGGGGACGGATGACTGGCGTTGCATGGATGAGAGAAACTCATGTAACAATCATAGCAGGGCATTTGCAGATAATAATAAAACGGTGTCCAAGTACTAATCAATCAATAGGCATGTGTTCCAATTATAGTCGTACGTGCTCGCAATGAGAAACTTGCCCAACATCTTTTGTCCTACCAGCCGGTGGCAGCCGGGCCTCAAGGGAAACTACTGGATATTAAGGTACTCCTTTTAATAGAGTACCGGAGCAAAGCATTAACACTCCGTGAACACATGTGATCCTGACGTTACTACCATCCCCTCCGGTTGTCCCGATTTCTGTCACTTCGGGGCCATTGGTTCCGGACAGCAACATGTGTATACAACTTGCAGGTAAGACCATAAACAATGAATATCATGATGAAACAATAACATGTTCAGATCTGAGATCATGGCACTCGGGCCCTAGTGACAAGCATTAAGCATAACAAGTTGCAACAATATCATAAAAGTACCATCTACGGACACTAGGCACTATGCCCTAACAATCTTATGCTATTACATGACCAATCTCATCCAATCCCTACCATCCCCTTCAGCCTACAGCGGGGGAATTACTCACACATGGATGGGGGAAACATGGCTGGTTGATGTAGAGGCGTTGGCGGTGATGGCGGTGATGATCTCCTCCAATTCCCCGTCCCGGCGGAGTGCCGGAACGGAGACTTCTGGCTCCCGGACGGAGTTTCGCGATGTGGCGGCGTTCTGGAGGTTTCTGGCGACTTCGACTTCTCCCGTGCGTTTTTAGGTCGAGGCGAATAAGTAGTCCGAAGGAGGGCGTCGGAGGCCGGCCGAGGGGGCCACACCACATGGCCGCGCGGGCCCCCGGGCCGCGCCATGGTGTGGGGCCCTCGGGCCTCCACTTCAATTGCCCTTCTGGCTCCGTTAGTTTCCTGGGAAAATAGGGCCTTCTGCATAAATTCCGAGGTTTTTCCCGAAAGTTGGATTTCTGCACAAAAACGAGACACCAGAGCGATTCTGCTGAAAACAGCGTTAGTCCGTGTTAGTTGCATCCAAAATACACAAATTAGAGGCCAAACAATAGCAAAAGTGTTCGGGAAAGTAGATACATTTTGGACGTATCAACTCCCCCAAATTAGCTTATTGCTTGTCCTCAAGCAATTCAGTTAACAACTGAGCGATAAAAGAGCTTTCACGAACACATTTGCTCATATGATGTATATATTCTCATGATATGGCTAATACTTGAGCAGTTCATAATAAGGTACATGCAAATAAGATCATCTAACAGCTATGTCAATCATGAAGAGGTACCAACAATTAATAATAAGCATCATGAATCATGTATATAAGCAGGATTGCAATGTTCATAAGAGAGTATGATAAAGTGGTATCTCGCTTGCCTGTATTTGATTGGCAAAACATAAATGCCCGGGCACCTCGGAGTTCATAGAAAGACTAGAAGTAGTGATTGTCAAAGATAAAAGCATCAAAGTTATACTACAATCAATCATATTTTGAGACAAGCATATTATACTAAGAATGACAATTGTGCTCTCAAGAAAGTGCTCAAAGAAATAATGGAGACACAACATAAAAGTAAAAGATTGACCCTTCGCAGAGGGAAGCAGGGATTAACATGCGCTAGAGCTTTTCATTTGTAAAGCAGGAGTAAAATTATTTTGAGAGGTGTTTGTTGTTGTCAACGAATGGTAATGGGTACACCAACTACCTCGCCAACCGGACTTTCAAGAGCGGCTCCCATGAATTATTTGCATTTTTATGTGGCACTCCTTCCAACCTTTCTTACACAAACCATGGCTAACCGAATCCTCGGGTGCCAACAATCACATACCGTGAAGGAGTGCCTTTTTAGTTTAGTTTTATTATGATGATGACACTCCCCCCAACCTTTGCTTACACAAGCCATGGCTAACCGAATCCTTCGGGTGCCGTCCAACAATCACAAACCATGGAGGAGTGTCTATTTAAGTTAATTAATTCGGGACTGGGAATCCCATTGCCAGCTCTTTTTAAAATTATTGGATAAGCGGATGTGCCACTATTCCATATGAGAGTCCGTCAAAAGTAAATGACAAGGTTGAAAGCTAAACACCACATACTTCCTCATGAGCTATGAAACATTAACACAAATTAAGAAGCATTTTGAAGGTTTTAAAGGTAGCGCATGAGAATTTACTTGGAATGGTTTGAAATGCCATGCATAGGTATTTATGGTGGACGCTGGAATAACTTGGTTTTTCATGTGTTTGGAAGCACGAGCAGCGTTCCCGCTCAGTACAAGTGAAGGCTAGCAAAAGACTAGGGAGCGACAAATCAAGAGAGCAATAACTGTCATAATCATGCTTGCGGCAAAATAAATTAACTGAGGCATAAAAGTGATACAAGAACTCTGAAGCAATATAGATCATCGAGGCTTAATTGACTTTTTGTTCAGTCATATGCATGCGTGAGCATGTGCCAAGTCGATATAAATGAATTATTCAGAGGAGGATACCACAATGCCATACTTACTTATGAATAAAACAATGCAAGCAAACATCCATGACATGCTACTCATATTAATAGATTGGAGCTAAACATGAGAGATCATGAACTACTAGACTTTCTCAAATAACATATACCTCACATGAACCAACTAAGCATGCTCACATGGATGAGTATATGTACAAAAATGAAAACAAATAGAGTTCATACCAGCCTCTCACCACAATCGGATTGTCGTAGATCGTCATTATTGCCTTTTCACTTGTGTAGCTTGGATAATATGAAATGAAAACCACGCTCCAGCCACCGAAGACCATTGAACTCATGATGAACTTTACAAACCAAAGAAGAACAGCAAATATTTTTGGTGTTTTCGAATTTGAGAATAAGAACAAAAGGAAACAAACAAACAAAGCAAAATCTTTTTGGGTTTTCTTATAGCAAACTAGCAATAGCAAATAAAGCGAAACAAATGCAAGAAACCAAGATAAACAAATGATGAAGAGAAACAACAGAAATATTTTTGGTCTTTTTGTGTTTTGGGAAGGAAACAAAGTGGAAACAAGAAATAGCAAACTAAAAGAAACACAGAAAAGCAAGATGGCAGAAATCTGCCAAAACCTGACAGCAGTACAGAAATCGATTTTTACAAAAATCTTACGTTGCTCAGTTCAAAAAGTGTTCAACTAATGAAAGTTAGATAACAACCTGGGGAACCTGCACAAAAAATTTCAACTCAAAATAACGTTCTGGCTGTGCACACGAATTTTTACGGTAACAGCCCAGAATCTGTTTTCAGGCAGCACTTCCCCAAATATCATCTTCCTCTCATTAGAAAACCACTCAAAGAGACTAAACAAGTATATACAAGTATCCAGCAATCATAATATGCAAAGAATGAGTGATGCCGGTATACCCCCCCCAAGCTTAGGCTCTTGGCCTAAGTGGAGTTCAACCCCAACGAGGGTCGTTCCTCGCCGGTGGGTAGTCCATGGAGTAGTCATAGTAAAGCTCCTGTGCAGAAGAAAAGCGTGGAGGCTCCGCATATCCACCATGTTGATGCGAGGAACTTGCTGCATCGGATGATGAGTCGAGGTGCTCCTCGACCTCTATGTCGTCTCTTGCATGTTGGCCTCCTCTCTCTATATGTGCATCCAGTGCACCTTCTGTGACCGACCAATCTCCCCTGGAATCAAGGTTAGACAAAACAGGCGCAGGCAATCTTACTAGTTTCTCAGTTTTCTTAGTTATTCTCCAAACTTTCTTATAAAATATCATCTTATAATACAGGTTACCCAAGTTGGAGGAATCTGAAACAAATTCATGTTTAATCATAGAGGCTATGTCAAGTTTTTCTATGGGGAACGGAATATCAAAATGATGAGGTTCTACATTATGAAAAGCTAGTAAACGGGAGGCGATGAGGCCTCCACACATTCCACCTTTCTCACGGTTAGTGGCAAGTCTATAAGCTATTAATGCCCCCAAATTATAAGACCTACTATTTTGCAGTGCTGCAGCTAGAAAAGCCAAATCCGGGATAGAAAGTTTACTACCAATCCTTTTGGCGAGAACGCATTTGGTAATAAAATAAGCAAAGTAGCGGATAGCCGGGAGCTGAATACTAGTGATTTTACCACTTTCACCTGAGAAACTCCTTCCATCGCAAATCATCTTGTAAAGATCCGAGAGTTCTTGCGGCGATCCCCTTATCTTCTCGCACGACCCCCATTGCGGTATTCTAATTGCTGCACAAAAAGCACTAAATGGCAAGTTGACAGTTTTATTGTAAATTTTATACTGGACCGTGGGGTTAGATCGCGACCAATTAAACTTGAAGTCCTGCACAAAAGCCATAGTTAATTTTACATATTGTCTTGGCTCTCCTTCAACAAAGTCACTCAGCCCTGCACGAGAAATTAGAGTTTGAACATCTTCAAATATCCCCGCGCTTCTCATGAAATCCGCGCACGGGTAGTAAGAGGGGTATACTCCCTCTTCACGATTGACTATCATAACTTGTTGGACTTCCAATTCTTGCTGGTTCAAGTGATATCTATTCCATTCCATTTTCTGAAATTTCAACAACCAATATAAAAATTTGATTTGGTGACATAAAATTGAGGGAAACTACCATAGGAACTTGCTAGAGTACTAATCATGCATCAAAACTAGTTTCTACCACTTAGAGAAAGCATGCAAGCTCACTAAACATGTTACCTACAGCAGCAAAATATTCAAGATATACTCAACCAAACAAAATTCTACTTGGATGGGTGGAGGAGTCACATACCGAAGGCAAATGTGCCAAATTTCAGACAGAAATCTGGGCTGAGCAAAGAGATCGAGAAATCTGGAGCTCTGGAGCAAAAACGCGAGAGAGATGAACTTGGTACGAGTTTTTTCGGGAGAGAGAAGGTGCTGGGAGGAAGAGATGGCAAAGTGGGGCAAGGAGGGGCCCACACCACATGGTGGCGCGGCCACCTCCTTGGCCGCGCCGGCCTGTGGTTTGGCGCCCTCTGGTGCCCCACAGGTCATCCTCTGGTGCTCCCAGGTGCCTCGTCGAAAAATAGGACCAACGGTGTAATTTTCGCGAATTTTTGAAAACTTTGAAAAATGCACATTTTCTGGGTATTAAGTTTATTATTACTGGCCAGGAAAATTTTTGAAATCTCAAATCAACTAAGAAACTTTGCAAATTAAAAGTGCTACAGCAACTAAAGCAAGTGGAGGAAGAAAGAGATGTTGTTTACCTCCTCTATGCATATAAAAGGTATTTGTTAACAAGGTTGATCAAGTCTTGCCACCAAATAAATTTTACATAGCATATGAAGAAATAAACCTCAAATCAATCATGTTACCTTGAATTGTATTGATATAGATCCAATCACAAGAGTTTGATATTCTTCTTTGGGCTCATATATAGGACAATCGATGGATCCCACTTTGATAGTTCTCACATGAGAAATAGTATTAACTCCGCACGCTTTCTCAATCCTCTTGGGGAAATAGACGGTGTGTTCTGCATCAACAATTTTTCTTGCATCAGTAGTAGCATTACATTTTTCAATAAAATCATCATCAAGCTCCACATAATCTTCCTCAAGATCATCACTAGAGTATTCAAGTTCAGGTGAACTAACAGGTGTAGTAGCATTAGGAGTTTCAGTATTTTCAATTTGTCTAGATTTAGCAATTGTAGCATCTAGAAAAGATCCCAATGAACCACTATCATCAAGCATAGCAGAAACATTATCAATATTATGAGAGTGTTCAGATTCAGCAGATGTACCCGCATGCGAAGCATGTGGCGGTGAAACAAGTTTATCAATCACAGATGGTGAATCAAGTAAGCGGAGGTACTCAATTGTACCTTTTCTTGTAGTGGATGGTAATATGGCGATCTTAGTATCGCGAGGTTTACCCATGATGGAGAATTTGCAGCGAACAATATTAATCCAAGTGAACTTCCAAATAAAGCTATGCTCCCCGGCAACGCCAGAAAATAGTCTTGATGACCCACAAGTATAGGGGATCGCAACAGTCTTCGGAAATACCCAATTTATTGATTCGACACAAGGGGAGACAAAGAACACTTGGAAGCCTTAACAACGGAGTTGTCAATTCATTGCACTGAAACAGACTTGCTCGCAAGAGTTTATCGAGGTAATAGTTTTATAGATGCGATAAGTGAAATAATGTTGAGTAACAAAATGATAGTGATTTTAGTAAACAGCAGGATTAAAATACTGTAGGCACGGGGACGGATGCGGGCGTTGCATGGATGAGAGAAACTCATGTAACAATCAAGGGCATTTGCAGATAATAATAAAACGGTGTCCAAGTACTAATCAATCAATAGGCATGTGTTCCAATTATAGTCGTACGTGCTCGCAATGAGAAACTTGCACAACATCTTTTGTCCTACCAGCCGGTGGCAGCCGGGCCTCAAGGAAACTACTGGATATTAAGGTACTCCTTTTAGAGTACAGCAAAGCATTAACACTCGTGAACACATGTGATCCTCACGTTACTACCATCCCCTCCGGTTGTCGATCCCTGTCACTTCGGGGCCATTGGTTCCGGACAGCAACATGTGTATACAACTTGCAGGTAAGACCATAAACAATGAATATCATGATGAAACAATAACATGTTCAGATCTGAGATCATGGCACTCGGGCCCTAGTGACAAGCATTAAGCATAACAAGTTGCAACAATATCATAAAAGTACCATCTACGGACACTAGGCACTATGCCCTAACAATCTTATGCTATTACATGACCAATCTCATCCAATCCCTACCATCCCCTTCGGCCTACAGCGGAGGAATTACTCACACATGGATGGGGGAAACATGGCTGGTTGATGTAGAGGCGTTGGCGGTGATGGCGGTGATGATCTCCCCACCTGGGTCCCGGTGCCGGAACGGAGACTTCTCCTGGCGGAGATTTCGATGTGGCGGCGTTCAGGAGGGGTTTCGACCGAGACTCTCCCGTGCGTTTTTAGGTCGGCGGTAAGTAGTCCGAAGGAGGCGTTGGAGGCGGCCAGGCGCCACACCACATGGTCGCGCGGGCCCCCGGAGCGCCGCCGGGTGGTGTGGGGCCCTCGGGCCTCACTTCAATGCCCTTCCGTTAGTTTCTGGAAAATAAGGCCTTGCATAAATTCGAGGTTTTTCCGAAGTTGGCACAAAAACGAGACACGAGGAGTTCTGCTGAAACAATTAGTCCGTTAGTTGCATCCAAAATACACAAATTAGAGGCCAAACAATAGCAAAAGTGTTCGGGAAAGTAGATACGTTTTGGACGTATCAATGCCCAAGGCATCCTTCTTCATCGACAACATTATCAGGTTCCTCCCCTGAAACTATATTTTTATTCAGTCACATCTTATGTGCTTTGCTTGGAGCGTCGGTTTGTTTTGTTTTTGTTTTGTTTGAATAAAATGGATCCTAGCATTCACTTTATGGGAGAGAGACATGCTCTGTAGCATATGGACAAGTATGTCCTTAGGCTTTACTCATAGTATTCATGGCGAAGTTTCTTCTTCGTTAAATTGTTATATGGTTGGAATTGGAAAATGCTACATGTAGTAATTCTAAAATGTCTTGGATAATTTGATACTTGGAAATTGTTGTGCTCATGTTTATGCTCTTGCATCATATACTTTGCACACGATGGCGTGTATTTCACACGTTCGTTGGGCAACAAGAGGAAGGTATGATGCGCACAGCAAGTTTTCCCTCAGAAAAAACCAAGGTTTATCGAACCAGGAGGCCAAGAAGCATGTTGAAGGTTGATGGCGGCGGGATGTAGTGCGGCGCAACACCGGGATTCCGGCGCCAACGTGTGAACCCGCACAACACAACCAAAGTACTTTGCCCCAACGAAGCAGTGAGGTTGTCAATCTCACCGGCTTGCTGTAACAAAGGATTAACCGTATTGTGTGGAAGATGATTGTTTGCAGAAAATGAGTAAAACAAGTATTGCAGCAGATTTGTATTTCAGTGTAAAGAATGGACCGGGGTCCACAGTTCACTAGAGGTGTCTCTCCCATAAGATGAAAGCATGTTGGGTGAACAAATTACAGTCGGGCAATTGACAAATAGAGAGGGCATAACAATGCACATACATGACATGATAAGTATAGTGAGATTTAATTGGGCATTACGACAAAGTACATAGACCGCCATCAACTGCATCTATGCCTAAAAAGTCCACCTTCAGGTTATCATCCGAACCCCCTCCGGTATTAAGTTGTAAACAACAGATAATTGTAGGTGCGTAATGTAATCAACAACTACATCCTCGGACATAGCGCCAATGTTTTATCCCTAGTGGCAACAGCACATTAGAACTTGTCACTGTCCCAGTGTCAATGGGCATGAACCCACTATCGAGCATAAATACTCCCCTTGGAGTTAAAAGTAAAAACTTGGCCAGAGCCTCTACTAGTAATGGAGAGCATGCAAGATCATAAACAACACATATGTAATAACTTGATAATTAACATGACATGGTATTCTCTATCAATCGGATCCCGAAAAAACACAACATATAGAATTACAGATAGATGATCTTGATCATGTTAGGCAGCTCACAAGATCCAACAATGAAGCACAATGAGGAGAAGACAACCATCTAGCTACTGCTATGGACCCATAGTCCAGGGGTGAACTACTCCCTCATCACTCCGGAGGCGACCATGGCGGTGTAGAGTCCTCGGGAGATGAATCCCTCTCCGACGAGTGCCTGGAGGGATATCCTGAATCCCCCGAGATGGGATCGGCGGCGGCGTCTGGAAGGTTTTCCGTGTCGTGGTTTTTCGCATCAGGGGTTTCGCGACGGAGGCTTTATAGGCGGAAGGAGATCGGGGAAGCCGACGAGGGGCCACACCATGGGCGGGCCCCGGCCGGCCGCCAGGGGTGTCGCCACCTCGTGGCCCCACTTCGTATGTTCTTCGGTCTTCTGGAAGCTCCGTGGAAAAATAGGCCCCTGGGTCTTTGTTTCGTCAATTAGAATATTTCGTTACAGTTTCCCAAAACAACAGAAAACAAACCGGCACTTCGGCATCTTGTTAATAGGTTAGTTCCGAAAAATGCACGAATATGACATAAAGTGTGCATAAAACATGTAGGTATCATCAATAATATGGCATAGAACATAAGAAATTATCGATACGTCGGAGACGTATCAGCATCCCCAAGCTTAGTTCTCTCGTCCCGAGCAGGTAAAACGATAACAAAGATAATTTAAGTGATATGCCATCATAACCTTGATCATACTATTTGTAAACATATGTAGTGGATGCAGCGATCAAAACAATGGTAATGACATGAGTAAACAAGTGAATCATATAACAAAGACTTTTCATGAATAGTACTTCAAGACAAGTATTAATAAGTCTTGCATAAGAGTTAACTCATAAAGCAATAAATCAAAGTAAAGGTATTGAAGCAACACAAGGAAGATTAAGTTTCAGCGGTTGCTTTCAACTTATAACATGTATATCTCATGGATATTGTCAACATAGAGTAATATAACAAGTACAATATGCAAGTATGTAAGAATCAATGCACAGCTCACACAGTGTTTGCTTCTTGAGGTGGAGAGATAGGTGAACCGACTCAACATAAAAGTAAAGAGAATGGTCCTTCAAAGAGGAAAGCATCGATTGCTATATTTGTGCTAGAGCTTTTATTTTGAAAACATGAAACAATTTTGTCAACGGTAGTAATAAAGCATATGAGTTATGTACATTATATCTTACAAGTTGCAAGTCTCATGCATAGTATACTAATAGTGCCCGCACCTTGTCCTAATTAGCTTGGACTACCGGATCTTTGCAATGCACATGTTTTAACCAAGTATCACAATGGGGTACCTCCATGCGCTTGTACAAGGTCTAAGGAGAAAGCACTTTGGATTTCTCGCTTTGATTATTCTCAACTTAGACATCCATACCGGGACAACATGGACAATGGATAATGGACTCCTCTTTAATGCATAAGCATGTGGCAACAATTATTATTCTCATATGAGATTGAGGATATGTGTCCAAACTGAAACTTCCACCATGATTCATGGCTTTAGTTAGCGGCCCAAAGTTCTTCTCTAACAACATGCATGCTCCAACCATGAAGGTGGTAGATCTCTCTTACTTCGACAAGACGGACATGCATAGCAATCACATGATATTCAACAAAGAAGTTGATGGCGTCCCCAAAGCATGGTTATCGCACAACAAGCAACTTAATAAGAGATAAAATGCATAAGTACATATTCAATACCACAATAGTTTTTAAGCTACTTGTCCCATGAGCTATATATTGCAAAGGTGAATGATGGAATTTTAAAGGTAGCACTCAAGCAATTTACTTTGGAATGGCGGATAAATACCATGTAGTAGGTAGGTATGGTGGACACAAATGGCATAGTGGTTGGCTCAAGTATTTTGGATGTGAAGTATTCCCTCTCGATACAAGTTTTAGGCTAGCAAGGTTATTTGAAACAAACACAAGGATGAACGGTACAGCAAAACTCACATAAAAGACATATGGTAAACATTATAAGACTCCACACCGTCTTCCTTGTTGTTCAAAACTCAATACTAGATGTTATCTAGACTCTAGAGAAACCAAATATGCAAACCAAATTAGCAAGCTCTAAGTATTTCTTCATTAATGGGTGCAAAGTATATGATGCAAGAGCTTAAACATGAGCACAACAATTGCCAAGTATCAAATTATCCAAGACATTTTAGAATTACTACATGTAGTATTTTCCAATTCCAACCATATAACAATTTAACGAAGAAGAAACTTCGCCATGAATACTATGAGTAGAGCCTAAGGACATATTTGTCCATATGCTACAGCGGAGCGTGTCTCTCTCCCATAAGTGAATGCTAGGATCCATTTTATTCAAACAAAAAAAAACAAAAACAAACAACGCTCCAAGCAAAGTACATAAGATGTGACGGAATAAAAATATAGTTCAGGGGAGGAACCTGATAATGTTGTCGATGAAGAAGGGGATGCCTTGGGCATCCCAAAGCTTAGACGCTTGATCTTCTTAGAATATGGGGGTGAACCACCGGGGCATCCCCAAGCTTAGAGCTTTCACTCTTTGATCATATTGCATCATACTCCTCTCTTGATCCTTGAAAACTTCCTCCACACCAAACTCGAAACAACTCATTAGAGGGTTAGTGCATAATAAAAATTCACATGTTCAGAGGTGACACAATCATTCTTAACACTTCTGGACATTGCATAAAGCTACTGAACATTAATGGATCAAAGAAATTCATCCAACATAGCAAAAGAGGCAATGCGAAATGAAAGGCAGAATCTGTCAAAACAGAACAGTCCGTAAAGATGGATTTTATTAGGCCACCAGACTTGCTCAAACGAAAATGCTCAAATTGAATGAAAGTTGCGTACATATCTGAGGATCATGCTCGTAAATTGGCTTAATTTTCTGAGCTACCTACAGGGAGATAGACCCAGATTCGTGACAGCAAAGAAATCTGGAACTGCGCAGTAATCCAAATCTAGTACTTACTTTTCTATCAAAGACTTTACTTGGCACAACAAAACTTAAAACTAAGATAAGGAGAGGTTGCTACAGTAGTAAACAACTTCCAAGACACAAATATAAAACAAAAATACTGTAGTAAAAACATGGGTTGTCTCCCATAAGCGCTTTTAACGCCTTTCGGCTAGGCGCGAAAGTGTATCTCAAGTATTATCGAAGATGGAGCATTGATATCATAAGCTCCCCCATTTGTAGTGGTACTAGGGGCTTTGTCAATTTTAGGCCTATAATAATATTTCTTTGGTTTAGGCACTTTAGAGACATACATAAACTTTTGCTCCTTTCCCACATAAGCTTTCTCTCTAAACTGTAAAGATGAAAAGGTTGAACCCAAGGTTCCCATAGCTTTTTCAAGTTCGCCAATCCTATTAATTTGATTATCATGGTCAACACAAGTTCCTAGGACACTAATTCTTTCATCAATTCCCCCTAAGGATTTATCAAGTTCATCAGTTTTATCAAGTAATATCTCCAACTTAGTTTCAACACTCGGAAAATTTTTCTCTATGGTTTCCAATTTTTTCATAACATCCTCAAGGGAGGTTTCAATTTTAGTTTCATTAACAGGTGGTGTTCCAAATAAACTCTCAATAATGCAGCTAGCTTCTAAAGCGGGAGCGCCTAGGAAGTTACCTCCCGCGAGACAATCAAGAACATATCTATTCCAGCTAGAGATACCAACATAAAAATTCCTGAGTAGGATAGTGGTGGAGTGTTTCTTAGTGCACCTATTATGGGCATCGCTAATTCTATACCAAGCATCTTTTAAACATTCTCCTCCTTGTTGCTTAAATGAACGGACTTCAACTTCAGGATTACTCATTTTAAGTAGTAAATAAAACAAACTAGATAAAGTAAATACAAGTAACTAATTTTTGTGTTTTTGATATAGCAAACAAGACAAGAATAAAGTAAAGCTAGCAACTAATTTTTTATTTTGATATAATGCAGCAAACAAAGTAGTAAATGTAAAGCAAGACAAAAACAAAGTAAAGAGATTGAGAAGTGGAGATCCCTTGCACAAGAGTCTTGATCTCCCGAACATGCCTTAAAATGTGCTTGATGGCATGTATTTCACACGCTCGTTGGGCAACCCCAAGAGGACAGTATGATGCACAGCAGCAGTTTTCCTCAGAAAGAAACCAAGGTTTATCGAACCAGAGGAGCCAAGAAGCACGTTGATATTGCGGTGGATGTGTGCGGCGCAACACCAGAGATTCCGGCGCCAACGTGAACCTGCACAACACAACCAAAGTACTTTGCCCCTAACAACATGAGGTTGTCAATCTCACCGCTTGCTGTAACAAAGGATTAACCGTACAGTGGAAGATGATTGTTTGCAGAGAAGTAAAACAAGTATTGCAAGAGATTTGTATTTCAAGATAAAGTTTGACCGGGTCATTTTCGAGATGTCTCTCCCATAAGATGAAAGCATGTTGGGTGAACAACTTACAGTTGGGAATTGACAAATAGAGAGGGTATAACAATGCACATACATGACATGATAAATATAGATTTAATTTAGCATTACGACAAAGTACATAGACCGCCATCGAACCGCATCTATGCCTAAAAAGTCCACCTTCAGTTATCATCCGAACCCTCCAAACATTGTAAACAACAGATAATTGCATTAAGTATGGTGCGTAATGTAATCAACAACTACATCCCTGACATAGCGCCAATGTTTTATCCCTAGTGGCAACAACACAACACAACCTTAGAACTGTCACTGTCCCAGCCAATGGTGCATGAACCCACTATCGAGCATAAATACCCCTCTTGGAGTTAAAAGTAAAACTTGGCCAGAGCCTCTACTAGTAACGGAGAGCATGCAAGATCATAAACAACACATATGTAATAACTTGATAATTAACATGACATGGTATTCTCTATCCATCTGATCCCGACAAACACAACATATAGTATTACAGATAGATGATCTTGATCATGTTAGGCAGCTCACAAGATCCAACAATGAAGCACAATGAGAGAAGACAACCATCTAGCTACTGCTATGGACCCATAGTCCAGGGGTGAACTACTTCACTCATCACTCCGAGGCGACCATGGGGAGAGTCCTCCTGGAGATGAACCCCCTCCCCAGTGGTGCCTGAGGAGATCTCCGAATCCCGAGATGGGATCGGCGGGCGGCGCGCTCTCTGGAAGGTTTTCCGTATCGTGGTTTTTCGCATCAGGGGTTTCGCGATGGAGGCTTTAAGTAGGCGGAAGGGCAGAGTCGGGGGCCACACCATAGGGCGGCGCGGGCCCCCCTGGGCCGCGCCGCCTTGTGGTGTCGCCACCTCGTGGCCCCACTTCGTATGTTCTTCGGTCTTCTGGAAGCTTGGAAAAATAGGCCCCTGGGTCTTTGTTTCGTCCAATTCCGAGAATATTTCGTTACTAGGATTTCTGAAACCAAAAACAGCAGAAAACAGGAACTGGCACTTCGGCATCTTGTTAATAGGTTAGTTCCAGAAAATGCACGCATATGACATAAAGTGTGCATAAAACATGTAGGTATCATCAATAATATGGCATAGAACATAAGAAATTATCGATACGTCGGATACTTTGCACCCATTAATGAAGAAACACTTAGAGCTTGCTAATTTGGTTTGCATATTTGGTTTCTCTAGAGTCTAGATAATATCTAGTATTGAGTTTTGAACAACAAGGAAGACGGTGTAGAGTCTTATAATGTTTACAATATGTCTTTTATGTGAGTTTTGCTGCACCGGTTCATCCTTGTGTTTGTTTCAAATAACCTTGCTAGCCTAAACCTTGTATCGAGAGGGAATATTTCATGCATCCAAAATACTTGAGCCAACCACTATGCCATTTTTGTCCACCATACCTACCTACTACATGGTATTTTCCGCCTATTCCAAAGTAAATTGCTTGAGTGCTACCTTAAAATTCCATCATTCACCTTTGCAATATATAGCTCATGGGACAAATAGCTTAAAAACTATTGTGGTATTGAATATGTACTTATGCACTTTATCTCTTATTAAGTTGTTGTGCGATAACCATGTTTCTGGGACGCCATCAACTATTCTTTGTTGAATATCATGTGAGTTGCTATGCATGTCCGTCTTGTCTCAAGTAAGTAAGAGAGATCTACCACCTTTATGGTTGGAGCATACATATTGTTAGAGAAGAACATTGGCCGCTAACTAAAGCCATGATTCTGGTGGAAGTTTCAGTCTTTGGACATATAACCTCAATCTCATATGAGAATAATAATTGCTTCCACATGCTTATGCATTAAAGAGGAGTCCATTATCTCTTGTCCATGTTGTCCCGGTATGGATGTCTAAGTTGAGAATAATCAAAGGCGAGAAATCCAAAATGCGAGCTTTCTTAGACCTTTGTACAGGTATGGAGGTACCCATTGTGACACTTGGTTAAAACATGTAAAGATCCGGTAGTCCAAGCTAATTAGGACAAGGTGCGGGCACTATTAGTATACTATGCATGAGGCTTGCAACTTGTAAGATATAATTTTCATAACTCATATGCTTTATTACTACCGTTGACAAAATTGTTTCATGTTTTCAAAATAAAAGCTCTAGCACAAATATGGCAATCGATGCCCTCTTTGAAGGACCATTCTTTTTACTTTTATGTTGAGTCGGTTCACCTATCTCTCCACTTCAAGAAGCAAACACTTGTGTGAACTGTGCATTGATTCCTACATATTTGCATATTGCACTTGTTATATTACTCTATGTTGACAATTATCCATGAGATATACATGTTACAAGTTGAAAGCAACCGCTGAAACTTAATCTTCCTTTGTGTTGCTTCAATACTTTTACTTTGATTTATTGCTTTATGAGTTAACTCTTATGCAAGACTTATTGATGCTTGTCTTGAAGTACTATTCATGAAAAGTCTTTGCTTTATGATTCATTTGTTTACTCATGTCATTACCATTGTTTTGATCGCTGCATTCATTACATATGTTTACAAATAGTATGATCAAGATTATGATGGCATGTCACTTCAGAAATTATCTTTGTTATCGTTTTACCTGCTCGGGACGAGCAAAACTAAGCTTGGGGATGCTGATACGTTCCGACGTATCGATAATTTCTTATGTTCCATGCCACATTATTGATGATATCTACATGTTTATGCACACTTTATGTCATATTCGTGCATTTTCCGGAACTAACCTATTAACAAGATGCCGAAGAGCCAGTTGCCGTTTTTGTTTTTGTTTCAGAAATCCTAGTAACGAAATATTCTCGGAATTGACGAAATCAACGCCCAGGGTCCTATTTTGCCACGAAGCTTCCAAGACCGAAGGGAGTCGAGGTGGGGCCACGAGGCGCCGCCACACAGGCGGCGCGGCCCAAGCCCGGCCGCGCCGACCCATGGTGTGGGCCCTCGCGTGGCACCCCGCTGCCCTTCCGCGTACTTAAAGCCTCCGTCGCGAAACCCTCAGCACTGAGCCACGATACGGAAAACTCCTGCAGACGCTGCCAAGCGCCAATCCCATCTCTGAGATTCTCGAGATCTCCTCCAAAGACCGCGAGAGGGGATTCATCTCCTGAGGACTCTCACCGCCATGGTCGCTCCGGAGTGATGAGTGAGTAGTTCACCCTGGACTATGGGTCCATAGCAGTAGCTAGATGGTTGTCTTCTTCTTGTGCTTCATTGCTGGATCTTGTGAGCTGCCTAACATGATCAAGATCATCTATCTAATGCTATATGTTGTGTTTGTCGGGATCCGATGGATAGAGAATACTATGTTATGTTAATTATCAAGTTATTACCTATGTGTTGTTTATGATTTTGCATGCTCTCCGTTATTAGTAGAGGCTCTGGCCAAGTTTTTGCTCTTAACTCCAAGAGGGAGTATTTATGCTCGAGAGTGGGTTCATGCCTCCATTGATACCTGGGACAGTGACAGAAAGTTCTAAGGTTGTGGATGTGCTGTTGCTAGGGATAAACATTGATGCTATGTCTAAGGATGTAGTTGTTGATTACATTACGCACCATACTTAATGCAATTGTCTGTTGTTTTACAACTTAATACTGGAAGGGGTTCGGATGATAACCTGAAGGTGGACTTTCTAGGCATAGATGCATGCTGGATGGCGGTCTATGTACTTTGTCGTAATGCCCAATTAAATCTCACTATATTTATCATGACATGTATGTGCATTGTTATGCCCTTCTATTTGTCAATTGCCGACTGTAATTTGTTCACCCAACATGCTTTTATGTTATGGGAGAGACACTAGTGAACTGTGGACCCCGGTCCATTCTTTTATATCAAATACAAATCTGCACAATACTTGTTCTTTACTGTTTTGTGCAAACAATGTTCTTCCACACAATACGGTTAACCCTTTGTTACAGTGCCGGTGAGATTGACAACTCACTGCTTGCTGGGGCAAAGTACTTTGGTTGTGTTGTGCAGTTCCACGTTGGCGGACTGGTGTTGCGCCGCACTACATCCCGCCGCCATCAACCTTCAACGTGCTTCTTGGCTCCTCCCGGTTCGATAAACCTTGGTTTCTTTCTGAGGGAAAACTTGCTGTTGTGCGCATCATACCTTCCTCTTGGGGTTCCCAACGAACGTGTGATTACACGCCATCAAGCTCTTTTTCTGGCGCCGTTGCCGGGGAACGAAGAAAAGTTACACCACAAAGATTTCCAACTCCCACGGCAACTGCCACCATGCCCAAGGAACCAATTTCAAGCCCTAGTGTCCCATCCTTCTCGCTCTGGTTCTGGAGTGATCCCATTCCGCTTCATCTCAGCCTCTTGTGCATCCCACTTAGGCATGGCTACTTCGTAGCCCCCTCGCCCCGTATGATGGTGATATTTCTTTTCGCTTGCATTCTTCTTGTTTTTCTTTGACAGTTCACAGCCTCCTCTGATTCTTTGTACTTCACAAATTCTTCCCAGTTATGCTCCTGCTTCGCTAGATAGTTCTTCGAATAATGGAGGCTTCTTCTCGGTCTTATAAGCTTTCCATAACCGGTTCTTATACGCCCGGAAAAGTTCCCCCATCTTCTTAAGAGCCCATTTCTTCACTAGTGCTCTCTGCTTGGCATTCTCAGACTCCGATCCCAAATTTGGCAAAGTGAAATGTGATATGAGGTCGTCAAAAAGTGTGTTTTTGTACCTATCGGCAACCTGATATTCGGACATATTCTTGGTCTTGTTCCATTCTCTAATAGTGATCGGGAGAGATCTCTAACCAGAACTCCGCACTGATTCTTAAATGTCACTCTGACACTCGCGGGTGCCACCGGTTGGCCTTTCGGTGATATAGCTTCAATGTTGAAGTGGTCTTTTTTGCCCAATTTCTTTGCCGGGCCTCGTTTCTCCAACTTATCTTCGGAGGCCTAAGAGAATAAAAATCAGTTAATTTATATACATATGTACATATAGAATTCCATTAATGCCTCAACTGATCGTATACCTCGTCATGACCGGTGCCGTCGGCTTCTCCATCACCGGAGCCGCCGGCTTCTCCATCACCGGAGCCGCGGTCTTCTCCATCACCGGAGCCGCCGGCTTCTCCACACCATCGCGGATTATGTTCTTCTGGTCCAAGTCCCGTTCGAATTGATCCTGTTCCAAGTCTCGAGGATTTCGAATGGATCCATTGTTTCTGCAAAAAATTAAATCGAAGTACATGGTCTAACCCTAACCAAACCCTAACCCTAATGGAGACGCGTGTTTAATTACGAGAGGGAGAGGGTGTCGGCGACGCGTGGCGAGAGGAGAGAGGTGTTCGGAGAGGCGTGTTTACGAGAGGGAGAGGGTGTCGGCGACCGTGTTTGCGAGAGGGAGGGGCGGCGACGCGTGTTTGCGAGAGGGAGAGGGTGGCGGCGACGCGTGTTTGCGAGAGGGAGAGGAAGCGGCGACGCGCGCTTGCAAGAGGAGAGGGTGTTGGCGACGCGGCTTGCAAGAGGGGAGGGTCGATCACTGAACAATCATACTATCGGAAACTAACTAATTACATACTAACTAACAAACTAAATACATACATATACTAACTAACTAAATACATACTATACTAAACTAACTAATTACATACTAACTAAACTAACTAATTACATACTAACTAAACTAACTAACTAACTAACTAAACTAACTAATTAAACTAACTAACTAAACTAACTAACCTAAACTAACTAACTAAACTAACTAACTAATACTAACTATATACTCATTAACCTAACTAACTAAACTATACTAATCACATTAACTAAACTAACTAAAACATACAACTAAACTAATAATTACACACTAACTAAACTGACGAATTGCAGACTAACAGGCTAACTAATTACAGACTAACTAAACTAACGGCTTACGGAGGCGCAGGCGGCGGCCCGAGGACGCGTAGAGGAGCGGCCCGAGGCGCGCAGAGGAGCGCACAGGCGGCGGCCCGAGGCGGAGCTGTGCGCGCGGCTGAGGGCGCCGGGGCGGCGGCGGTAGGGTCGAACTCCGGCGCAATTATGGTTAGGTAGGCCTCCAGTTGTCGCGGGTGGCGGCTCCGCCCGCGACGCGCACTATTTATGCACCTCCCCCTTGTCGCGCGGTGGCACGACCCGTGACAAAGATCTCTCTTGTCGCGGGTCGTGCCACCACCCGATGGTCTTGTCGCGGGTCGAGCCACCACCCGCGACAAAAGGGGTAGGAGCTGATCCGTGGAACGATCCAACGGCTCGCCGCTTGAATCCAACGGCCTAGACGCGACTGGCCTATACCCTCTGCACTTTTCTTTTTCCTATTTTAAATTAATAAAATTGTTATTTTAATAACTTTTGAATGGTAACTCAAATACAAATGTTTTATATATGAATATTGATCAGAAAAAGCTAATGAACATGAATATGACATCCATATACCTATTTGCATCTCGCATCATATCAAACATTGATAGTCGTGCACGTTTCCACATCGCCACCGCCGCTCCCCGTGCCACGTGTCGCCACCGCTTCCACGTGCCTCGCCCCGCCGACGCCGGCGTGCGACGTGTGTAGCCGTGGCTTACACGTGCCATGCCCCGCGTGCGCTATATAGAGCGACGAGTGCGGGCGCAACCACACGTCGCCACCGCCTCCGCTCATTCATCTCCGGGATGCCTCCACGTCGTCGAGGGGCGTCCGGTTTCCGTGGCGTTCGAGTGCGTCCGAGCGGTAGGTTCTACGCCGAGATACGCGCCGGTGGCTTCCGCCTCACCCTCGGCACGTACAACACGCCGGAGCTGGCGGCGCGCGCTTACGACGCGGCGGCGTGGCGTTTTCGGCGGCCACGGCGCGACATGAACTTCCCGGATGTTGAATCGCTAGAGGAGGCGGAGTTCCTCGCGCCACCGCCGTGCCTCGTCGACGACGAGGACCGTCGCCGGCACCGCCAGGTGCAGCGCAGGATCGCCATCGCCGAGCACGACGAGCAGTTGATGCGCCAGTGGAGGGCGCAGTTCCCCAACGACGTCGACAACACCGACGCGTTCTTTGCTAACCTTAGGGCACAACGCAGGTCCAACAGGCGCCACCGTCGGGCCGTCGCCACCTTCGAGCTCGAGAACCCGAATACAACTTGGACCGAAAACGACCCTCGGTGGGATGACATTTGGACGGAGACAACCTCCGACGATGAGTAGAGACTAGACTAGTAATTTATCTATTTTATTGTAATTTCAATAAAGTCGTTGTCGGTTCTATTAGTTTAAATTTAGTTTATAAAGTCGTTGTCGGTTGTTTTTGTTCAATTTATTACGATTGAACTGGAATTAAAGTAGCTCAACTGAAAATTAAGATACATGGCCAGATTCGAATGTTGGAGCCATTCAATCATAGTCCTGCCTAGCCCTATAATAGTCGCCACTGTAGTCATCATAGTCGCCGACGTCATCGTCGCTAGCATCGGGGTCGCGGTTGTCGAACCTCGGCGGGTGAGCACGCGTGGGCTGGGATTGAGGGTAGCGCAGGCGGGGGCCACGATAGGCCATGACGCTCTGGAGAGTCCGGCCGCGCCACCACATCCGACGGCCGGCCTCGTTGAAGTTCGAAGGAGGCGGGCCGTCCTCCTCGTACCTGGCAAGCGCCCTCTCACGCCGATTGATGAAGAAGCTTTCCCAAGTCGGGCTGTAGTCGGGATGCCACTTCCTCCGCTGCTCAGGCGTGAGCTCGCGGTAGTAGTGGTTCGTGATGGCCATCTCGCGTGGCACACCTAGAGGGATAGGAGGGACCGGTACGCCTCCGACGCTCAGCAACCAGCCGGTCGGGACGCGGTAGCCGGGCGGGCAGGGGTAGTTCGAGGCGCAAAGCGCCTCCGCCTCCCGGGGTGTTAGACATACGGTGGAAGCCATGGGAGAGAGTGATGAGGTTTGCAGATATGAGTCCAAGCCTACATATATATAGTGGAAAATGGCGGGAATGCGGGAAGAAAATAGGCGGGAACGAAGTGGCGCGCGAAACTTTCATCCCGGGTGGAGGCTCCAACCGGGACAAAAGACTGGGGGAGGCTTATCTAGGAGGGCCTTATCTGGGGGGCTGATGTGCGGGTAACCTTTTGTCACGGTTGGTGGCTGCAACCGGGACTAAAGCTGTCGGCAGGATAAGGACGCGTGGGTGGACGCACTGCTCGATGAGATAAAGCATGTAGCGCACGACGCCCTGTCGAAGGAACAAGACAAAGTAGAAGCGGTGCCGTGCCTATAAAAGGAGCATCAATACGCCTTGCCAAGCAGATCAACAAGCCAAGCACAGTTTCATTCCCATGGATGAAGGAAAGGGTTGGGAAATCTCCCGTGGCGCAGCTTCTCGAAGATGTCGTTGGTGCACACGCCCTACGGCATCTTCGGAAGCTGCTCCTCGGAAAAATTTCCCTGCAAGCCCGTGAAAGACTCCGTCTCCTCTAACAGTGTTGGGGAAAGGGTTCTCATTATTACATAAATGTAGAGATTGTCTTGGGAACTATATATGAAGAATACATTATTACATCGCCATCTACTGTTGTGATCTTCTACGCCGTAGCCATGGAGAATCTTCATCATTTAGCAAGATGCTTGGGTCAATTTTCACCGTGAAGGGCGGAATTTCTTTAAACTTATTATAATCTTCTGACATGTCTGTCTTGTCATCCACTCCCACTATGTTTCTTTTCCCAGAAAGAACTATGTGGCGCTTTGGCTCCTCCGTTGATGTATTCTTTTGTTGATTTCTTTTTCTCGATTTGCTAGACATGTCCTTCACGTAGAAAACTTGAGCCACCTCGCTGGCTAGGACAAATGGCTCGTCCAGGTACGCAAGATTGTTGGGATCCACTGTTGTCATACCGTACTTATCGTCTATATGTACACCGCTGAGCTTCACCCATTTGCACCGAAACAAAGGGACCTTAAAAGTGGGTCCATAGTCAAGTTCCCATATCTCCTCTATGTATCCATAATATGTGGTGGTCTGCCCATTCTCGTCTTTTGCATCGAAGCGGACACCACTATTTTGGTTGGTGCTCTTTTTATCTTGGTCGATCGTGTAAAATGTATTCCCATTTATCTCGTACCCTTGGAATGTACATATGTTTGAAGATGGTAACCTGGCCAACAAGTACAACTGCTCTACAACAGTGGTGTCCGCTTTGATGGAAAAGATGAGATGTCTTTGCAACCAACTGCCGAAGGTATTCATGTGTTCACGTGTAATCCATGAATGGGGCTTGCCCGGGTTTATTTCTCGTAAAACATTCTTATGTTTCTCGATGTACGGAGCCACCAAGCTGGAATTGTATAGAACTGTGTAGTGTGCTTGATTGAAAGAAATCTTGTCCCTGCACACCGTTGCTTTCCTTCCTAGTGTGCCTTTTCCAGTCAGCCTCCCCTCATACCGAGATTCAGGAACACCAATCGGCTTAAGGTCAGGAATAAAGTCAACACAAAACTCAATGACCTCCTCAGTTCCGTAGCCCTTTGAGATACTTCCTTCCGGCCTAGCTCGGTTATGAACATATTTCTTTAAGACTCCCATGAACCTCTCGAAGGGGAACATATTGTGTAGAAATACAGGACCGAGAATTCTAATCTCTTCAACTAGGTGAACGAGGAGGTGCGTCATAATATTGAAGAAGGATGGTGGGAACAACAACTCGAAGCTGACAAGACATTCGACCACATCTTCCTGTAATCCTGACAAAGTTTCTGGATCAATTACCTTCTGAGAAATTGCGTTGAGGAATGCACATATCTTCACAATGGCTAGTCGAACATTTTCTGGTAGAAGTCCCCTCAATGCAACCGGAAGCAATTGTGTCATAAGCACGTGGCAGTCATGGGACTTTAGGTTCTGGAATTTTTTCTCCTTCATATTTACTATTCCCTTTATATTCGATGAGAAACCAGACGGAACCTTGATACTGAATAGGGCTTCAAAAAAGATCTCCTTCTCTTGTTTGGTAAGAGCGTAGCTGGCAGGCCCTTCAAACTTCCCTGGATGATTGCCGTTTCGTCCTTTATGTTGTTTCTGGTCCTCCCGTGCTTCTGGTGTATCTTTTGTCTTCCCATACACGCCCAGGAAACCTAGAATATTCACACAAAGATTCTTGGTCAGGTGCATCACGTCGATTGCAGAGCGGACTTCCAGGACTTTCCAATATTCTAGCTCCCAAAAATAGATTTCTTCTTCCACATGGGCGTGTGTCCGTCATCGTCTTTCGGAACAGGTCGACTACCTGGACCCTTTCCAAAGATAACATTTAAATCCTTGACCATGTCAAATATATCAGCACCACTACGGGGGACAGGCTTCGGACGGTGGTCTGCCTCGCCATCGAAATGCTTGCCTTTTTTCCTTAAGGGATGCTTGCGCGGAAGGAAACGGCGATTGTACGGGTACACAACTTTTTTGCTTTTTCCCAAATATTTACCTTCAGTCTCATCTAAACAGTGTGTGCATGCGTTGTATCCTTTGTTCGTCTGTCCTGAAATGTTACTAAGAGCAGGCCAATCATTGATGGTTACGAATAGCAACGCTCGTAGGTCAAATTCTTGCTCGGTGTGCTCATCCCACACACGTACACCTGGTTTGGCCCACAACTCCAAAAGTTCATCAACTAATGGCCTTAGGTACACATCAATGTCATTGCCGGGTTGCTTTGGGCCTTGGATAAGCACTGGCATCATAATGAACTTCCGCTTCATGCACAACCAAGGAGGAAGGTTGTAGATACATAGAGTCACGGGCCAGGTGCTGTGACTGCAGCTCTGCTCCCCAAAAGGATTCATGCCATCTGTACTTAGACCAAACCATAAGTTCCTTGCCTCACCTGCAAAATCCGGGAACTCTCTCCCGATGTTCCTCCACTGCCGACCATCAGCGGGGTGCCTCAACATCGCGTCTTTCTTACGTTCTTCCATGTGCCATCGCAACAACTTGGCATGCTCTTTGTTTCTGAACAAACGTTTCAACCGTGGTATTATTGGAGCATACCACATCACCTTCGTAGGAACCCTCTTCCTGGGTGGCTCGCCCTCAACATCACCAGGGTCATCTTTTCTGATCTTATACCGCAATGCACCACATATCGGACATTTATTCAAATTCTCGTACTTCTCACCGCGGTAGAGGATACAGTCATTAATGCATGCATGTATCTTCTGCACATCTAATCCTAGAGGGCAGACAAGCTTCTTTGCTTCATATGTACTGACGGGCAATTCATTATTTCTTGGAAACAACTTCTTTAATATTATCATCAATTTCTCAAATCCCGAGTCAGTCACACCGACCTCTGCCTTCCATTTCAGCAATTCCAATATGCTACCCAGCTTTCTATGCCCATCTTCACAACCTGGGTACAACAATTTGTTGGTGGTCCTCTAACATCTTGTCGAACTGCAACCTCTCCTTATCCGTGCCACAGTCTCTTCTTGCATCAGAAATGGCCCGACGAAGATCATCATCAACAGGATCATCTGATGCATGTTCTTCACCTCCTTCTTCTTCATTGTCGTCCATTGCGGTATCATCGCATTCAGAGAACATAGATCGGTACTGGTCATCATTATCTTCTTCTTCATCGCCGTCTTCCATCATAACCCCTTCTTCTCCGTGCTTGGTCCAAACATTATAGCTGGACATGAATCCAAACCGAAGCAGGTGGCTCTTAATGTCTCTTGAGCAAGAGTAATCCTTCTCGTTCTTACATTTTAGACATGGACAGCACATAAAACCTTGCTTCGACTTGTTGGCCTCGGCCACAAGCAGGAAAGAATTCACGCCCTCTCTGAAAGCGGGAGCACATCGGTTACCGTACATCCATGGATGACTCATCTGCATCATAAGTACAATTATATATGTATCAGATGCAATCACCTTGCTAAAATTAGTATTGTACGGACTATGTATATATATACGAGAAAATAGTTGCTACCTTTTAGGATCAAAAAGAGGAGAAATCTTATCAAATAAAATCAAGTGGCATCCCTCTCACAAGCATTCCATCAAACACCTCTTGTGCACATGTAGAAAAAAATGAGCTAGCATACACCTCCACCTTCACCACCAAGGAAAAATGAGGTGGGGGGCTGCGCTGTCTATATATACATGGTCTGTCACATGGCCGACATTTAATTCATCACAGGGGTGTGAAGCCACAGAAATTCCCTTTTGTCGCTGGGTCGTATCACGCTCAGCGACAAAGGTCGCGACAAAAGGCCCTGCCCATTTTGAGCGACGTGGCCACCCCATTTGTCGCGGGGCAGCGCGCTTCGCACATAAAGCGATCCCATGAAAGCCCTATTTTCCACTAGTGTTGGAACAAAATAATCCAGCGTGCGTGTCTGAGTCCATGGCTCTCTGTACATGCCATCTTTGCCGTCACCAATCACTGCGTCAATGCAGTTTAAAGTTCTTGCCGGACACAACTTGAAACATGCCGTCACCACCCTCTTGAACTGAAGCCCATCGCTTGGTTGGTGTGCTCAGCCACCGCCCACCTTCCAATCTCCTAGACCATCGGGTCATTGACGTTCGGGATCTGTTCTCAACCATTGCCTATGATATATGTTGTGCTGGTCGTAGCAATGGTGCAAAATGACAACGGCAATAGTGACAAGGAGGCCATTGTGTCCTCATGGCTGATGGGATCTATAATACCAACAGAACGAATCTACTAAATTAAATTCTTTCAACACGCAAGATGTCCACCTCATCAATCATCTTGAAAGCAATTAGGCTGCCACATCTCTTCAACTCTGCCACCTCAGCAAAAGAAAATCACGTTAGTTTGGTTCAGTCCGATTTCTCAGTTTTATTTTGCCGATCCATCTCGCTGTTCTAGTATTTATGTTTCGTGAGAGTACTGTCTGTATTCTGTTAATGTGTTCAGTTTGTTCATCCTGTAAATAACCCCAAACGGTCCACATACAGCTCCATTTACGAGCCGAGGCACATCACCACTACCATTGACACTTTGTCTTCCTAAACTCTCAGCAACACCGCACTTGCTTCCTCTCCCCCACAATCTCTGAACGGAGCAGTTGCACATGAGATTAATGGAGGCATATATATGAGAAGTCTGCGTAGCTTTTTCCTATTTATAAATGCCATGCTCCGTCTCAAACCGATATGTTCGAATCGTCTACAAACGCATCTCATACCTCGGAGCTCCTTGGCCAATCATGCCACTCCATGTACTTCGTAACACTAATACACTATCCATCATCTGGCCACATGACATGCTTGGTCAGGTACGTAGATTGCCGTGGAGAGACGATGTTGTCCATTTGGAACTTCTCCTCTACTGTGGGTGTAGATCAAATCCTTCATGTATACTGCATGCGCTTGCATATATAACCAGACACACAAAACAGAGCCATGGCGGTTTCATTTGGCTCTAAACCATTGAGTTGTTTGTAGGATGAGATATTCTTATTTGACATTTTCAAGGTACATGCTACAGTCATAGCAGAAAAATCGTTATTTTCATAGAGATAATAAGAGCACATCCCTAGAACTCCAACTCGGTTATTACTAAGCAAATCTAAAAAATCCTACTGACACGCTACATCTCAGTTGGTTGGAACAAAATAATCCAGCGTGCGTGTCTGGGTCCATGGCTCATCATATACTTCCGCTCTGTACATGCCCTCTTTGCCGTCACCGTTCACTGCGTTAATGCGGAGCTTATAGTTCATGCCGGACACAAGCTGTTGCATGCCGCTCAACCCGCTTGAACTGGAGCCCATCGCTCGCTTACCTTGCGTGCTCAGCCACAGCCCACTCTTGCCAATCTCTTGGATCTCCTGGGTATTGATGTCTGGAATTTGTTTAAATCCACCGGTTGGTGTAGATACTGCTTCTGCAGTGGTGGTAGGAGTGGATGCAAATGACAATAGCAATGGTGAGAAGGAGGATATTGTGTTGCCTCATGACGGATGGGACGAGATGCAAGTTTGAGGCAGATGAGTTATGGTATACTATGGCGAATGTGGTGCTTATGCCCGATGGCAAACGCATCTACATGGCCTTTATATGCGCACCGGCAGGTAGGAATTAATTTGGAAGCATATCCATCACATTGATTCAGTATCAATAACAGGCAGGAATGGATAGGATGCATATACTCGTATCAATTAGGTGTACAATTAAATAGATGCTGCGTACGTATATGTGCCATATTGACAGTTTCAAAAATCAAAGATGGCACTAAATGATATCCTTCCACATTTATGATCGTTCCAGCAAATTTCTCGTGCAGTCGTGCTCCAGGATTGATTTTACTTTTTATTATCTCTAATATTCTTTATACTGCTATTAATTATATGATTATTAGATCTGCGGTTCTTTTCGTGAAAAGAAAGCTCAACTAGAGAGGTTGAGAGCATCCCAGCCGTTGCTCCAGGCCAAACCCCAAGAAAATAACTGCGCTATTTAATACCGGACATGTAATTTTAGGTCTGGGAGTCCATTTTCCCAGCGGTGATCCTAGGATGGATGAATTCTTTTGATAAATAACGCAATTCGGACAAAACAAAGCGAAATTCGTTCAAACAAAAGCGAAATTTAAAGGTATTTAACATAGGTAGGCGAGTTCGTACATAGGCCGAATTCGTACATATATTTGAATTCTGCCAGATGGAAACATAAACTAAAAGTACATGTCGTGGGTCGCCGAGTTCCTGGCGTTCGCGCCGCGGCGCATCCCAAGGGGGGAGTTGCCTGTCTCGATATGCGCGAGCACATCGGCGAGTGTGCTCCCGACACACCTCCACCAGCGGCGGGTGGCGGCGGCGTTGTTCGCTGAGGAGGGGAGGACCGTCGATCAAGTGAGTTCCTGCTCATGCCGAAGACGAAGAACCTGCCTGTGCGCCTAGTTGTGGGCGCGGTACCGCTTCTCTGCTCGTCGATGAGGGTGACCAGCACAACATCGAGCATGTGTCCCACCGGAAGCAGCAGGATCGGGACCCCCCCGCGCGCAGCGCCATCCTCCGGCATGCGGAAGTCCGGCGGCACCGAGTAGCTCGCCATGCAGGGAGTCCTGCCTCCCACGGCGTAGGATCAGCGGCCGAAGCCGCTGTTCGCCGCACCGTGGCCCGCCATTGCTCGGCTGGAGGTGGATTGGGGAGAGAAGACAGGGCTGGGGAGAGGAGGAGACGGCGGTGGTGAATGCGGCCAGACGCGGTAGTTCCGCGATAAATAGAGGGAGCCGCGCGTGAATCCGAGGCGACGCCGCGTGGAAGCAACGCGTCCGGCGAAGTCTGACCGGCGGCAGGCTTTCAAGACGAGTGAAGACGATTGGCCTTTGTCCCCGATAAGTCGGGGCCACCATCCGCGCGGGAGTTTTCTTTGACGCTCCCGCGCTGCTGGCCTTGAGTCCCCGAGCGCTCGGGGACCGGGATGGCTGAAAGCCCAAATCCGGAGGTTCCGGGAGGCGGCCGGACCGTTTTCGTCCATACGGATGAAAAGAGCATCATGAGACTCGCCGGGAGACGGCTGGAAATGCCGACAACGAAGGCATGCGCCTCCAGGATCACAATCTCTGATTGAGTTTTTATATGCTGCAAAAACTAGATCGCAATCCCGAACGTTTGAGGTTTTTTTCAGGCACACAAAACGCGTACAAATTTTTAGAAGATACACATAATAAAGAATGTGCAATACCTTAATACCACTTCCTAGGATGATAGATACCATAATGTAGCCATGTGAAAACCTGAAAAAATAAATGTTAAAATAGATATTATAATAATAATTTTGCATTAAGATTTTACAACTCAACCTCTGTATATTTAAAAAGAACGAAATTCCTCGCTTCCTCCAGTCATGAAGCCAAGCATATTTTTAATATGATCATGTTGCTTCCCACCAAATCACTTATAAAACTGTCACCACAAGATTTTAGAAAGTTTTCTATCTATCACTTCTATCTATATACTACTTAAATGGAACGAAGTTCCTCTTTTCCGGCAAGCATATTTTTAGGGAAATCCGCTGAGCGTCCCCCGGGGATTATAATTCTGATCCCCCGCCCCACCTTGACACATGTCCATAACTTTTCCCCATGCTTCATCCCGTAAAATCCTCCCCACCCACGAAAAGAAAACACAAAGGGCCCGCCTCGGAGGAACATGCCCACAGCTCTCTACCAGGGTACCACCCGTAACCACCAACTGCCTGCTCCGTGAGACACGGCTGCAAGAGCACCGGCCGGCCGCTCTTCGTAGCAACCCCGGCTGCGAACGTAGCACGACGACGGCCTCCTTGCAGCATCGCCGGCAGGGTTTGTAGCACACGCGCCGCTTGTTTGTGGAAGCCAACGCCGCCGGTAGGCTGTACGACCAGGCCCTTGTAGCAATGCATCTAGCCACTTGTAGCAGCAGCCACCACCGCTGCTTGTAGCAGTCGCTGGCGCACAGGTAGGCAACCGCCGAGCTTAGTTGTAGCACCACAGGAGGGCCGATAGTCCATGTAGCAATTGTCGTATGCCATTGAGCATCCCCAATGTGCCTTGGCAGCAACGGCGGCAGCAACGCCATCGTGTCGTGCAACAGGGTCAGCCACCCCCAGCAACGGCCGTCGCGGCTGGCAGCAACGCCATCCTGAACAGGTAGCTTAGCCGGCCGCCCAGCAATGGCGGCGACCGCTAGCAGCAACACCGTAGTAACGGCGGCAACCGCTGGCAGCAACTCCGGCGTTTAAGGTAGGCAGCGCTCGGTCGTCCTTAGCAAGCCGCTGGCTATCGAGGCAAGGACGCCCGATTCCAGCTGATACGCTCCCACGCACGATAATTTCAGGTTCCATGCCACATTATTGATGATATCTACATGTTTTATGCACATTATATGTCATATTTATGCGTTTTCCGGAACTAACCTATTGACGAGATGCCGAAGTGCCAGTTCCTGTTTTCTGCTGTTTTTGGTTCCAGAAATCCTAGTAAGGAAATATTCTCGAAATCGGACGAAATCAACGCCCAGCATCCTATTTTTCCACGAAGCTTCCTAACACCCGGAAGGACTCGTAGGGGGCCACGGACCATAGGCCGGCGCGGCCCGGTGTGGCCCGCCACCCCATGGTGCCACCGCTCATCGCCCTCCGACTCGCCTCGCCTATATAAATGTCCCGCATCAAAACCTCGATACGAAAGAGCCACGGTACGAAACTTAGAGCCGCCGCCATCGCAAAGCCAAGATCCGGGGGACAGGAGTCCCTGTTCCGGCACGCCGGGGCGGGGAAGTGCCCCCGGAAGCTCCATCGACACCACCGCCATCTCCATCAACGCTGCTGCTCATGAGGAGTGAGTAGTTCTCCATCGAGGCTCGTGGCAACGGTAGCTATGTGGTTCATCTCTCTCTATGTGCTTCAATATAATAATCTCATGAGCTGCCTTACATGATTGAGATTCATATGATGATGCTTGTAATCTAGATGTCATTATGCTAGTCAAGTGAGTTTTACTTATGTGATCGCCGGAGACTCCTTGTCCCACGTGTGTAAAGGTGACAGTGTGTGCACCGTGTGGGTCTCTTAGGCTATATTGCACAGAATACTTATTCACTGTTATGAATGGCATAGTGAAGTGCTTATTTATATCTCTTTATGATTGTAATGTGTTTTGTATCACAATTTATCTATATGACCCTAGTGATGTTATTAAAGTAGTTTTATTCCTCCCGCACCTGCAATGGTGACAAGGTGTGCATCCTGTTAGACTTCTGGCGAGGCTACAGATTAGATCTCTTGTAGATTATGAAGTTAACTATTGCTATGATGGTGTTGATGTGATCTATTCCTCCAACATAGTGTGAAGGTGACAAAGTATGTCAGAGTGGCATTTTGGTTTGGGTCGTGTTGATCTTTCATAATCTCCAAGGTTATTTAAATATGAACATTGAATTGTGGAGCTTGTTAACTCCTGCATTGAGGGTTCGAATCCTACGCAATGCGTTCATCATCCAACAAGAGTGTAGAGTATGCATTTCTGCTATGTGATCAAAGTTGAGAGTGTCCATTAGTGAAAGTCTATTCCCTAGGCCTTGTTCCTAAATATTGCTATCGCTGCTTGTTTACCGTTTTTTATCAAGCATTACCGCCAATTATATTACCACCATCAACTACACGCTAGCAAGCTATTTTTCCTGGCGCCGTACTACTGCTCATATTCATTCATACCACATGTATTTCACTATCTCTTCTCTTCGCCGAACCAGTGCACCTATTAGGTGTGTTGGGGACACAAGAGACTTCTTTGCTTTGTGGTTGCAGGGTTGCATGAGAGGGATATCTTTGACCCCTTCCTCCCTGAGATCGATAAACCTTGGGTGATCCACTTAAGGGAAACTTGCTGCTGTTCTACAAACCTCTGCTCTTGAGGCCCAACACTATTTCATAAGAATAGAAGCCCTCAGACATCAAGCTATTTTCTCCTCGGCGCCTCGTTAAAGGGGAGGAAAGGTAAAGGTACTCACACTGATCTCGGCCACAGCCATTTTCATTGCCAGGTACTGCTATTTCCTTTAGATCCTGCACTGCATCTTTTTGTTTCTTGTTTACACTAGTTAGGCATAATGGACACCAATGAGCTTCTTATTCTATTTCCCGATTTAAGACATGGATGGTTTGATGCGAAAATTAAAAACCCATGAACCTTATTTGCATGCTGGTAGTAATATTAGTATGAACGCTTTGAACACTATGGTTTCAATGATATGGAAAATTCTAAGCTTGGGGAAGCTGGCTTGGATGAGCATGATATTTTAGTCCCCTGCCAATGAGAAAATTTTCTTTGATGATACTTTGCCTCTTATTTATGATGATTATAATGATAGTATTCTTTTGACCTACTATGGAGGATAAATTTGATTATGATTACAATATGCCTCCTATATTTGATGATGAGAATAATAATGATAGCTACTTTGTTGAATTTTCCTCCCACTACAACTAATAAAATTAATTATGCTTATGTGGAGAGTAATAATTTTATGCATGAGACTCATGATAAGAATGCTTTTATTATAGTTATATTGTTGAGTTTGCTCATGTTGCTACTGAAAGTTATTATGAGAGAGGAAAATATGGTTGTAGAAATTTTCATGTTACTAAAATGTCCTCTCTATGTGCTGAAATTTTGGAAGCTACACTTGTTTTATCTTCCTATGCTTGTTACTTTGCTCTCATGAATTTGTTTATTTACAAGATTCCTATGCATAGGAAGCATGTTAGACTTAAATGTGTTTTGAATTTGCCTCTTGATGCTCTCTTTTGCTTCAAATACTATTTCTTGCGAGTGCATCATTAAAACTGCTGAGTCCATCTTAATGGCTATAAAGAAAGAACTTCTTGGGAGATAACCCATGTGTTATTTTGCTACAATACTTTGTTTTATATTTGTGTCTTGAAGCTTACTACTGTAGCAACCTCTACTTATCTTAGTTTTGTGTTTTGTGTGCCAAATAAAGTCTTTGATAGTAAGGTTCATACTAGATTTGGATATCAAGCAGAAACAGATTTCTGTCATTCACGAATCTGGGCTTCACTTTTCTGTAGGTAACTCAGGAAAATTATGCCAATTTACGTGAGTGATCCTCGGATATGTACGCAACTTTCATTCGATTTGAGCATTTTCATTTGAGCAAGTCTGGTGCCTTAATAAAATCCATCTTTACGGAGTTCGTTTTGGACATCTCGCCTTTTATTTCGCATTGCTTCTTTTGCTATGTGGGATGGATTTCTTTGTTCATTGACTTCCAGTAGCTTTGGGCAATGTCCAGAAGTGTTAAGAATGATTGTGTCACCTCTCACTACAAGAAAAGTTGCCATGGCCGACGAAGTTGAAGTCGCGCCATGGTTGCTGGTGTACCATGGCCGACGATTTTTGGTCCCTCCGTGGTGCATGTCAACTTTTTTCTCGTTTTTGAGGCCACCTAGCCCGACGAAAGCGGCCAAAACGTCGCGTATGGTGGCCCGGGACGTGGTGCATCCAAATCTCGGTTCGCTGCCGAGTCAACGCAAATCCGCACCGCCGAGGGATGTAGGGCCAGATGGCAGCCTCTTGTTTTTTTCTCGATCGCGCCATCTCGTTCAACGTTCTCCGATCGAGCCGTTTACTATGCAGGATCATGGGTCCCGCATGTCATCCTCTATGAACCAAAATTCTTTCTATTCTTGGATTTTTTTGACCCCCTGATTTCTCGCTATTTTTCTTTTGATCCCTTGCCGCCTTGGAAACGTTGAGAACGCTGCTAAATGGGACCCACATGTCATCCTCTATGTGCAATCAACTTTTTTTTCTTTTTTGGCACCTCAAATTTGGTCACTTGCCTTTTCTTTCGATCCCCTGCCGCCTCTCAACGGTGACCGCTGCTGCTAACTGGGACCCGCATGTCATCCTCTATGCACTATAAAACTTTCTTTTCTTGAATTATTTTTGGCACCTCATATTTGGTCACTTACCTTTTTCTTTCGATCCCCGCGCCTCTCAAACGGTGATACCGCTGCTGCTAAATGGGACCCGCATGTCATCCTCTATGTACTATAAAACTTTCTTTCTTGAAGTTTTTTTGGCACCTCAAATTTGGTCACCTTTTTCTTTCGATCCCCTGCCGCCTCTCAAATGGTGATACCGCTGCTATGGGACCCGCATGTCATCCTCTATGTACTATAAAACTTTATTTTCTTGAATTATTTTTGGCACCTCATATTTGGTCACTTACCTTTTTCTTTCGATCCCCTGCCCCTCTCAAACGGTGATACCGCTGCTGCTAAATGGGACCCGCATGTCATCCTCTATGTACTATAAAACTTTCTTTTCTTGGAGTTTTTTTTGGCATGTAGTGACCTCACTTCAAAGAGTGCAAGTCCCTGTGCATTAGTGCTAGTCCCTGGATCGAACTGCTAGCACACACAGTTTAAGATGAAATACCAAGTAGCAAAGGTCTTCATTACAACCTAAGATCCAGCGGAAATAAAATAGTTCGATACAACTTGCATAGCTCAAGGGCTAGCATAAACATAAATCAGAGTTCAACATCAAGCGGAAAGCAAATAGCATGGAGTCCTCTTCCTTCACGGATGCCACAGGCAGACATGTTGGGCAAAGACTCGTGATCCTAACATCTTCTTCAGCAGCTAGGGATACCTGCAACATCAAACGTTGCAGCCCGAAGGTCAATACATTTGGAATTGTATTGGCAAGGACACTTTTGTGGACTCAAAAGGCATCCTACACCTACGTGCACATCTGGCAGGTAGAGCTCAAGTTCATTTTGCATAAAGCCAATTTTTCCCTATCATTTATCAAAACATTTTCTTTCAATCTAATTAACAGTAACATTGGTAAATCCCCAATGTACCAATTAACAGTAACATTGGTAAAGCCCCAATGTACCTTCCTACCCTTGTTCACCCATCAAATTTTATTTAAGAAATTGGGATGAGGAGATCTTCGAACAAGGACTTGTCAGTTCGCTCAAGTTGTCCATAACCGGGGACACGGCTAAGTACTTAGATTTTACACTCTCGAGAGGTTGTACACCTTTACCCACATGGCCAGGTCAATCCTTCTACCTCGATGCACATTTTGCTCAAAGGACAGGTGCAGACCGTGGCCGAGACCTTCTGTGTGTAATCACCCGAACCATTCCCTAAGGGCCCCGTTCCACCTACAGTATCCCTCTACCACCACCTGGCCCCTAGGATCCGGGTTCATACAACATACTTTGTCAAGCCAGAGCCATAGTAGCATGTGGTTGTACGAAAAGCTAATGAGCAAGGTTTGTCTACAATCTCTTTAAGCCTGGGTGACTTTCCGCAAGTGTGCACTAGCACCAGGGTCTCGCCCCCTGATACAGCCACCCTCTCCATAACTCCACCATTCACCCAGGTAATTCATTAAACTTAGTTGTTTTTCCTTAACCTCTATCAAAACCTTTTCCATGGCATAGCAGGTAACAACTAAATTTAATGGCGGCTAAGGGAGTCTAGGAGTGGTGTAGCTAAACTACTAGGATTTAATAGCAAGCAAAGCATAAACCCTAGACATGTCTACTATAAAAACACTACGGTGCAAGAATTAAAACTGGGACTTTTGGTGTGTGTCACTTGCCTTTTTCAGAGGGAAGAGTTGCAATCTTCGCAGTCACAACGGTTGCAGCTGTCACAGTCGCAATCTACAAGCATTCATACATAGCACGATAAACACAATGCACAACACAAATGCACAAGCATAGACATGAGATGCATATGAGACTTACACAATTGCACTCCATTTAATGTTCTCTGGTTGTCACTACATGCATGATGCCATGATCAAGTTTTATGGTTGGTTGTATTATTGTGAACCATCTATGTCGCACTAGCGAAGGGCAACTACCATTAATTGAAAAAGGTGTTTTGGTACAGTAGACAAATGATGGTTATGGTACTACTTGCAGAGGGTTCCATTTGCAAGCATATGCAAAAGGAATCACCCGAAAAGGGTATGTAGATCTCATTTTATGGGTGAAGTACTCCGATTAGGCATTTAAATATGGATGAATCTCAAACTTCTGTAAACATTTTATTGGTTCATAGTGTTCCTTATATTTTTAGGATTCTGACGATATAAAGTTTGTGATTTTTGGACAAGCGGATCTCTGGATACGATTTTTACAAAGCGACTATCGAAACCGAGACTAAACGCAAACTAGGGTGTGTCCCGACACGGGCGCTCGCTACTAGTCGATACCTCTTCGCGGATCAACCTTCAGAAACGTTGGATCTTCATAACATGGGTGGCTGAGATTAAATGAATGGAATGAAGAGAAGAAAAGAAAGGGGAATACCTGTGTGGCGTGACCGCGTACGCGTGGCGCTGACGCGGACGATGACGAGGCGCTGATGTGGCCGGCGGTGAGGAGATGGCCGGCGCGGCTCGGACAGCGGCCGGCGGCGGCGCTTCCGACGTCTCCTGTCCGAACAAGGCGGCACGTGGGTACGGGCAGGGCTAGGGCGGCGGGCGGCGTGAGCTTGTCGCCCGGACGCGCGGCGACCCAGCCGGAGGCGCGGCGCGATGGTCGCAGGCGAGGACCGTGAGGCTTGGGGGCCGATTGTGGGCGGGGAAAAGGGGAAAGGGAGAGGAGCGGCGGCCTTTATGGGAGCAGCTCCTGACGGGAGAGGGGCGTGAAGGTGGACGTTCGGGCGAGTGGGGAGGTGGCTCTGGCTGTTGTCAGCCGTGCGCTGCAGAGACGTGGGGGCGCGGGGCGTGGCGCGAGGTTGGGGGACGAGCGATGAGCGGGCGTGTTCTGCCCCCAAGAAGGGCCACTGGGGTCGGTGGCTGGATACCGGGCCCGTATGAGAAGGAGGAGGTGGGTGCCGGGGTGGCTGATTCCTTCGCTGGGGCTCTGCTTTCGGTTTGACTGCCCTGCATTGCCTGCCTCTTTTTTTTTAATCTCCTTTCTCCTATTTAGAATAATATGCATTTGAGGCACCAAATAAAATCAGAAAAAATGCAAAAGAGATACCGTTGATTCCTTGTGAAAAAGCCTTCACCGTGAAGCCGATTTTGAAACAAAATAAAATACTTTGTAACTAAGGTGAGCAAACACGCTCATGGCTATTAGTGCCATTTTGAGTGTCTCTGTGGTTTGAATTGAATTTTAATTCTCTTAAAATGCAAAAAGATGCCATGATGCACATGGTATGAAATGCATGCTTATGAATGCCATGCATGAAGTTTGAACTTTTGGCTCTGATATTTGTCACTTGCGTTTTTTCTTTCGATCTCATGCCACGTTTGAAACGTTGAGGAACTTGCTGGCTGCCCAGCTGGACCCGCATGTCATCCTCTATGTGCTATAAAAGTTTATTTTTTTTAGATTTTTTTCACTCTCTGATTTTTGTGGTTATTTCCTTTTTCTTTTGATGCCCTGCTCCTTGAAACGTTGAGTAAGCTGCTTACTCATAGGGACCCGCATGTCATCCTCTATGTACTTCATAAAAAAAACTTTCTTTCTTGGATTTTTTAGCACCTCATATTTGGTCACTTGCCTTTTCTTTCGATCCCCTGCCGCCTCTCAACGTTGAGACCGCTGCTGTAAAATGGGACCCGCATGTCATCCTCTATGTACTATAAAACTTTCTTTTCTTGGATTTTTTTGACACCTCATATTTGGTCACTTGTCTTTTTCTTCGATCCCCTACGCTTCTCAAACGGTGATACCGCTGCCGCTAAATGGGACCCGCATGTCATCCTCTGTAAATCATGTTTTTCTGAATTATTTTGGCTCCCTGATATTTGGTCAATGGCCTTTTTTTCATCCCATGCCACGTTTGAAAACGTTGAGGAACCCGTCACCATGGGACCCGCATGCCATCCTCTATGTCCATCAACTCTTTCTTTTCTTGGATTTTTTTGACCCCCTAATTACTAGCTACTTTATTTTTCTTGATCTCAAGCCGCATTTCAAACATTGAGACCGCTGCTGCAAATGGGACCCACATGTCATACTCTATGTACAATAAATCTTGGATTATTTTGCCCCGATATTTGGCCACTTGGCTCTTTCTTTCTCGATCTCATGCCACCTTTGAAACGTTGGGGAACGCTGCCTCAAGGGTCCCGCATGTCATCATCTACGAACAAATTTCCTTTCTTGGAGTTATTTTGACCCCTAATTTCTGGCTATTTGCCTTTTTTTTCGATCCCCCCGCCCCCTTTGAAACGATGAGGACGCTGCTGGCTATGTCGGTCCCACATGTCATCCTATATGAACAATAAAAGTTTCCGTTGGTGGATTTATTTGACCCTAATTAATTTCTGGCTATTTTCTTTTTTTTTCTTTTGATCCCCTACCGCCTTGGAAACGTTGAGGATGCTGCTGCCTCATGGGTCCTGCATGTCATCCTCTCAGAACGATAAATGTTTCTTTTCTTGGATTTTTTTACCAACTGATTTTTTATTTTTTTATTTTCGACCCACTGCCTTTGAAACGTTAACGACGCTGCGTTGGCTCATGGGTCCCCGATGTCAGCCTCCCCGTACAAGAAACATGTGATATCTTGATTATTTTGCAGACAATAAACAGTGTATTTCGCTCTGAGCTATTGCAAACGGATAAATTAAATCTTTATTTTTACAACTTATATCTTGAATCTCCTTGTTTTTTGTTTTTGCGAAGCATAGGACATTCCTGTTTTTTTTTTTGAGAAAAATCCGAACTTCCATGTTCTGGAGTGGGCTGAAATTGTACGAATCAAAAGGCCCAGAAGGTAGTTCGAAGGCCCAGATGTCCAGATGTAGCCCAATTAAACCTTTCCTTTCTTGGATTTTTTTCACCCCCTGATTTCTGGGCTACTTCATTTTTCTTTTGGTCCCGTGCCACCTTGGAAACATTGAGACCGCCTGGTAAATGGGACCCGCATGTCAATCCTCTATGTACAATAAAGTTTCCTTTCTTGGATTATTTTGGCTCCCGATATTTGGTCACTTGCCTCTTTTTTCGATCTCATGTCACTGAAACGTTGAGACCGCTGCTACAACATGGGACCCTATGTCATCCTCTATGTACAATAAAAGTTTGATTTCTTGGATTTTTTTCACCTCTAATTTTGGCTACTTTCTTTTTCTTTTGATCCCCGCCGCCTTTGAAACGTTTAGTAAGTCAGGCCGGGCTCATATAGGTCCCATGTCACCGTATGGAACGAGCAAAGCTTTCTTGGAGTTTTTTTTACCCCCTAATTGGCTACTTTCTTTTCTTTTGATCTCAAGCCGCATTTGAAACATTGAGACCGCTTGCTAAATGGGCCCCGCATGTCATCCTCTATGTACAATCAAGTTTCTTTTCTTGGATTATTTTGGCTCCCGATATTTGGTCACTTGCCTTTTCTTTCGATCCCATGCCACGTTGAAACGTTGAGGAACCTGCTGTCCATGGGACCCGCATGTCATCCTCTATGTACTACAAAGTTTATTTTCTAGGTTTTTTTTCACTGATTTTTTGGCTATTTCCTTTCCTTGATGGAAACGTTGAGGATGCTGCTGCCTCATCGGTCCCGCATGTCATCCTCTATGTACAATCAACTTTCTTTTCTTGAGTTTTTTTTACCCCCTAATTTCTGGCTACTTTCTTTTTCTTTTGATCTCGAGCCGCATTTGAAACGTTGGGACCGCTGCTGCAAAATGGGACAGCATGTCATCCTCTATGTACAATAAAAGTTCGTCTTTAAATCTTTATTTTTACAACTTATATCTTTTGAATCTTTGTTTTTTGTTTTTGCGAAGCATAGGACATTCCTGTTTTTTTTTTTTTTTGAGAAAAACTTAACTTCCATAAACTGGAGTGGGCTGAAATTATTGTACTTAACTGTGCTGGCCCAAGCATGAGGCTCAAGGCCTGTGAGTGTCCGGGATGTGTTCAATTTGAAACTCTTTCTTCTTTTTTGGATTTTTTTCACCCCCTGATTTCTGGCTACTTCATTTTTCTTTTGGTCCCGTCCGCCTTTGGAAACGTTGAGACCGCTTCGCTGCAAATGGGACCCGCATGTCATCCTCATGTACAATAAAAGTTTCCTTTCTTGGATTGTTTTTGGCTCCCCGATATTTGGTCACTTGCCTTTTTCTTTCGATCTCATGACACGTTTGAAACGTTAGGTACCTGCTGGCTCATGGACCCGCATGTCATCCTCTATGTACAATAAAAGTTTGATTTCTTGGATTTTTTCACCCTCTGATTTTTGGCTATTTCCTTTTTTCTTTTTATCCCCTGCCGCCTTTGAAACCCCCTGATTTCTGGCTACTTCTTTTTCTTTTGATCTCAAGCCACATTTGAAACGTTGGGACCTCTGCTGCAAAATGGCCAGCATGTCACATCTCTAGCAATGTTTCTTTTCTTCTTGATTATTTTTCACCCTCCGATTTTTGGTCACTTGCCTTTTTCTTCGATCTCATGCCGCCTTTGAAATGTTGAGGACCTGCCGGCTCATGGGACCCGCATGTCATCCCTTATGTACTATAAAAGTTTCTTTTTGGATTTTTTTCACCCTATGATCTTTAGCTATTTCCATTTTCTTTTGATCCCCTGCCGCCTCGAAACGTTGAGTAAGCCGGGCCACCTACAGACCCGCATGTCATCCTCTCTGTGCTACAATCAAATCTCTTTTCTTGGATTTTTTACCCCCTGTCATATTTTTTTCACTTGCCTTTTCTTTCGATCTCATGCCTCCTTTGAAACGTTGACGCTGCTGCTAACTGGGACCCACATGTCATCCTCATACTATAAAAGTTTCTTTTTCTTGGATTTTTTCACCCTCTTATTTTTGGCTATTTCCTTTTTCTTTTGATCCCCCAGCCTTGAAACGTTGATTAAGTCACGTACACAAGGGCTCCCGTGATGTCATCCTCTATGTAACAATCAACTTGCAAGATCTTGGAGCGAAAGAGCTTGTATAAGTGGGACCCATATGTCATCCTCTATGTACAATAAAAGTTTCTTTTTCTTGGATTATTTTTTGCTCCTGATATTTGGTCACTTTCCTTTTTCTTTTGATCCCTGCCGCCTCTGAAACGTTGAGTAAGGTGCTGGCTCATGGGACCCGCATGTCATCCTCTATGTACAATAAAGTTTCTTTTTCTTAGATTTTTTTACTCCCTGATTTTTGCTAATCCTTGCTTTTTCGATCATATGCCGCTTTGAAATTGAGTGTCGCCACGCTCATGGGTCCCACATGTCAGTCTCTATGAACAACAAACTTTCCCTTGTTGATTTATTTTACCCCTACTTCTCGCTATTTGCCTTTTTTTCTTTTGATCCCCTCCCGCCTTTGAAACGTTAGACGTCACGGGGCAGGGTCTGTCCCACATGTCATCCTCTATGAAGAATGTTTCTTGGATTTATTTTTGACCCTAATTTCTGGCTATTTGCCTTTTTCTTCCGATCCCCTGCCGCCTCTCAAACGGTGATGCAAGATAGGTCCCACATGTCAGCCTCTATGAACTATAAATGTTTCCTTTGTAGGATTTATTTTTTACCCCTATTTTCGGGCTACTTGCCTTTTTCTTTGAAACGTTGAGGACGCTACTATCTCATGGGTCCCACATGGCCTTTGGACGATAAACCTTCATTTCTTGTTAATGACAGGTTTTTCTGTATTATTTTTGCAGTCTAATACAAGCTCTTTCGCTCCAAGATCTTGCAAGTTAATAGAATAAATCATGGAATTATTAGGATATGTTTTAAATTTCAAATCCACTTTATGAATTTTTGAAAATACCGTGATCTATGTGGGTATGGAGCGATCAAGGATTTTCATATTGGCCATGAGCAGTTTCAAAAATTGCAACCCAATAATTCAAAATAAATACAAACAACTTTTATGTAGAATCTCCGTGTTTTTGTTTTTTGCCAATCATAGGATCTGTGGTTCTTTAGAAAAGGGCCAACATTGCATGAGCAGAAAGGCCCATTTGTAGTTATTGGGCTTCGACAGCCGGAGCAAGTAGGCCTATAGAAAATACCTTGTAGATGGCCGTTGGAACCCAAAAGTATTTGTTGCCTAGACTTAGATGCCAAACTCAGCCTTATTGACATGAACCTTGCTATGCACACGACAATTTCACTCCGATCCGTGTACGAAACACAAGATCCAACCCTTCGTGTGAGGAAGCAGGTGGCAGCACACCTCCAGATGCTCAATCGTACATACGCATATCATATAGGAGTTGTCGTATGTACATCAGTTCCGTATTGACATGTTTTTTCTTTGGTTCACATGTGGGGTCCGCACAGTCACCTAGGTCGCACATCTACTTCCTTGCTCGTAGTTGATGCATGTTTAGTGGCCTGCAGCAAGAATCACTGCCCCCAGGGATGTACTTTACCCTTTAGCGGCGAAAAAAATAGGAATGGTCCTCTCATGGGGAAACTCTCATTTGCAACTAGTTGCGCCCGCACCCCATTTTTTGTTGTGACACTTCTAAGTTTCCAAAAAATGCAAACTAAAATTCTAGACATACATTTTGACATATTTTTGGATGAAACTTCACAGATGCATAAGACACAACACAATGTATGTCTAGAATTTTAGTTTGCATTTTTTGGAAACTTGAAAGTGTCACAACAAAAATGGGGTGCGGGCGCAACTAGTTGCGGAATATCCCCTCTCCCTCTCATGAGTATGATCAACAAGAGGTGGCTATATTATAAAGGACGTACACACATTGTAATTATAGTGCTGAAATAAAGTCAATCCTAAAACAGCCATGCATGGGTTATAATATGAAGGCAACACGAAATACAAAAGCAGGGCAGTGTTCAAATAAACTGATTCAAACTAGTACATACTAAAAACAGTGTACTACTTCTCAACACTTCAATCATAATAAAAAAGTGTCACTGTTTTTTTAAAGGTAACACCGAACGGGCAATGTTTAAAGCAGGCTTAAACCACATAGCCGCTTGTCGGACACTATCCCAACCATCCTTGGGAAGGCTGATAACTCCCACAGTCTCACCTTCATCTGGCTGGAGGTTGCAGCGCAAAATTTTAGGGTATTGATTATAACGAATATTCCGGTATGCTGTGTAGACGCAGTTTTTCCTCATGAATGGAACCAATGTGCCATCAGGAGCTTTGGATTCACGCTTCTTCAGGTTGGCAATGATTGGGTAATTGAGTCCGAGGAACAGAGAGTGGTCGCTGAGGCTGTTAACCTGCCTCCAAAGAAAGTCCCCTGCACGTGCAGTAGATAAGGGATCCAGCTCAAAGACGTAGGTGGCAACAGGAGGATACTGCCGTAGCTGAAGCCCATTAGCAGCATAGGGAATGTCAGGAGGTACTTCAGCATTTGGCAATCCCAATCTTGTTTACTGTAAGGATGATCATCAATCGCTTGCCATCAGCAGATGGAGCGAGGAACCACGCGTACTGCTGATCATCCACCACCGGTGGCGGGATTACAAACGGGAGCATCGGGTTTTCTGCAATATTAGAAATGGAGACGAATAGGGTGTTACTGGCAACCATATTCAAACAGCAGCATTGTTCATCGTTCATGCTCACAGTATAAATACGACTATGTAAGCTAAGGACATTGGTCATTCATGTGTTCAAATCGAGTGTCCAATATATCAGTTATACTGCATCCATCCCACGAAACTAGTCTAAACTTCGCCAAAACTAGACACTAGTTAGTGTATACACAGTTATATACTACCTCTGTCCCACCGAAAGTGTCTGAGATTTGTCCAAATTCAGATGTATCTAGACAGTGAAAGCATATAGATACATTCAAATTTTGACAAATATATATCATCTTAAGTTTAAGTCCTGTGCTGTAGTTAATTCCCTTTGTCTTAAGTGATCTATTAGAGAGCTTCCCTGTGACCACCCGAAGGGTAAGAAATGTTTAACTGTATAAGTGGATTGCCTAGACCTTTCCATCAGTTCGGACTTTTGGTTGCGTTGGCTAGTCCATGAAGCTTGACATGGTGTCAGAGCCAGGGTCTCGAGTTCGAGTCCTGGCTTTCGCAATTTATCCTAAAATTGTTGTTGCCCCCTCGGAGTCCACGTATATGCCTCTTGAGCTATACCTCTGAGTCTTTCCACATGTTGACTTGTCTCCCATCACACGTGAGGGGGGTGTTGAATTGTATAAGTGGATTGCCGCCCTTGCGATCAGTTCGGACTTTTGGTTGTGTTGGTAGTGCATGAAGCTTGACAAGAAAGAAATGCTCTTTGTAGCTAACCCCAAGTCTGGTAACATTTGCAAAATAGGTATCAGATGCAGCTATCCATTCAGTAGAAGAATTTGCATTTTAGAGTTGAAGGTTCATAATCTCTTCTCTACTATTGATAGTAAAGGGTACACATGGTATTTGTTTACCTCATTTTCGCGTTCTAAAAAAGGTACGCTATATGGTTGTGCTAAGTTAAACTGATTTAAGTCTGTTCAAGTTTATCGAAAATTATACTACCAACATCTAAAACATCAATATAGGTTCATATATTACAAAAGATATTTAGATTTTCTTTTCTCGAACACATGCCTAGTCGTGCATCATTATATATTAGAGCATACAGGGTTGTAGCAAGGCTACGAAAAACTGAGAAAGCAAAAAGAAAGAACTATACAGGGGACTAGAGGCAGCTAACTTTGTTAGGCCTGCAGGTGCTAAATCTTATATATATATGAGGTTGTAGATATTAATCGTAAACTTACTCAAACTTAAATATCATTGAATTAGGAAAAAGATAACCTGAGTTATTTTGAATGAGGGGACGTCACAATCACTAATGAAAGATAATTGTGGGAAACTGAAATCTATTCAAGAAAATGGGAGAAAAAATGTATCAAAAACAAAATTAATTATACCATTCTGCAGATTGTTCACCGATATAAACAAAGAACCGTTTGATCTGCATGTAGGTACATCCAATCAAGGCTTTTTCCCCGATCTCTAGAAAATATAAGCTACGCATGTAATTACAAACGATTTTCTTCTATTTTTCTGTTTCTACGTTAACATTTGAGATACTTGTTAATTACATCCATATTCTGCAGTTGCATAGAGTTACTAATTCAGGAATGCATTCACATACGGAGTATACTATGTTTGCTGATGACTGACTAGTACTAATTCATTGCAAGCAACGGTTCATTCATATTCAGATAAAGGATGTGATCGTTAAGTCATATACTTATGAAAGTCCTTATGCATCTCTCTGATGCAGATGGCGGGGGTCTCTCGTCCTCCTTTTGGAGGCAAAATCAATTAGTTATATATGAAACAATGGGTGTAAAAGGTTATCAAAAAGGGTGCCTTCATAGTGCCACGTTATCTTTTGAGATACTGGTTAATTACACCCATATTCTGCAGTGGCGTAGAGTTACTAATTCAGGAATGCAATCACATACTGAGCATACTATGTTTGTTGGTGACTAATTAGTACTACTAATTCATTGCAAGCAACGGTTCATTCATATTCAGCAAAAGGGGGTGTGATCATTAAGTCATATAAGAAAGGTAAAATATAAACAAGGTAGTTCATGAATAACTTCATTGGTTAAGGCAGTGTATCATGCAATGCAACATAAGGACTGAAAAAATACCATTTGCGGTGTCCCAGAAGTACGTGGAGCCGTCAGTTTCGTCCACCGCAAAAACGTGGCCACGGAGTTCAATGGCATCACAGTAATTTGGATAATCAGGTGCAGGTGTAAGGGCCTCCAGCATTCTCCAGTCGCCACCCCCTTCAAGGTAGAAAATCGTTTTGTCGAACAAGGCGATGAGCTTGTAATCTGCGTACCTCCCACCTTTTGTGGGCACTTGGCAGATTACAATCTTCAACAAATAAATTGCTGGACCCCAGTTAAAAGAGTATGCAGGTCGATATGAAACAATACTATGATGAATCTTCGAATCAGGTAGGGATGGAAGGGGGATATGTCGCTCGGTGTAGACGTTCACGAGGCACCACTGGTACCCATGATGATCGGCGGCGGCGATCCAGTCGCCGTTCGCGCCAAGCCATTTTCTGTCGTGCATGAACGGCAGGGCGACAGAACGGCGAGGATGGTCGAGGGGCACCAGGTCGTACACGGTATCATGCAGACGAGATGCTGTCGCCAGGTCCCAGTGTTCACCGAACCAATAAGCAGGCGGAGGCATCAGCAGGCAGGGTTCATCCCAATGGTGCATCTTACCTTCATCCTTGCTGATCATGTCGTAGAGCTCCCTGGAACATGCAGCAAGTCGGACGGTGTAGGTAACGTCCAGATGCGCAGCGATGAGGTCGATGTTGTCGCCGGTGAGAGCCTCCAAGTGGCCGTCCCCGCCGCCCCGGCAAAGCCTAGAATAATCCATCACGTGAAGATGGATTTAGGTGGATGGCGGATGCAACTGCGCTTGGGGTTTTCGGAGGAGAGGGCGAGCGCTATGGAAGGAACGATGCGGCGCGCGGCCGGCCGGGGTAAGGAGAGAAAGGTATACGGAGTAGTACTAGTGATGCGGCGTGGTGGGGATCGAGATCCTGCGCGTGCGCGTGATTCTGGGAGGGTGAAGAAGAAGATTTTTTTTTTGTAACGGGGTGAAGAAGAAGATGATAGACATGCAAGGGGCAAAAACTAGGTAGTACTCTAGGCTGCTGCTGCGACTGGGCGCCGATTTGACTGTTGGTAGACTAGCACGCCACCCATCTATAAATTTGCGACGACGTTTGGTGCAGTGATGTCTCGTCACATCAGGTTGACCAGAGAGGGCTTTTTTTTACAGTTTCCATTTCGATATATTTTTCGCCAATAATCGTAGTTCTCTACATGCCAGAGACACGTACCTTAACACGTGGGCAGCATGCAACCGCGCGAGCACCAAAATGGAATGAGAAATGTTTTAGAGCAGAACTTCATTTTCAATGCCTTTCTTAGCTTGGTTTGGAAACCGGACAGAGCTTCAGTGACTTGATGCTTCCAAGATACATTGTGACTGTGTCCCACCATCTACCATCCATTTGAGATCCAACGTTCCAAACTATCTCTTATTTCGAAGCTAAAAAAGAAAAACTATTCAGAAAATTTTGAAAAAAAATCCAGTAATATGTAGATTCCTTGTTTTAAAATCTATGAATATTTCATCCCATTCGGATGACTAGCTTGTGATTAAATAGATTCTTACGTACTCGAGCACTAGTTTAAACTAAATATATATTTGCTCACAAACCTATGATTCAAATCGAATGAAACTTCACCAAAATATAAATCGAAATATGCATGATTTACTGGAAGTTTTTCAAAATTTTCATGGTCCATGGGGTCCTCCAAAGTGCAAGCTTTTTTTTCTTGGTTGGTACTTCAAAACCGAGTTTGGATGGTGGCAAGACTTGCACAAAGAGGATGTCAAAATTTTGGCCTTTGTGAACTTTGCAATCAACATCAAGTGTCGGACTCTCGAGAAAAAAATATGAGTTGGCGCCCACCTTTCTTTCAACCGTTGGTTCTCAATCCGAGGGTGGTCCAACTAGCTAACAAAATTGGCTTGGTATTCATGGTCTTGAACCAACGATTTGGCATGGCTTTCAATCGGTATGAGAGGTGATGTATGGAGGTGATTCATACGAGAGGGCAATAAAGAAATGTTTTGTCATCCTCGCAAAGCTAGTCTATTTGGAAAGAAATGAATAATTGGTTTTTCGCAACATTGCATGATACTAATTCATGATACTATGCATTGAAGGTGTTGTATCATAGACTAGTATCAGTCTACGATACTTCCCATTGTGACTAGTCTAAGTGCTTTTGCACCATGAACACTAGCTATGCACAGACCTCAAAAAACACTTCTCCATCATTCTACTATTCACACTTTCTTTTTCTAATAGAACTATGTACCATTGTTTTTAATATAATCTTGTGTCGAGAGTATATATTTCTAAAATAGTCATTTATGTTTCGCATAAGCTCAAAGAGGGGTACTTACTTATGAGAGATATCTTTCAACTAATACGTTGTAGGAGTACTTTAATTATGTGAGCTATAGTGTGAAATGCTTACTAGAACGAGTACAAAAGGTGTTTGATAACATTACAGGCCACACGCCCAGTGTAGCGTGCATTGTAGGAGCATTACATCAATTTAACAACTACGGAGGAGTAGCCTAGGTAGAGATAACAGGCAAAGGAAATAGTTCAACAGATAGTACAACACAACTACGGAAAGGGAGTAGCCTAGGTAGAGATAAACATGCAAATGAAATAGTTCAACAGATACAAATCTTGCATTACAACACGAGTATTACATAAAGTACATCAGCCCTTCTTTCTGGACCTGTGACGCGAAGGCAGGTTCCATTGCCGGGCGTTGGCGAAGCTTGGGATGAGACACAACGGAACCTGCCGCCATGTCCATCTAATGTTGGTTTGGAAACCAACAGTACAGTCTTCAGAATTCAAACTGAAGCGGCAAATTTCTGGAGAAGGAGGATATGCAAGGCCTACTGCATGGTGCGATGTGTAAACAGAGTTGCTTCTCGCCATATTTGGACGGTCATGTTCTGCCCCGTCTTCTACTGGAATGATAATCGGATAGTTCACTCCAAGGAAGAGAGAATATGATCCAAGGGAAATAATCCTCCTCCATGGCCTCGGTGGCATCAACTGACTGGTGTCCATGCTGTACACCTCGCAGCCAAGTAAACCCTTACCATACCCGCGAATAGTGCGACCATGACGACCCTCAGAGGTAGCAGCAGCAGGTAAAATCCGAACCAGTCCAGTATAATCCCGCCCGTCAGTAACGCCCCAGGTATGGACCAGAAAAAGTCTAGAACCATCAGGAGATCGTGCTAACCACCAGGAGCCAAGATTGTACCGACCTTGTTCATCAAGTTCTGGCGGAATAGGTGCCGTGCTGATCAACAAAGGACCTTGCAAAGGAAAGCACAGCTTGAAGTCAGTTCAGCAAAACTTGATTAGTTCATTACATACATGAATAATGATGTAGCTAAAATACTGCCTCCGATCCAAATTAATTGACTCAACTGGATGTGTCTAGCTAGATATGCACAAATTAATTGACTCAAGTTTGTCTAGCTAGATGCACTGGCTAGACAAAGCTGAGTCAATTTGATTTGGATCGGAGGGAGTACTTTATTTTGACTCAAAGGCATATCGCTGCTGATTTTGATTGAATATAGAGGGGGAAAGGTACAGGCATGACACGAAAACTGCACAACAAAAAGAAAAAGGCTAAAGCTAAATCTGAAACTAGCAGGTAATAGCGAAAACACATCATATGAGATGAGAAAAATTACCCCAAGAAAGTTGATTCCATGCATAAACTTCGCCTGTCTGAGTTACAGCAAATACAATACCCTTGTGGATGATTGCATCGGAGTAGCCGTACGCTAAGAACTGGTTGTCAAGAACTGTCCATCTGCTAGAAGCACAGTGAAGGACTGCAATTGCCGCGTTGAAGATGGCAAGAACAGAGAAACTAGTATAATTTGAAGCAGCTGTTGGAACTCGGCAAATAGCTATCTTCAGCAGTTGAAGATGTTGATCATTAGACTCGAACACAAGTTTATCCGGGGTGGATTTAAACTCACTTATTGGTGGTAGAGGAATCCGGCGACCAGTGTACACATTGACAAGCTCCCAATTCCAGGGGAAGCCAAGAAGGGCGATCCAATCTCCATTCGCGCCTGCCCACATGCCCGTACCACCATCTGGAATCACGGCATCGGAAGAGATCCTGTCCAGCGGCGTCAGTTGGCACAAGGTACCCTTGCGATCTTTTGCATCATGCTGCTTGTCCTTCTGCGCACCCTGCTGCTTGAACTTGTGGACGCGGGAGAAGGGATTGTGCGCGGGCGGTACCTCAGTTTGGTGAGTATGAAGAACACAGGGCATGCCAAACGGCTGAGATGCAGGCAGAGCTACACTTTGTGTTGCTGAATCATGATAAAACTTGCATGAACCGACGAGGCTCGCGGCGGTGATGACATCGCATCGGGATGCGATTTCTTCAAGGGGGCCATCAGGAAACACCCAAGAACTGCCACTCTCATTGATCGATCTCGCCATTGGAAGGATGCGGTCAAGTGGGTGTGGGGGTGTGGGAGTGGGACGCTGGCGTTTGGGTATGAGGTATTGGAGGACAGTGCGAGCGGCAGCTGGTAGAGCGATATGGATAAAAGTCCACAACTCCTACTAGTACCATCAAACAGGTGGCTCGAGATGATCCGAAAAAGGCATGGCGGCGGTGGTGCAGGGGCTGCTGGTGTAGGCGGGGTCGCCAGAGAAGATGGAGATGAAGAAGACGGAGAAGCAGGCAAAAAAAACAATTTGAATTGAAATCAATAATACGAGTACTACGGGCGTGCCTTCTCTCTCTGGTCTCTGCTGCACTACTGCACCTGTCGTGAAGGCGTGTGACCCGAGAAGAAGCTAATGTACTGTATACTGTCCTTGCACGCCGTGGAGCTGTATTTTGTCTCATCAAATCAGCTCTGGACAGTTTCAGCAGAGAAAAGATCCTTTGCCATCATCATGATATATTACCACGGGCCCACGGCAGTGCACATTCATCTTGTACTACCATATACTGTACTGCTCTATATGTTGCACAAACCACCACTTGGACATTTTTTTTTGCAGTTTCCACCATGTGGTGGTCTAATATGTTGCAAATTTCACCACTTGGTTATCTAATCAGCTAGTTAGTCATGTTGATAGCAAAATCGACAAGTGGGTTCAACATGTCAATGCTCCAATTAATGTTTTAGAAAAAATAAATTTTTCAAAATTCATACTTCTTTTATTTAGCTATTTAAAAATGCTTATTCATTTATTTCAACAAATATTGTGCGGTCTTGAATTTTTTTCAAACAAATATTATGGCATCGGGTTCGGGACTCCTGAAAAGGACTGGCCGTGGTACGGGAACCCGAAATGATGCCCACAACATGGTCGAAAGTGGCAAGGAACCCGTCGAGGTGGATGAACTCGGGAAACCTTGGTAGAGGTAGGGATCTTGAGGAGGCCATTAGGGTTAGCCTACCCCCCAATAAGCGTATGAACGAAAAAAATTCACATAAGTAGTAGCTATTATTAAAATTTCACAAATATTACGCGCTTTTGAATATTTCAACAAGTTTAAAACATGAAAATGAAAAGGTAAGCTGGATCCTTCTTAGTCACTCTAAAATGAAGCTTAATTTTGGGAGGTTTTTGAAATTTCCATGTTTGAAACCCAAAACCACTTCTCTTCATGCTTGACTTCATAAGACAGAGTTTATGGTTTTAGAGGGGTAGATACATGATTTGTCTTATTTGAATATGTCTAGCTAGACCTTGTTTATCAACTTTTGAATGCTTCAGACCTTGTTTATCAACTTTAATGCTTACTATATGACATATAAGAAGACTATGTGCGCTTTGGTTTTCATTTTTCTGTTTTTTTATTTTATGCCCATTTGAATCTTGGTCAAATCCTAGATTGACTTCATAAGACAGAGTTTAGGGTTAGGGGTAGATATACACATGATTTTCTGGTTTGAATATGTCTAGACCTTGTTTATCAACTTGAGTGTTTACTATATGACATAATTAAGAAGGCTATGTGCTTTGGTTTTTCTTTAGATTTTTTTGTCTGAATTTTTATGCCCATTTGAATCTTGGTCAAATCCTAGGGTTTGACCAAGATTTAAATAAGTTTAAAACATGGAAATGAAAAGGTAAGCATCGATCCTTCTTAGTCGCTCTAAAATGAAGCTGAATTTTGTAGGTTTTGAAATTTCCATGTTTGAAACCAAAACCACTTCTCTTCATGCTTGACTTCATAAGACAGAGTTTAGGGTCGATAGGGGGTAGATACATGATTTGTCTTGTTTGAATATGTCTAGACCTTGTTTATCAACTTGAATGCTTACTATATGACATAAGAGGACTATGTGCATTGGTATTTCATTTTTTGATTTTTATGCCCATTTGAGAATCTTGGTAAAATCCTAGGTTTGTTGAGCAAGATTTAAACAAGTTTAACATGTGAAAATGATAAGGTAATTAAGTCTGGATCTTTCTCTTAGTAACTCTAAAATGAAGCTTTTGGGAGGTTCTTGAATTTCCATGTTTGAAACCCAAAACCACCGTACTTCTGTTCATGCTTGACTTCATAAGACAGAGTTTAGGGTTAGGGGTAGATACATGATTTTTCTGGTTTGAATATGTCTAGACCATGTTTATCAATTTGAATGCTTACTATATGACATAACAAGGCTATGTGCTTTGGTTTTTCATTCTTTCGATTTTTTTCTGAATTTTTATGCCCATTTGAATCTTGGTCAAATCCTAGGTTCGACCAAGATTTAAACAAGTTTAAAACATGACAATGAAAATTAATCATGGATCCTTCTTAATTAACCAGCCAGTCTAATTAAAATGAAGCTTTTTGGGAGGTTTTTGAAATTTCCATGTTTGAAACCCAAAACCACACTTCTCTGCTTCATGCTTGACTTCATATATAATTAAGACAAAGTTTAGGGTTAGGGGGTACATGATTTGTCTGGTTTGAATATGTCTAGACCTTGTTTATGAACTTTTGAATGCTTACTATATGACATAAGAAGACTATGTGCTTTGGTTTTTTATTTTATTTATTTTTTAATATTGGTCAAATCCTAGGTTTAACCAAGTTTAAACAAGTTAAAACATGAAAATGAAAAGGTAAGCATGGATCCTTCTTAGTCACTCTAAAATGAAGCTTTTGGGAGGTTTTTGAAATTTCCATGTTTGAAACCAAAAACCACTTCTCTTCATGCTTGACTTCATAAGACAGAGTTTAGGGTTAGAGGGGTAGATACATGATTTGTCTTATTTGAATATGTCTAGCTAGACCTTGTTTATCAACTTTTGAATGCTTACTATATATATGTATGTGACATAAGAAAACTACAGTATGTGCTTTGGTTTTTCATTTTTCTGATTTTTTTTGGAATTTTGATGCACATTTGAATCTTGGTCAAATCCTAGGTTTGACCAAGATTTAAACAAGTATAGAACATGAAAATGAAAAGTGAAGCCTGTATCCTTCTTAGTCACCCTAAAATGAAGTTTTTGGGAGGTTTTTGAAATTTCCATGTTTGAAACCCAAAACCACTTATCTTCATGCTTGACTTCGTCATAAGACAGAGTTTAGGGGTTAGGGGGTAGATACATGATTTGTCTAGCTAGTTTGAATATGTCCAGACCTTGTTTATCAACTTTAATGCTTACTATATGACATATAAGAAGACCATGTGCGCTTTGGTTTTTGTTTTTCATTTTTCTATTTTTTTATTTTATGCCCATTTGAATCTTGGTCAAATCCTAGATTGACTTCATAAGACAGAGTTTAGGGTTAGGGGTAGATATACACATAATTTTTCTGGTTTGAATATGTCTAGACCTTGTTTATCAACTTGAGTGTTTACTATATGACATAATTAAGAAGGCTATGTGCTTTGGTTTTTCATTCTTTAGATTTTTGTCTGAATTTTTATGCCCATTTGAATCTTGGTCAAATCCTAGGTTTGACCAAGATTTAAATAAGTTTAAAACATGGAAATGAAAAGGTAAGCATCGATCCTTCTTAGTCGCTCTAAAATGAAGCTGAATTTTGGGAGGTTTTTTGAAATTTCCATGTTTGAAACCCAAAACCACTTCTCTTCATGCTTGACTTCATAAGACGGAGTTTAGGGTCGATAGGGGGTAGATACATGATTTGTCTGGTTTGAATATGTCTAGACCTTGTTTATCAACTTGAATGCTTACGATATGACATAAGAACACTATGTGCTTTTATTTTTATTTTTTGTGCCCATTTGAATCTTGGTCAAATCCTAGGTTTGACCAAGATTTAAACAAGTATAGAACATGAAAATGAAAAGGGAAGCCTGTGTCCTTCTTAGTCACCCTAAAATGAAGTTTTTGTGAGTTTTGAAATTTCCATGTTTGAAACCCAAAACCACTTCTCTTCATGCTTGACTTCTTAAGACATAGTTTAGGGGTTAGCGGGTAGATACATGATTTGTATGGTTTGAATATGTCTAGACCTTGTTTATCAACTTTAATGCTTACTATATGACATAAGAAGACTATGTGCTTTGGCTTTTCATTTTTTTCTGTTTTTTTTTGAATTTTCTGCCAATTTTGTTTTGACCAAGATTTAGACAAGTTTTACACGTGAAAACGAATAAGTAAGCCCGGATCCTTTAGTCGCTCCAAAATGTACCAATTGATATGTGCTAACTTTGCTTCATGGAAAAAATAATGTCATGTAAATGAGTTAACTTGGATTTCCTACCCTTGAATCCATAGAAACTTTGTTCTAATGCACTATAATAATCAACCGAGTTTTTACACCAAAAGGTCTTTCACTTACGTGTGGTGCCCATGCGTGAGGTCCCACACTTGAGTGAGCACGTGCAACAGGTACGCAAACTCCCAGCCATTTTCTTTAAGTCAAGAGAAGACGATCGTGGATGCTGACAGTCCGTGGGTCCTTCCCTGATCCTCGTTGTCCCTCTCACAAAAACAAATCTCTCTCATTCTCGGCCTCGCTCAACTCGCTCGCTCGCTCGCTCGCGCCTCGCACCTCCTCCTGCTCACTGACAAACCCTACACAAAAGTCAACATCATCACCCGAAAAGGGGAGACCATAACTCTCTCCCTTCTTCTCTCCTTCCGAGGGATCCCTCTTCTCCAAGTTTCACTCGACGGGCAAACACACATGTGATGCATAGTAATAATAAAAAGGTAGAAAAATCGACCTACGACTCTATAATTAAATAGGTTAAACTAGGTTTTTGCCCAGTACTACAGATCAAGGTTCAAAAATCCAACTACGGGGTTCGAACAACCCCATTTCTAATCCAAGAATTTTTCGACCTCATCCAATGGCCTCAAACTATAGGTCGGGTTAGCATCTAGTGCAGTATGTGTGAGAATGTATGCACTATGTGTGCTATAACTTATGTGTCTTTCAAATTTGAACCAAATTTGAATAAGTTTGAAATATTTGAAATGGGGCATTTGGCTTAAACGTTTGAAACCAAAACGACTTCTCTTCATGCTAGACTTCATAAGACCGAGTTTAGGGTTAGGGGTAGATACATGATTTGTCTGGTTTGAATATGTCTAAACCTTGTTTATCAACTTGAATGCTTACTATATGACATAAGAAGACCATGTGCTTTTGTTTTTCATTTTTCATTTTTTAAAGAATTTTATGCACACATTTGATTCTGGTCAAATCCTAGGTTCAATTTAATTAAACAAGTTTCAAGCATGAAAATGAAAACGTAATCCAAGATCCTTCCTAATTAGTCACTCTAAAATATATGAAGCTTTTGGGACGTACTTGAAATTTCCATGTTTGAAACTCAAAACCACACTTCTCTTCATGATTGACTTCATAAGACAGAGTTTAGGGTTAGGGTAGATATACATGATTTTTCCGGTTTGAATATGTCTAGACTCGTTTATCAACTTGAGTGTTTACTAGTATGACATAATTAAGAAGGCTATGTGCTTTGGTTTTTTTATTCTTTAGATTTTTTGTCTGAATTTTTATGCTCATTTGAATCTTGGTCAAGTCCTAGGTTTGACCAAGATTTAAATAAGTTTTAAAACATGGAAATGAAAAGGTAAGCATCGATCCTTCTTAGTCGCTCAAAATGAAGCTGAATTTTGGGAGGTTTTTGAAATTTCCATGTTTGAAACCCAAAACCACTTCTCTTCATGCTTGACTTTATAAGACGAAGTTTAGGGTCGATAGGGGTAGATACATGATTTGTCTTGTTTGAATATGTCTAGACCTTGTTTATCAACTTGAATGCTTACTTAGCTATATGACATAAGAGGACTATGTGCATTGGTATTTCATTTGATTTTATGCCCATTTGAGAATCTTGGTAAAATCCTAGGTTTGTTGAGCAAGATTTAAACAAGTTTAACATGTGAAAATGATAAGGTAATTAAGTCTGGATCTTTCTCTTAGTAACTCTAAAATGAAGCTTTTGGGAGGTTCTTGAATTTGCCATGTTTGAAACCCAAAACCACCGTACTTCTGTTCATGCTTGACTTCATAAGACAGAGTTAGGGGTAGATACATGATTTTTCTGGTTTGAATATGTCTAGACCATGTTTATCAATTTGAATGCTTACTTTCATATGACATATCAAGGCTATGTGCTTGGTTTTTCATTCTTTCGATTTTTTTCGAATTTTATGTCTATTTGAATCTTGGTCAAACTTCTAGGTTCACCAAGATTTAAACAAGTTTAAAACATTACAATGAAAAGGTATCGATCCTTCTAATTAACCGTACCTACTAATTAAAATGAAGCTTTGGGAGGTGCTTTGAAAATTTTACAGCTTGGAAAACCCAAACCACACTTCTCTCGTCCCATGCTTGACTTCATATATAATTAAGACAAAGTTTAGGGTTAGGGAGATATGATTTGTCTGGTTTGAATATGTCTAGACCTTGCTTATGAACTTTTGAATGCTTACTATATATGACATAAGAAGACTATGTGCTTGGTTTTTTATTTTATTTATTTTTTATTTATGCCCATTTGAATATTGGTCAAATCATAGGTTTGACCAAGATTTAAACAAGTTCAAAACATGAAAATGAAAAGGGGAAGCCTGTATCCTATCCTTCTTAGTCACTCTAAATGAAGCTTTAATTTTGGGAGTTTTTGAAATTTCCATGTTTGAAACCAAAACCACTTCTCTTCATGCTTGACTTCATAAGACAGAGTTTAGGGTTTTAGAGGGGTAGATACATGATTTTTCTTATTTGAATATGTCTAGCTAGACCTTGTTTATCAACTTTTGAATGCTTACTATATATATGTATGTGACATAAGAAAACTACAGTATGTGCTTTGGTTTTTCATTTTTCTGATTTTTTTTTTGGAATTTTGATGCACATTTGAATCTTGGTCAAATCCTAGGTTTGACCAAGATTTAAACAATTTAAAAATATGAAAATGAAAAGGGAAGCCTCGTATCCTTCTTAGTCACCCTAAAATGAAGTTTTTGGGAGGTTTTGAAATTTCCATGTTTGAAACCCAAAACCACTTATCTTCATGCTTGACTTCGTCATAAGACAGAGTTTAGAGGTTAGGGGGTAGATACATGATTTGTCTAGCTAGTTTGAATATGTCCAGACCTTGTTTATCAACTTTAATGCTTACTATATGACATATAAGAAGACTATGTGCGCTTTGGTTTTTCATTTTTCTGTTTTTTTATTTTATGCCCATTTGAATCTTGGTCAAATCCTAGATTGACTTCATAAGACAGAGTTTAGGGTTAGGGGTAGATATACACATAATTTTTCTGGTTTGAATATGTCTAGACCTTGTTTATCAACTTGAGTGTTTACTATATGACATAATTAAGAAGGCTATGTGTGCTTTGGTTTTTCATTCTTTAGATTTTTTGTCTGAATTTTTATGCCCATTTGAATCTTGGTCAAATCCTAGGTTTGACCAAGATTTAAATAAGTTTAAAACATGGAAATGAAAAGGTAAGCATCGATCCTTCTTAGTCGCTCTAAAATGAAGCTTTTGGGAGGTTTTTGAAATTTCCATGTTTGAAACCCAAACCACTTCTCTTCATGCTTGACTTCATAAGACTGAGTTTAGGGTTAGGGGGATACATGATTTGTCTGGTTTGGATATATCTAGACCTTGTTTATCAACTTGAATGCTTACGATATGACATAAGAACACAATGTGCTTTTTATTTTTATTTTTTTGTGCCCATTTGAATCTTGGTCAAATCCTAGGTTTGACCCAGATTTAAACAAGTATAGAACATGAAAATGAAAAGGTAATATCCTTCTTAGTCACCCTAAATGAAGTTTGGGATGTTTTTGAAATTTCCATGTGTTTGAAACCCAAAACCACTTCTTCATGCTTGACTTCTTAAGACATAGTTTAGGTTAGCGGGTAGATACATGATTTGTATGGTTTGAATATGTCTAGTAGACCTTGTTTATCAACTTTTAATGCTTATTTATATGACATAAGAAGACTATGTGCTTTGGTTTTTCATTTTTCTGCTTTTTTTGAATTTTTTCTGCCAATTTTGTTTGACCAAGATTTGACAAGTTTTACACGTGAAAACGAATAAGTAAGCTCCTGGATCCTTCTTAGTCACTCCAAAATGTACCAATTGATAAATGATTTGCTTCATGGAAAAAATAATGTGTAAATGAGTTAACTTGGATTTCATACCCTTGAATCATAGGAAACTTTGTTCTAATGCACTATACTAATCAACCGAGCTTTTACACCAACACAAGTCTGTCACTTACGTGTGGTGCCCATGCGTGAGGTCCCACACTTCAGTGAGCACAAGTCACGTGCAATAGGTACGAAAACTCCCAGCCATTTTCTTTGTCAAGAGAAGACGCATCAGGATGCGTATTGGAAGTCTGTGGGTCCTTCTGGATCCTTCGGTTGTCCCTCTCACAAAAAAACAAATCCTCTCATTCTCGGCTCCTCGATCGACTCGTCATTCGCTCGCTCGCACCTCCCGCTCACTGACAAACCCGGCACAAAAGTCAACATCATCACCCGAAAAAGGGGAGACACCATAATTCTCTCCCTTCTTCTCTCCTTCCGAGTGATCCTTCTTCACTCGACGGGCAAACGCACATCTGCAGCATAGTAATAATAAAAAGGTAGAAAAATCGATATACGAATCTATAATTAAATAGGTTAAACTAGGGTTTTGCCCAGTACTACAGATCAAGGTTCAAAAAATCCAACTACGTGGTTCGAACAACCCCATTTCTAATCCAAGATTTTTTTTCGACCTCATCCAATGGCCTCAAACTATAGGTCGGGTTAGCATAGTGCAGTATGTGTGAGAATGTATGCACTATATGTGCTATAACTTGGTGTGTCTTTCAAATTTGAACCAAATTTGAATGTTTGAAATATTTGAAATGGGGCTTTTGGTTTAACGCTTGAAACCCAAACGACCTCATGCTAGA